>CM060909.1:495007712-495592712 GCA_030737875.1 Allium sativum
AAATAGAATTTCAAACAGAGTGGAAGGTAGAAAACTTGTTTAATAGATAAGACAAATAGTTAAAGTTATAAACGATATTTATGGAAGAAGGGAAAATATTTATTATTGGATAATTAGTATTTGACATGAAATAGGTATTTTGTTATTGAATGTAAAATCGCTATAAGGTTTTAAAGAGAGATGTTAAATAGAAATTTGTTTTTACCAAATAAACTAAGAGGATTAAATTATGATTCAACGTTTTAAAATTTAATGAAGTATTTATATTGGGATAAATTGAAAAGTGGTAAAGGTTTTGAAACAGTTATTTGTAAATTAGTTTTAATATTTGCAGCTATAAAAGAAACCGTGAATAATATTTAGGAATTAGAAGTGAGATTTTTCTATGGACAAATTTGAAATAGAAGTTATAGATGAAATTGGCCTTGAATGAAAAAATCAAGTGGATTAGATATATTCCCGATTAAAAGTGAATAATGGTTTAAAGCATATGTTTGCAAATGAAATATCTCTAAAGGAAATTTAGCTTTAAAATATGAATATAAATTGGAAATTAACTGAAAAGGGAAATGGGTAATCGTTTTAAAAGAAAACGATGGTTATAAAGGAATTAGGTAAGAGTTTGGAAAAGATAAATTCAAAAGTGAAATTGGAAATTTGAATTAACCTGAAACACTAGGTAAATTCCGAAGTTCAGAATATAATCGAATATAGATTATTTGGGAGAGAATTAGTTATTGGAATTTGATTATATCAAATTTTAGTTAAGTAGTTATTTGTACTTTCTGTTTTGAATCAAATATGTTTATTTATTTATTTATTGAATTAATAAGTAAAAGTTATATTTTTATATACAAATTATTTGAGAACAACAATTATACTCTAGCGTTATAAATCTAAACAGCGATTATAATGTTACTATTATCATAAATGTTTTATAAATCTAAACAGCGATTTAAGCGCTGTTGTTATAGTAAATGTTTTGTAAATCGATACAGCGATTTTAACGCTGTCGTTATAATGTCTTATAAGCCAAATATTTGAGAACAACGATTGTAAGTGTAACACCCCGCGAATTCTATAACTGTGAAATTCACAAATTAAAGTATAATTAATTTCAAATCAAATAACTAAGGGAAACGGGATACGCCATTGCGTTCGTCTCGGAAAAATACGCGAAATAGAGTCCGAGTTTTCGAAAAACGGAGTCCGTATGAAGAAGATATGGCCTTCGGAAGTTTTTGAATTAAGTTTAAAATTCAAACAGAATAAAATAGCTCAGAAAATCAAATTTAAATTCCAAAATGGGGCCCAATGGGCCAGGGCGGAAAAACACCCGCCTAATGCACCCAGGTCGACTGGGCTGTCGACCTGGTCTAGCCAGGTCGACAGGGCTGTCGACAGGCATGTCGACCTGGTCCAGAGCCAGGTCGAACCCAGCCCAACCTGGCTGGCCTATTCTATGTTGGTCGATTTTCTGCAGTCTGCTTTGTCATTAGGGTTAGGTGGCAGGCTCTAATTGGTCTCTCTTTAGGATGAATGGCTACGATCAAACCAAGCAACATCAATGGTCCTAATCAGTTCATAAACCCTATAAAAATGACCCTAGACTCAACCCTAATCTATTCATTCAAAAATAAGAACAAAGCCGCCATGTTGCTGAGGAACGACTAAGAGTAGCCACCAATTGAAGAGAGGATTAGGAGGCAAATTCTAAAAGCATAAAGCAACATAATCAAATCAAATCGCATCTCCAAATTCCTAAATTGGAGAATTCGCCACACAATTGTAAGTAGAGTATTATTTTGGTAGGAACAAATAACTGTGTTGGTTTGTATACTTGATTGTGGTGATAAATAATTCATATTTGTGCGTTACTATGATTCTTATCGGTTTGGAATATTGTATAGCGATTGGAAAGTATGTTATTCATTATAAAAACTACATGTTTGCGGTAGTTTTATGCAAGTATACGTTTGGAATATTCGCAAATTATGTAATCCATGTTGAAGCTACATATATGTAGTTGTTTAATTGAAACTCATGCAAGTTTGGGGTTTTGATACTATGCCATCATGATGTATATTTTTGTACATAAATCATTTTGTACGTAATTGGAACAAATTTGGGTTATTATAGTTCATATGAAACTATGTTGAAATTTTGGCACCATGATCTATGTATTAAGCCATGCTTTTGTACTAGAGAACCTAATTGCAAACTTATGAATATGACTAGGCTATGATTGATATTTTGCATAATTGAAATCCATATTGTTAACAAGAATTATATGATGACATATGTGGTACATAGCTAGGTTAGATTCAAAAATCCCTTTTGCAAGTTGCATGACTAAAGTAAAAATCATGATTTCGTATTAGAAATATTTATGCCATGTGAATAGATTTAAAATCATGATTAGTTTGAACTATACTTTTGTGTTAGTAACAAAAGTAAATACCTTTGTAAACATGTAGTAATCTTATAAACATGAATTGCTTATGTTTGATATTATGCCTAAATAAAATATAGGTTTATGTTGTAGTTAAGCCTATGTGTCGATAGTGATATTCTTAATTTAACTACAAGTTTACATGGTTTGATTCATGTCACTTAAGCTTTATGACCAAAGTATATGTTACCACTATGCAAGTACACCAGTTTCTATTTTGTAGTTCCAACGTCACATTGCAAGTTCATGCGTTCACATTCCCCTTTTTGTGTTTGTAATCACGCTTTAAGCCTCCCCTTTTTCTCATGGCTAAGTTGGGCTTAAAAGCCTAAGCCCAACATATATTATGATAAACGAACGTATTAAACGGGGGAAAATAGGTTGGGCCAAACTAATTAATAAATGAAAATATAAAGTAGAAGGGCCCAAATTCAAGTATGGGTTGGGCCCATGATTGGTGTAACCTTTACACCATTAACTTAATAATGGGCCGCAAATATTTACATATAAGAAAATAAAGAAGAAAGACAAAATATGTAAATGTAGAACATACGATGTGTTTAACCCGAGGTTGGATTGAGTTGTGATGTAAACCTGCCTGGAACCGCCCGGCTGTCCAGTAGTCACAACAATACCTATCCAATGTGGGAGGTTAAACATAGAGCCCAATAAGGACCCGAGGTTAGACTGAGTTGTGGCGTAGGACTGCCCGGAACCAACCGGCAACAGGCAGCCACAACAATACTTGTCTAATGTGAGAGGTCAGGGCCTTAATAAGACAATTAAGGCTGAGTCAGGATTGTTAGGATTAAGTGAACTAAAGACTTAATCAAAATGGAACATGCTAAACTAAACGGACTGGTGGGGGTTAGGTTAGAAAACACTTAACCAACTTAGCATGTTGGCTAGAGATAGAAAACCTAGTAACGGGGGACCCTTTTCAGCAGTAACCCTAGAAGGTGTATCAGGATACCCTGAAACTAGGCAGGGTGGGGCACGATTACTGGGCTGATTGTAAGAGGTCAAATCGACGGCGGTGGTGTAGAAGTGTAGGTTCTAACGGGGTGCGGGCGTGCACACACTTCGGCGCAGAAAAATAAGGCACTGGACACCAGTAGCATACCTGTGCATTATAGGATTGTGTCGGGCCGCCACCATGGGACCTGATACACCCCATGGTGGGACCAGCATAGGTAACTACAACATCGGGGGCCGTAAGACACATGTAACTATGCGAGTAGGAGCCGGTCATCATAGAATGGATCACTTCACCCTGATTATGGGATGCCAGTTGGAAACTAGTTTATATGGGTTCATAGATTACCATGGGGTACGATAGTATATTCGACCCTAGACAACTTAACCAAGTTATAGTGCTTTCCCACTTCTTGTTTATACTTATCATACCCAGTTCTTTATTCATAGACAGAATAGTACTAGACTTACTCAGGCTTTATGTCTGACTCTACTTTTCTTTCGTCTTCTTTTCTTCCGTTCCCCCCCCCCCCAGGTCCACAGGGAGGGAACACTGCAGCTTGACCAGCCTTAACATCCAGCTTGAAGAGGAGAAATGTATTGCTTTGACCTTTTCGTTTTGAACTATGGCTTTGGACAACCACTATGGGGCTTTTGCAGTTTATCTATGTTTTATTTATGCTTCTTTAAATAATGTAATCAAGACAGATTATGAAAGTGTTATGTTATGTTTTTGGAAGGGATGTAAGACAATCATGGTGATGTTGTGTATTTGCTTTTATGAAATAAAAGTTGTTGTTTTTCCGCTGTTTACAAATATGTGTTCTTATATCTGTCTTGTATATCTGTGATTTATATTTATAAACCTCCACCAAAATTAGGGCATTCCCTTTGAGAGTGACCCTAACGGAGGTGGGGTGTTTCACTTGGTATCAGAGCACAGGTTTACCAGATAAGATAAAAAGTTTTGAAAAAATATTTTCAAAAAGGAAATTTAAAGAAGCATTTTTAAAAGAAAAATGTTATTTTATTTTAAAAAGGCAAAGTCCACTCCCCAAAGCCATAGGTATTATCTCTTATCCTTCGTTTTGAATCTATCCTTTTTGTTTCAGCATGTCCCAAGAACTTAACTTGCCAGAAGGGGTGCCAATACCTAGTTGGTTTAGACGGTTCTTAGAAGCAAGGGCCACTCAGCCAGGTCCTACCGTTCCTCCTCCCCTAGCTGAAGGAAATCATCCAGCGGCAGCAGCACCTTTTCCTCCACCTCCTCCACGGGGAAACACATTCGCTAAGATATGTAAAGATTTTAAAGCTATGGGAGGAAAGGATTTCCATGGAACTGAGTCCTTCGTGGCAGCTAGAAATTGGCTGAAAGAAACGGAGGACCTATTCATCATCTTTGAGGTAGAGGATAGACAAAAAGTACAATTGGCAGTGTGGCTATTGAAGGGCGAGGCTTCCTACTGGTGGGAAGTCACTAATGCTGAAAGACCAGTAGAGACATGGGAGGACTTTAGGGCAAGGTTTGAGACTAAATTTCTCTCAGATGCGGAAAGAAGTTTGCAGTTGGAAAAATTCTTATTTCTTAAGCAAGGGGACAAGACAGTCAGAGAGTATGTGAATCAGTTCGATGAGCTGGCTAGGTTTGGGCTTGACCTAGTCAACACCCCGCACAAGAAGGCTCTCCGTTTTGTCAAAGGGTTGAATGAGCCATTACACAGTTTGGCCATGACCCATATACCCATGGGAGCCACGTATGAAAGATTGGTGCAAATGGCATTGCTGAATGAAGAGGATAAGGGCAAGAAGGAGACAAAGGCAGAAAGCTCTCAAGGGAAGAAAGAGGGTTTGCAGCCTAAGAAGACAGACTTTAAGAAAGGCGGGAAAGGCAACAAAGAGAAGAGGAAGTGCAATTTCTGTGGCAAAGTGGGGCACTTAGTAAAGGACTGCCGGAAAAAGAAGGCCAAGGAGAATGGTGGGTGCTTTTCTTGCGGTGAGACAGGCCACAGGGCTAAGGACTGCCCAAAGAAACGAGGACAGGGGCAGAGGGCTGGATCCACCCCAGGGGCACAGGTTCATGTGCTGGAAGTGCCACCTCTGCAACAGCGAGGTATAAATACTTCTGTAGAAAGCGTAGTTTATCTTTATGATCACCCCGTTCGCACTTTATTTGATTCTGGAGCATCACACTCCTTTATCTCGTCTGCTTTAGTAGAATCTCTGCACCTAAAAACTAGTATGGTAGAGGACCCCTTAATTGTTTCAAACCCAATTGGGGGCCCAGCTCATTTGTCTATGATCTGTGTGGGATTGAAAATTTCTATTCTAAGTGTAGAATTTCAATGTAGTGCCTTTGTTTTGGGCTTTTCGGGTTATGGTTTGATTTTGGGTATGGATTGGCTATCCAGTAATGGGGCCATCCTTGATTGTGAGAAAAGAGTTGTTAGGCTCCTAACCCAGCTCGGTAATACTTTGGAAATTTCTTGTAATCCCTCGTATGCGGTTATGCTTAGTTATCTTGAATCGCTAGATGCCTCTGTTGAAAATTTGCAATCAGTTAGAGTGGTCCGGGAATATCCGGATGTCTTCGAAGAGGTGAAGGGCTTGCCTCCGAAGCGGGAAAAAGACTTCTGCATATATCTTGTAGATAATGCAAAGCCCGTTGCGTTGCCCGTTAGACACATGGCTCCACGGGAAAGGAAAGAGCTCAGTAAACAGATTAAAGAGCTTCTAGAAAAGGGGTTCATTAGGAGAAGCATATCAGAATGGGGCGCTCCAGTGGTGTTCGCTACAAAGGCGGATGGTTCACTCCGTCTATGTGTTGACTATAGGGAGCTCAACAAGCTAACGAAAAAGAATAGGCACCCTCTCCCTAGAATTGACGATTTGTTTGACCAGCTTGTAGGAGCGTCTGTTTTCTCCCAACTCGATTTAGCAACCGGTTTTCATCAGCTGAGGGTGGCTGAAGACAGCATCGATAAAACGGCATTCAGAACCCCAGACGGCTTCTTTGAATGGCTTGTCATGCCTTTCGGCTTGACAAATGCACCTGCTTACTTCGTGGACCTGATGAGTAGGGTATTCGGAGATTTCCTCAACAAATTCGTAGTGGTCTTCGTAGATGATATCCTTATCTTCTCAAAGAGTGAAGAGGAACATGCTCAGCACTTAAGGGCAATCATGGAAATTTTGCGAGTCCATCAACTAAAAGCCAAATTCTCCAAATGCCACTTTTGGAGAGAAGAGGTGAGGTTCCTTGGGCACATAGTATCCAAGCAAGGGTTAGCAGTGGACCCTGCTAAGGTAGTGGCGGTACAGGATTGGAAGACACCAAGGAATGCAACTGAGGTCCGAAGCTTTCTAGGACTAGCAGGTTTCTATCGAAAATTTATAAGGGATTTTGTGAAAATCTCAGCTCCGCTCATGAAATTGACTAAGAAGAATCTAGTGTTCAATTGGGATTTGGATTGCGAATTTGCTTTCCAACGACTGAAAAGGGCTCTTACAACAGCCCCAGTTTTGACGCTGCCAGATGGGAGCAAGATGTTCACTGTTTATACGGATGCATGTGGGACAGGGCTAGGCGCCGTCTTAATGCAAGAAGGAAGGGTAGTAGCTTATGGCGGGAGGCAGTTGAAAGTACACGAAAAGAACTACCCAACCCACGATCTTGAGTTGACCGCCATCGTCTTTGCACTCAAGTCTTGGCGACACTATCTCCTAGGTGAGAAGTTCGAACTTTACACTGACCATAAATCGTTGAAATATCTTTTCTCGTAGAAGGATCTTAACTTGAGGCAACAGAGATGGATGGAGTTTCTTGCCTCGTACGATTTCGAAATCTCCTACACTCCGGGCAAAGGAAACGTAGTGGCAGACGCGTTGAGCCGAAAGAAATTGACCCTAAGCCCGTTGTTTGTTGAAAGACAAAGCCTAGAGTTTATAGCCAGCTTCGACTTTAGGCCTTCCTCCGATTTCGTACCAGGCTTGCTAGCATCTCTCGAAGTGCGCCCAACTTTAGTGGATTCAGTAGGGACAGCACAACGCGAAGACCCTCAGCTTGTGGAAATAATTGATAGGCTAATTAGGGGTGAAACTTCAAGTCACCTCAACAGATACTCCATCGACGATAAGGGTTTGCTAAGGCGAGACGGAAGACTATGCGTCCCACAGACAAAAGATTTAATAAAGAAGGTTCTCGAGGAAGCACATCACTCCAAGATGACGATACACCCAGGCGGAGATAAAATGTACAAAGACATAAAAAGGACTTTCTTCTGGAACGGCATGAAAAAGGACGTGGCAAAATTCGTTTCTAAGTGCATGGTGTGCCAACAGGTTAAGGCGGAACAGAAAAAGCCTGGCGGACTGCTACATCCTATGGAGGTCCCGCAGTGGAAGTGGGATAGCATCTCAATGGACTTTATCGATGGGCTGCCTAGGTCTAGGAGAGGCAACACTAGCATTTGGGTAATAGTGGATAGGCTTACTAAAAGCGCCCACTTTTTACCTGTCAAAAGTAAAAGAACTGCCTCATCCCTAGCATCACTTTACCTCAAGGAAATCGTTCGACTCCATGGAATACCATCTAGCATTGTTAGTGACCGAGACCCCATCTTCACCAGTGAGTTTTGGCGGAGCCTGCAAGAAGCAGTAGGAACGCAGTTATGCTTGAGCACAGCCTATCATCCCCAAACCGACGGCCAAACAGAGAGAGTGAACAGAGTTTTGGAAGACCTCTTAAGGCTATGCGTCCTTGACTTCGGAGGGACATGGGAAGACCACCTTCCTTTGGTGGAATTTTCCTACAACAACAGCTATCAAGCAACCATCGGAATGGCGCCCTTCGAAGCTTTATATGGAAGACCGTGTCGATCGCCCACTTGTTGGTGGGAGTCTACGGACAAGCTCATACTTGGACCAGATATGATCCGAGAGACTTCAGAGAAAGTAGACTTAATACGAAGAAGGATGAAGACGGCCCAAGACAGACAAAAGTCCTATGCCGACAAGAGAAGGACCGACCTTGAATTTGAGGTTGGAGACAGAGTTTTTCTCAAGGTATCACCGCTAAGAAACGTTGTTCGTTTTGGAACCACAGGAAAACTGGCACCAAGGTTCATAGGGCCATTCCCTATCATCGAGAAAATTGGGAAAATGGCCTATAGATTAGAGCTACCCGAGAAGTTGGCTGGAGTCCACAACGTTTTTCACGTTTCACATCTCCGAAAATGTCTACATGAGTCTGTTGAGGTGGTAGAGCCAAATATCCTTGAAGAGGCCGAAGTGGAACGCGAAGCAACCATAAGAAAAGTTCCAACACGCATATTAGGAACGGAAGTGAAGAAGCTACGCAACCGCGAAGTCAAGCTCGTCAAAGTTCAGTGGAGCGACGCCGAGGGAGACGCGACTTGGGAAACTGAAGCTAGAATACGCACTGCCTACCCTTTTCTGTTCGAGGGTACATCCTTGATCTTTCCTTTTCCTTAAGTTGCGCTTTTATCTATCTTTTTAGGTATATTTCCTCGACCTTATCTTTTAGGTAGAAACCCTTTGGATGGAAACATGTAATTGAAACATGTTATGGATGATGGTTGCAAGTGGTTGCAAGTGATTGCTAGTGGTTGCTCGTGGTTGCATATACACACACAATCTAGGGTTTAGATCGGCTCAGTCACTTCATATTGCATATGCATATATGTTTGCCTTCGTATATGATTGAACTCTAATGTGTTGTCATGTGGATGTTGCATTTGTATTGAATGATTGTGCACTCATGTAGAATCATGAATAGGAAAATTTGCATACATAATGGATTCATGGCACTTACATAATTCGCATTAAGGAGGTCAACTGAATCAGTAGACCGCCTGATTTTGCATTAGATAAGTACATGTACACACACACTTCGCATATGATCATGAAGCATTAGAAGTCTCTTAAGGACAATGGATGCTCGTGTTTGATGGATGAGTAGATGGATGATTGGATGTTAGGATATACATTCCTCCTAACTTGAAGATTTCGGGGACGAAATCCTTTTAAATGGGGGAGAATGTAACACCCCGCGAATTCTATAACTGTGAAATTCACAAATTAAAGTATAATTAATTTCAAATCAAAGAACTAAGGGAAACGGGATACGCCACTGCGTTCGTCTCGGAAAAATACGCGAAATAGAGTCCGAGTTTTCGAAAAACGGAGTCCGTATGAAGAAGATATGGCCTTCGGAAGTTTTTGAATTAAGTTTAAAATTCAAACATAATAAAATAGCTCATAAAATCAAATTTAAATTCCAAAATGGGGCCCAATGGGCCAGGGCGGAAAAACACCCGCCTAACGCACCCAGGTCGACTGGGCTGTCGACCTGGTCTAGCCAGGTCGACAGGGCTGTCGACAGGGCTGTCGACAGGCATGTCGACCTGGTCCAGAGCCAGGTCGAACCCAGCCCAACCTGGCTGGCCTATTCTATGTTGGTCGATTTTCTGCAGTCTGCTTTGTCATTAGGGCTAGGTGGCAGGCTCTAATTGGTCTCTCTTTAGGATGAATGGCTACGATCAAACCAAGCAACATCAATGGTCCTAATCAGTTCATAAACCCTATAAAAATGACCCTAGACTCAACCCTAATCTATTCATTCAAAAATAAGAACAAAGCCGCCATGTTGCTGAGGAACGACTAAGAGTAGACACCAGTTGAAGAGAGGATTAGGAGGCAAATTCTAAAAGCATAAAGCAACATAATCAAATCAAATCAAATCGCATCTCCAAATTCCTAAATTGGAGAATTCGCCACACAATTGTAAGTAGAGTATTATTTTGGTAGGAACAAATAACTGTGTTGGTTTGTATACTTGATTGTGGTGATAAATAATTCATATTTGTGTGTTACTATGATTCTTATTGGTTTGGAATATTGTATAGCGATTGGAAAGTATGTTATTCATTATAAAAACTACATGTTTGCGGTAGTTTTATGCAAGTATACGTTTGGAATATTCGCAAATTATGTAATCCATGTTGAAGCTACATGTATGTAGTTGTTTAATTGAAACTCATGCAAGTTTGGGGTTTTGATACTATGCCATCATGATGTATATTTTTGTACATAAATCATTTTGTACGTAATTGGAACAAATTTGGGTTATTATAGTTCATATGAAACTATGTTGAAATTTTGGCACCATGATCTATGTATTAAGCCATGCTTTTGTACTAGAGAACCTAATTGCAAACTTATGAATATGACTAGGCTATGATTGATATTTTGCATAATTGAAATCCATATTGTTAACAAGAATTATATGATGACATATGTGGTACATAGCTAGGTTAGATTCAAAAATCCCTTTTGCAAGTTGCATGACTAAAGTAAAAATCATGATTTCGTATTAGAAATATTTATGCCATGTGAATAGATTTAAAATCATGATTAGTTTGAACTATACTTTTGTGTTAGTAACAAAAGTAAATACCTTTGTAAACATGTAGTAATCTTATAAACATGAATTGCTTATGTTTGATATTATGCCTAAATAAAATATAGGTTTATGTTGTAGTTAAGCCTATGTGTCGATAGTGATATTCTTAATTTAACTACAAGTTTACATGGTTTGATTCATGTCACTTAAGCTTTATGACCAAAGTATATGTTACCACTATGCAAGTACACCAGTTTCTATTTTGTAGTTCCAACGTCACATTGCAAGTTCATGCGTTCACATTCCCCTTTTTGTGTTTGTAATCACGCTTTAAGCCTCCCCTTTTTCTCATGGCTAAGTTGGGCTTAAAAGCCTAAGCCCAACATATATTATGATAAACGAACGTATTAAACGGGGGAAAATAGCGTTGGGCCAAACTAATTAATAAATGAAAATATAAAGTAGAAGGGCCCAAATTCAAGTATGGGTTGGGCCCATGATTGGTGTAACCTTTACACCATTAACTTAATAATGGGCCGCAAATATTTACATATAAGAAAATAAAGAAGAAAGACAAAATATGTAAATGTAGAACATACGATGTGTTTAACCCGAGGTTGGATTGAGTTGTGATGTAAACCTGCCCAGAACCGCCCGGCTGTCCAGTAGTCACAACAATACCTATCCAATGTGGGAGGTTAAACATGGAGCCCAATAAGGACCCGAGGTTAGACTGAGTTGTGACGTAAGACTGCCCGGAACCAACCGGCAACAGGCAGCCACAACAATACCTGTCTAATGTGAGAGGTCAGGGCCTTAATAAGACAATTAAGGCTGAGTCAGGATTGTTAGGATTAAGTGAACTAAAGACTTAATCAAAAAGGAACATGCTAAACTAAACGGACTGGTGGGGGTTAGGTTAGAAAACACTTAACCAACTTAGCATGTTGGCTAGAGATAGAAAACCTAGTAACGGGGGACCCTTTTCAGCAGTAACCCTAGAAGGTGTATCAGGATACCCTGAAACTAGGCAGGGTGGGGCACGATTACTGGGCTGATTGTAAGAGGTCAAATCGACGGCGGTGGTGTAGAAGTGTAGGTTCTAACGGGGTGCGGGCGTGCACACACTCCGGCGCAGAAAAATAAGGCACTGGACACCAGTAGCATACCTGTGCATTCTAGGATTGTGTCGGGCCGCCACCATGGGACTTGATACACCCCATGGTGGGACCAGCATAGGTAACTACAACATCGGGGGCCGTAAGACACATGTAACTATGCGAGTAGGAGCCGGTCATCATAGAATGGATCACTTCACCCTGATTATGGGATGCCAGTTGGAAACTAGTTTATATGCGTTCAGAGATTACCATGGGGTACGATAGTATATTCGACCCTAGACAACTTAACCAAGTTATAGTGCTTTCCCACTTCTTGTTTATACTTATCATACCCAGTTCTTTATTCATAGACAGAATAGTACTAGACTTACTCAGGCTTTATGTCTGACTCTACTTTTCTTTCGTCTTCTTTTCTTCCGTTCCCCCCCCCCCAGGTCCACAGGGAGGGAACACTGCAGCTTGACCAGCCTTAACATCCAGCTTGAAGAGGAGAAATGTATTGCTTGGACCTTTTCGTTTTGAACTATGGCTTTGGACAACCACTATGGGGCTTTTGCAGTTTATCTATGTTTTATTTATGCTTCTTTAAATAATGTAATCAAGACAGATTATGAAAGTGTTATGTTATGTTTTTGGAAAGGATGTAAGACAATCATGGTGATGTTGTGTAACACGTATTTGCTTTTATGAAATAAAAGTTGTTGTTTTTCCGCTGTTTACAAATATGTGTTCTTATATCTGTCTTGTATATCTGTGATTTATACTTATAAACCTCCACCAAAATTAGGGCATTCCCTTTGAGAGTGACCCTAACGGAGGTGGGGTGTTTCAGTAAGGCTACCGCTATAATCAATATTTTTTTCATAAAAGAAATGGAACCTTAGATTGAATCTGAGAGTCGCATAAGCGACGTTTTGATTGAAGACTTGAAGTTGTGAGCTTTGACTATTTCAAAATTGAGAATGTCGTTCAATTAAGATCTGAGAGGTAATTATACCCCAACTTGATTGACTTCATGATCGATGGAGAATGGTTAAGGTTCGATAGTGAAAAGTGATTAGCAATATGGTTAGTTAATAAGTGATTAATGGTTTGAGTATAATAACGATGTTTTATAACATCGCATTAATTTTAAAGGACTTTTGAAATGTTTTTCCACAAATAAAATATGAGATATTTTCTATGCATAGAAAAATGGAATGAATTATTGAATAAAGAATTATGAAATATGGAAATGTTTCCGATTTTGATGAAGTATGTTTTCAAAATATAGAAAATAAGGATTTGCGAATATTTAGAAATGTTTTATAACTGAAATAAGAGATATTTTCTCGAATAAAGGAAGTACGCTATCGAAAATGCTTTCCAATAATCGAGAAAGACAATTGAATTTTGAAAGAATCTGGAAAAGGGAAATTAGAATCGATAATATAATAAGGAATCAATATAAATGGGCCAGTGTTGTTAATGGTTGATCGGTAGAATTTCCAATTGGAAATAGGACCGTTATTGTATGGATGTTACTTTGATAGTTAAATCACCGACTATCAAAGTTTTGATTTATTTTATATCTTCGTTGTCAATGTGGAGAGACCGGGATCAGATTTAATATCTGAAAGCCACTCCATGTTGGCATAAGCTTTACGAATCAACTTATGCTGAAGATCATTGAAGACGAAGTAAAATGCAAGGCCTGTTCTGTTAATCCTAGGTAGAAATTGCCCAAGATGGATTAATAGAACGGTGCCTTCGGTTTGTCCAGGCCCAGGACAACTTGTAGGGACGATTGTCTGATAGAGTATTTCCAAAGGAATTGCGTACGTTGATTCCTTCAAAAGTACGAAGTTGGTGGCAAAGAAGGGAAACATCTTTAGCCTAACAATCTGAGTATTTTTGTGGGAATAAATTAGTGATTTTCGATGGATATGACGATGTGGCATTGAAAATGAATGATGGCCAGATGTTCTGGAAGATAATTCAAACCTCAAGCCCCACAACCGGGAATTGACAAAAATCGGGCATGCAGCATGGCTATGTGGGTCGCTCCCATTAGGATATATAATCACCTATCTAGAGAAATTCAATTTGCTTCTTTAATCTATCTATGCTGCCCCTTTCGGGAAACGGTTGCTAATCCCAACCGTTGGTGATATACATTCTATACACTCAAGCAAAATGAGTGGTCGGTTATGTGTGGGCCGGGTTGCAAGAAGTTCTTATTGAACCCGGTGTATTCGCCTCTAGAGATACACTATCGGAAGGTGGTTCCATACCCTGCCATGTTGGAAATCCAATCTCCAATAAGCGCCCTGCAGTTTTTGATTTTATATTATATATGGAGCGTGAGATGCAAGCGTTCCACTGGATTTTATTTACTTGTGATTAGACACTATTATAATATCAGAAAAGTATCGATTTTAAAAATATTTTGGGTTATCGTAAGGTAAAAACCATCCGTGTTTATGTGTGGATCGGTCTTACGATTATCATTTCTTTCGAAAGGATTTTTGAAAGTTAAACAAATGGTTGGAGTTTACTCACACCAGTCCCATGACTGACCCAGAGTTTATTTTGTTTTGTTTTCCCTAAAATCTTGGGTGCCTAAATTTGTACGGGTAGTCAAGTAGTCGGGATTTTTTTTAGATTCACTTGGAGGAGCTCGAAGCAGGAGGCTTCATCAGTTAGCTATAGACTATCACATTTTTCGCTTTGTATTGTGTTGTATCTGGAAACAAGTATTTATAACTGTTCCAGAGATGGCTGTTGTGCTCTGATGATGGTATGTATATAAAGTTACTGATTTGTATTTCAAAGTTTATGTTATCTAATATATTTTCCGCTGTGAGTTTGTGATCTTTGTTTTATTATATTCTAATATTTCTTTCTTTTTATTTCTCATCCTCTAACTTCTTTCTAATAATGATTCGTATTTCTGTGCAATTTGGGTTGGACGTGTGGTGTGATTAGTCGACTCGAAGGGTATGGAAATTCGGGCCATTACAACCATGGTTAAATTTTCTAAGCATCTCATGGGCAAGCAATGTGTTTTCACTTATAAGCCTCCCAGGAATAAAAGCACTCTTATTTTTAGATACGATATACTGAAGAAAAACTTTTAATATATTGCTTAAAATATTTGCAATTATTTTACAAGTAAAATTACAGCATGCATTGGGTCTGTAATCACTCAAAGAATTTAGCATTTTGTTCTTAGGAATTAAAGTAATGAGGGTATGATTAATATTTTTCAAAAAAATTCCAAATATGAAAAATTCATTCATAGCATCAAAAACCATATTTTTAATATCATCCCAATGCGTTTTGAAAATTTTGGCACCAAAACCATCTGGCCCTGGTCTTTTGTCATCATTGGCATTAAAGATAATATTTTTAATATCATTCATTAACACAGGAGCAAGAAGAATTTCAAAGCAATTATTATTTAAAATATACTTAGGGCAAATTCTTGGGAAATCAATATGTCTATCCTCAGTGTTGTAAAGATCAGTAAAGTAATCAATGGCTTCTTTCTTTAGCTGAGCCACATCATTAACAATGTCACCTTTGCTATTAATGATTTTACCAATGTCATTTCTGTGTTTTCTGCTAGACATCTTAGCATAGAAGAATTTGCTACAAGAATCACCCTTAGACAACCAATCAACCTTATACTTTTGTCTAAGGCTGACTGTTTCTATATGTAAAGCTTCATTTAATTTCTTCTGCATATGAAAAAAATTATTGACTGTATTCACATCAGAATTATCAAAATCAATGATGTTTTGAAGCTTTTCACATTCTAATCTAATAGTAGAAATACAGTTATTATTTTTACTGTTATTCCACTTTTTCAAGTCATTCTTAGCACGGTATAATAAATGCTTCAGTTTATACTGGGCAGTGCCAAAAACTGAATTGTTGTTAAAACTGTTTTGAACAACAGTTTTGTACTCCTTATCCAACGCCCAACTATTTTTATACCTAAAAGGGAATTTTTTTTGTCATTGAGCTTAGAGTCAAATAATACTTGAATAGGAGTATGATCAATAGTAGCTTTGGGGAGGGTATAGCATGAGAAATTGGGAAACAAACCAGTAAAAAGATGATTTAAAAGCACCCTGTCCAATTTACAATGTATATTTCTAAACTCCCCAGATTCCAAGTAAATTTATTTCCTCTTAGAACAAGCTCAATAAGACCGGTTTTGTAAATAAAAATAGAGAAGATTTCAAGTTTTTGAAGAGGAATATTATTTCCACCTCTCTTTTCAGAAGCTCTTATAATAGAATTGAAATCACCTAAAATAATTCATGGGGATTTAATTGATTTATTAAACTACTCTAGGTGATTCCAGAGAATATTCCTATCTTTTTCAATATTATAGGCATAAACAAAGGTCATAATAATACTTAAACCACCCTTATTAATAAAGGTACAGTGGATATACTAGGGGTTTATGAAGTGTTTGGATAAATCCCAAATAGAATTGTCTCAAATGAAAATAATCCTCCCTCTATCATCAGTAATATTATTATCAATAATACCCCAATTAGCTATATATCTATTGTGATAGTCATTAGTGCCAGAATTGCTCATCTTATGCTCCAATATACCAACAATACTTGGTTTATTAGAAGCAATAAGATTAGAAAAATCTAATTTTCTTTCAGGGGAATTAAAACCCCTATCGTTCCAAGCAATGATATTCATTGTAATGATATATATATATATATATATATATATATTATAATATATAAAGGATATGATAAAGATTATAGCTCTTGTCCTGAATCTTCAGGACTGTCATCCTCCTCCATGGTATCTGTATTTCCAGTCTCGTCATCATCATACACTTCAATATGATCTGAAATCTTTATACCACTCCTTTTGCATTTTTTAGACTTTGTTTTCAGATGACCTTCCCATTCTGGATTCATAACTATGTATTTTTCTTTGAATTTTTTCTTGGAAGTAACTTTATCATTGTTGTTTCCAATTATTTCCTGCATACTTTTCTTCTTTGGTTTCCTTTTCTTTTTGTTTGCAAGAGATGAGGAAGTGGAGAATAAACGTGCAGCATCCTCAATGATCTTATCCCTCTTCTCGTCGAAGACCTGATTCAGCCCAATGTTCTCGAGAAATCAGTTTTAGGTTTAAACCATTATCTTTCAATGTTTGGTCTGTAATAATACTTGAGTCAACCTTCTGGGGAAGTTGGCTCATGAATTGTGGTTCTTTATACCTTGTTTTCATTTTTTTGGTTGCTTTTCTTTGAAATTGCCTTCAGACATTGAAGACTCAGCCAAGAAAGTGTTTTGCTGAGTTGTGTCTTTGGCTAAATCAAATTTTTCGAAATTGTTGTTCTGATTTTGGGCATTTTCTTTACCAGAATCCGTTTTGTTTGAAACTGAAGGATTTTTGAATTTCTCAAAGAAAATTATTTTCTCAGAAATGTTACCTTGATCTTTTTCGCTGATATTTGAAGAATTTTTATTTTAGTCAGTCAAATCTTGAATTTCTTCAGCAACAATTTCTTCCATTTGCTGTGATTTTTCTTCGACATTTGAAGTATTTTCAATTTCAATCTCAGGTTCAGAGCTCTTCGGATCTTGATTTTCTGCACTGTTTTCGGAATGGCTTCTTTTTGAATAATCTTTTCCTGCCAGACCTGTTTTGTAGGACATTTTTCAGTAACATTCCCAAAACAAATGCATTTCGAACATGTTGGAGGTATTCCTTCATAAGTAATAGGTTGAATGATTGATTCCCCATCATGTAATGTTATGTGGGCTTCATTCGGCAGATCTGAAACTGCTTTAATTTCAACTAAGATACGCGCATAACTGAGTCTAGTCTCTTTAGCTGTAGGTTCATCTAATTTTAATGGGATTCCTCCTAGACTAGCTATTGCGCTAAATATTTCTTTATCCCAAAGTTGTAGGTTCAATTCTGGAAGGCAGATCCAGATTGGCATAGTGGATATAACATCCCTATCAAGAATCATTCTCTTATTCTATTTCTTTAAGATAATCAGTTTTCCCCCAATAAAGAAGGGTCCACCCCCCACAACTTTTTCGCAATCTGAACTGTTTGAGAATCTAATAATAAAGAATCAAATATCTCTAGTAAAGATTTCAAAGAAACCTGTTGGACATCATGTTTTTTCCATGAAATTTCTAAAGTGATAATAATATGTTCTTGGACCCACCACATAAGCCACAATTGAATTACTCCATTTTTCGATAGTTCAGTTATTTGCTTCTTCTTTCACCACTGCTATCTTCTTATCTCCAATCTTCATAGGAGAAATATACTAAGATCAAAAGTAGAAGAAACACCACCATTTTTAACCATATTTTCCCATGTTGATGACGGTCTATTAACCTTTTGATTAACAGAAATGTTTTCTCCTTCGTGATTAAACGGTTTATTCCACAACGGATTCTTGATCTGGTTTTGCATGTTTGAATTCTTACCATTTTGAAGCTTTTCCCTTTGATTTTGACCAGAATTTACCCGGGAATTACTGTTAGCATTGGACTGCCTATTGATTTTAGCAAAAGGGGGGTTTCTTTTCCTGGATTTAACCATTTGAAACCCATCTGAGTCAACATCTGGTGGTTTATCTTTATGGTTGAGAGAGATGAGAGAGGAGGATTGGGACTTGAATTAGAGGGAGGAGGAGAAGTATCTCTCAAATTCTGATCAGGAAATTTGGAGGCCATTAAAGGAATCTTATAAGATGCCATGTATGGTATATGGTTATGTTACGTTTTTGGCAATGATAAGCAGCTTTTGATATTCTTTTGGCAATGACAAGAAGCTTTTGATCGACTCTAAGGTTATTTTCTAATATATAAAAAATAACCTATTTATAATATTTTCTCATAACAACATTGAATTTCCATCTATGAAAAGAGTTGCTACAGAGTTTTTGCAATTTCAGTAGCCAGTGACCCAAACATATATGTACATTTACGGCCACATAAATCACTTAGTAGGAAATGTACACCTGACATTGATTGCTTATAATATTTTTAGCTTTAACTATACTATGCTATTTGGTAATTGCAACTGACAATTGGTTTCAAGTCATATTTTAATCAATATAATATTTTGATCCTTATTCTTTTTGTTTCCTTTTATGATGAATGAATTAAGATACATACGAAACTTGATATACTTGCGGAATTTGAATGATCTACATCACTGAAATTACATGAATATGGATGTTTATATAAAAAGGAACTAATAAGAAGAAACTTATAAGGCGCAATCACCAATCTATTACTGAATTTTATTACTGAAATTATAAACAAATGAAAAATCTGTAAACTATATTTCTTAGTAAGAGTTATATGTGACATGATGAGTATTTGCTTGCTTATACTAGGAAACTATAATGGATTACATACCTTCGTTTATTACATGGTTGCTTCTAATAACATATTTCTGTTCTCTTTTAACAAGCTGTAATTGTTGATAGTAACATAACATTGGAAAAATGATTTTATTTTAAAAAAAAAATATTCAAAATGTGCCCTTTTGCTGCCTATTTCTATTAAAATTATATCTTAATTAATAACTAAATAATTTTTTTCATATTTAATAAATATTTCAATCAGTTTGAATTTGATAACGCAATACTTTCAACATAGGAAAGGTTTTCGACCTTAATTGGTAATAGATAAAAGTTGTGACAGTATTTTGCGAATTGTAGGTACTATTGGTTAATTTTGTCGTGATACAGAATAAAAGGTATAATTTTAACATAATATACATTGACTAGTGGATCTCTCTTTTGTTTCAATTTGGATGTAAAAGCAATAAGATATAATGGCCAAAATTTATCATGGCAAATTATGTGTTCTATTTTGTATCTTAATAGTCCAGCTCATTTCTTTTTTCATAAAAAAAATGTTGGATGAATGGAGAAATTCATTTTTTTGCTTGAATGATCTAAGAGTCACACATATAAACACGGATACACAAACATGTGTGTGCATGCGTGTGACTATACATGCGCATACATATCTATGTAATGTGTGTTTATGCATGTATGTTTGTGTATGTATTTTATATATATACCTATACATACATACATACATACATACATACATATATAAATATACATATATATATAGGTGTATGAATGCGCATGTGTGTATGTGCTATAGGGAAAGGATACTTAACAAACATATTAGTCTAAATTTTACTCAAATTTAAACAAAGGTTAAAGATTTGGGCTCCTCTATGTTATCCATATAATTCTTGCACTATAAAATTTTGATTGCGTAACTTTGATCTAACTATTCATGTGCTTTCCAAATTAGATATGCAATATGCACTATAACAAATATCTGATCTTTTTTACAGCTTAGGAAGAGATATTTGATTGATAAAAATAATTAAGAAAGATATCAAATATTTCTACCAAAACTTGGTAAACAACCAGTAGCATCAACCTTTAATCTGATTTCTTTATTTTTATTAAAGAAATGTCTTATTTTAATCCCCTGAGAATCCAAATGCTCTTTTTGGTGTTTAATTTAGAATCAAATTAGGTTGTATTGCTTCTTCCAGAAAAATGCAATTATCTTTTCCCCACGAGAGTACGTTCAAAATATCATTGTTCCATTTTTTAACTTCAATCGAGACAAAATGAGGATAAATTGTTTCTTCTCATCAATTCAGCATTCAATTATTTACTTTTTGTTAAAATTATCAAAGTGTTGGAAGTTAGGCTTTTTGCTATACTATCTTCGAGTATACAGAAACTATTACATGGTGACTTATTTTCCCCCGGGTCTATATGCATCGTCAAAGGTAAATATTAAACATATGCTTGGCTTACCAAAATTTTATCTTACTTTGCTACGTTGTCATATTATAGATTATTTTCATACAGTGAGAATGCATTACCATGTGCTTAACACATGGATGGGAATTCTTATTTTCTTTGTAAAAAAAGATTCAATAATGTTATCTTTGACTATATAATTTTAGTTCTAACAAATTCTAATTTATCAAATTCTGTTTATGCCCATCATAAATCTTTTGAAAAAAATGTTCTTACAGTTGTTCTTTTCACAAATTTGCTTGGTAATATGGTTTATATAATTTTAAGTGAATAACATAATAAGTAGTCTACTTTCTCTTTTGTGATTGACTGCAAACATAATTAGCAGTTTACTTGTCTTATATTTATATGAAAAGACACAAAATATTGCAATTTTAATTGGTTCAGTTCGATCTAATTAATGTAGTTCTCACAATTGCTAAGTGGAAATGATACAAGAACACACCTCTATGCATAAGTTTATTGGCAATCCTAATCCTCTTGGGATTTTGAAATATTCATCATTTACTACATATTTAATACCATTTCCTACTGAAATTTTATGTGTAAGAATATTTTATAGTGTTAATTTTTAAGATTAGAGAGGATAATACACCAGATGTTGATGCAGGTATTTAGTCCCAACGCAAGTGTATGCTTGAGTTGGAAATTGATCAAGAAGTATGGGATAGTTCCAGTCATTGAGTTAGTTTCTGCTTGGTATATGCATAATCGGTTATGAGAGTAGAAGGGTGATGTCTCGTTAATGGGGCAATGGCTGAAGCAACAGAGAGATCCATCCATGTGAAACGATTACAATGTTGACATTCTTTATAGAAAGGTAAGATTTGAATTTCTTTTCATTTCCACCAATTCAAGTTGTTATTTTTTAAGCTTGCATTTATATTGGATTTTATTTTATTCAGGATTCACACAAGGTGTCTATTGATATGAAAATATCTAACTAAAATGCATTTTGCAATATATTATCACATCAAATTTTGAACTTTTACTGACATATTGAATTTTGCATGTTAAATTTTGTATTTGTTCGACCATGCGGGTCATTTAATTAACACGGGTTGTAAATACGACCTTAGAAAGTTGTGACATGCATTTTTATTATCTTTGGAAATGCATTCCGAAGAAATATGAATAAAGTTGGCATAGCTAGAATAGTGTTATTTTTTGTGTTTTTGGTTTCTGGATTTAGATGGGCTTGAAATCGAGGGGAAAAAATATTTTCGGTTTTCTTTAGTATTTTCCCATTTATCAAAATACTGATTTTTCAAAATGAATTCTACAAAGAAATAAAAGAACCAATTTTACAATGTTTTTCAAAATTGAAAGATGAAAATGGTTTGAAGTAGCTAAACCAAACAGGGCCTTCGTCTGCTCTTTTCCTTTTGTTTTTCATTGACTTTAAATTTTAAAAGCATGGAATCAGTCCCAAGCTTTAACTGCAAGTTCTGAAATCTTTGTTTTCAAAGCATCATTCCTTATCTTATTCAGTTTTTGGTTCATATGTGCATGTCACCACCATTCATTGATGGATGAATACATGTAATGTAGCTTTCCAGGTGTGATTTAATATCATCTGCATCAATTATTTAGTGTATTACTTATAGTTCATGGATGAGATTCATATATGTAGTACTAAGTAGAACCTAAGGGAAAGTTGCTACAAAAATTAATATAAACATTCAGTCTTATAAATAATTAAACATTTAATCTTATAAATAATTTTCAGTTTGTATACAAAAAATAGGCAATAACGCCCTGCCAAAAAAAAGCCAATAATTTGAAGAAGAAAAACTACATCTATCTATCAATGGTTTAAAAGCAAGATAACATTTTAAATATATCAAACTATGTATCAATTTATGTTATTTTTGTACCATAAAGTTCAGACTAAAATAAAAGTTAAAAGGTGAAATGTCAACCTTGGTGCTAGGTAACTATTAATTATTCGAAATCCACCAGTAAATGTAATGAATATTTTGATACCGTTATTAACCCTGGTGTTAATTATCTGATTTTGTTATGTTTGACAGATCCAACACACTTTTTCGCACGGAGGTCAAATGAAATTTATTTTTCATAAACCCGTACAACTTAAAAAACATATGTTTTCTACGCTACGATAGTAGTACGTTTCCTTTAAAACAATTGTTGTTGGAAATGTATTGTATCAGTTTATGTTGTAATATATTGTCTGCACTTCTCTATTTTCATTGACTCTTAGTACAGATTTTATTATTAGCGTACTCTTACTCTCGGGAAAGGTTCTATGATTCTTTCATCACTGTACATTAAGTTTTTTCTAAGATTGTGGATTATATGTAATGGTCCTTTGTAGGCTATAATTACATAGGTAATGAATGTATGGATGTGCAAATTTTCTTATTCATTGACTTAAACTTGGTTTATTGACTAAGCAACATTTTTCTACATCTTATGTAAATGAAATGTTGTTCTATATATATTAGGATGCTTATGTACCTTAAGGTACAATTGTTTTGAACCTAATAGCACAACAGCAGTCCATGTTTTGTGAATTAGCAAGTATTACTCTAGATCTTATTTTCTAATATGTATGTCTTAACTTTTAACATGGACGCATTTACTTTTTACAATTCTACAGGGAGCCAGCAAGACTTGGATACATCCATGCAGCAAAAATGGGAATCTTGCAGTTTATTCCTTCATCTTCATGGTTAATGATACTTAAGTTGCCTAATGCATGATTGTTAACATATAAAAACAGTGGAAGATAATCAAGTATGCCTATCAAAAAATATCAAACAAATAAAATACTAATGGATGAATATAACTAAGTTTCATGTTCTAAGTTAAGTGTATAATTCAGTAAAATTTCCAACCTTCTTTTATATGGCTTATGCTAGAAGCTACACTCCTTATGTTGATTGAA
Source organism: Allium sativum (assembly GCA_030737875.1). Lineage (NCBI taxonomy): Eukaryota > Viridiplantae > Streptophyta > Magnoliopsida > Asparagales > Amaryllidaceae > Allium > Allium sativum. The sequence goes on from CM060909.1 coordinate 495,031,452, forward strand.
GCTTACTATACAACGACTTTGTATTAGATAATTTAAACGATATCTTTTTACAGTACTATAGGTTTGCACTGGTTGATACCCATTAGCTAATATATTTTTGATCCAGTTTGGAAAAAAAAAACAAAAAATGCTCTTCGAATCAATATGACATTATAACATATGCTTGATACTTGAAATTAAAAGAGGTTATGCCTTTTGAATAGAATTATCCCAGCTGCCTAGTAAAACAAAAATAAGTAAATGTAGTAAAAAGACAAAAATGATGGCATTTGTGTTTGGTTAAAAAGTAGTAAAAAAATTGTGGTGTTAAGGGCAACCCAACATGTTCTTTCTAATACCGTAATTAAAAAAGTAAAACTCATAAAATTTTGTATGCTTCCTAATACCACATTACCTCTCCATTCTAATCTCTCACTCAATCATTATTTGCCGAACTAAAAACATATTAAGCTAATCTAAATATCATAATATCTCGTAATCGCTATCTTCTTCGCATCTCTCGTGGGAAAATTCAGATTCGTACGGTAATCTCTCAATTGTTTGATGATCTGAAAACTCTAATCTTTCACTTCCTCTTCTAGTTTGCTTAATTCAAACCTTATTCATGGCTTTTGTATATTGCGGTATTGAATTCATTGATCGGTTATAGATCTAGGCTTTAGCTCGTTGATCGATTATACAAATGAGGACGAACGAATATCGGGCAAAATAGAAATAGGATAAAACAGTGTGGTAGCCCCTATTTCTCAAGTGTGTGATATTAAGAAGAGTGTAATACTAATTCTTGTGGTATTTTTTAGTCGTGGTATTGGAAAGAACATATTGCTATGCCCTTAGCACCACAACAAAAAATATTAGTTCAACAATTATATGTGAAAACCATCGGGCTTACATGTTGATATTGTTATAAAAATCAAAACCAAGATTTGGTTGAATGATGTCAACAAATGTACTCAAGCATCTTTATATCGTGTAGATCAAATAAGAAGAGATAGTAATTGGTACTAATTAATCAATTGATCGTAGAAGTAATGTAACACCCCACTTCCGCCAATGTCACTCTTGCAAGTACACTAGCTTGGGAGGGGCGTTAAACAAGGTAAACATGCATGCAGATATCACAAGACAGAACATATAAGTAAAAACAGAGTAAACAAAGCAGCGGGTAAAAACTAACATTTTAAAACCATAGTCAAGTTACATCAAAGTACTTGGTCATTATTTTCCCATAGAACAAAGTCTAGAAACATAAACTGAAAACTGGAAAGAAAATCATAAAGTAACTATCCCCAAGGTAGAATAAAGCCATAGCAAGCTCAAGTCCAAACCGTACATGAGCTATCCAGGAAAAGCAGCTAAAGATCCAAGCTAGGTGCTAGTGTTCCCACCCGGTGAACCTTGGGGGGGGGGACCAAATAAAAGAGGCGAAAGAAAATGGGTCAGTCAAAAGACTGGTAAGTCCTACCTACTATTAGTATAAAAACTAATAAAGTTAACTGGACATGTAAAACAGAGATGAAACATATGATGATAACTGGCATGGTGAAAAGTTAACAAGATAGATCAAGTGTGGCATCGCATATACAAGGTTAAGTTTTGCACCAAGTGTACTAGTATTCCAACCCATGTCAAGTATAAGCAAGAAGTGATCCCTTGGCCCAATCTTGGCCCAATATCACGAGATGAACTAAATCAAGGTCCAACAACACGGTCTAGTCGATCGGCTCCCTAAAAGCCTAACTCGTTAAGTGTCGGTGTCATACGGCCCCATCACGAAGTGTAGCCAAACTGTGCTAGGTCCACCCTAGGGTGTATCAAGCCCTAGGGTACCAACCACGGACACAAATCAAGCACGCACAGTCTAAACCTACTGGTGCCCGTGTCTGCTTCTTCAACTCTGGACTATGTGCACGACCATAGTCCGCCTGAACCTACACCGGCGCACCTACTCAGCCGTCGTTTTGGTCGCTTACATGTCAGCCCAGTATTCGTGCCCCACCCTAGCCTAGTCCCTAGGGTATCATGATACAACCAAGAGGGTTACTGGTGAAAAGGACCACGTAACTAGGGTTTCTAACGGGTTAAACGTGGTTAACCCAATCCAATCAAGTATCAAGTTGGTTAATTGTACCCAAGGTTCATGACTTAACCCTATCAACCCATCGTGTTCAATTGGTTAAGTATTCAAGTGGTCCATGACTTAACCCTATCATGTGGCATTAATTGATTTAATGCACCCAACCTCTCACATTAGACCTTGTTGTGGTTACTAGTTAGGCCGGGCGGGTCCAGATAGCTTTACACCACAACTTAGTCTAACCTCGGGTTTCAAGTGCGACATGACCAACTACTCACATTGGGTCCTATTGCTTGTAGCCACTAGTTAAGCCGGTCGATTTCGGGTAGATTTATGCTACAAACTCAACCCAACCTCGAGTTGGCCATTCTCATGTTTTCTAGAAGTCATGTCCAAGTTCATGTTCATGTTCATGTTTCAAGCATAATCACATGTCATATTTTGTGTCATCTTTTCAAGTCATGTTTTTATGTCATTTTAGTTTACCCATAACGTTTCCCCATCGCATGTAAGTTCGCATAAACGCAAATAGATTTCAAAGAGGGAACTTAGAAGCATGACATAATTAATAAGGCTTCGCCACAAGTTAAACATGGTGGCATATGAGGCAAATGTGTTCATAAACTTGCATATTACATTATAAGCCTCAAAACATGCATGATATCAAACTTTAGCAAAATAGGTGAAACATGGTCATAAATAACATAGGATGATAGCTAGTGATTCGCATATAACATCATATGCAAGATAACATAAGGGTTATGAGAGTTTCTATGTTGCTTTATGCAATATTTCAAATCAAAGCTCATAGCTTTTTATGCACAAAGTCAAGGTGATAGCTTTACAAACATGCATAGAATAAATCTATGCATAACATGATAGAATCAAAGCACAAATCATACTTAGGCCCAAACTCAAACTTGCAACATGTCTTATTTAACTTCATAGTTAGAATCTAAGAGTAGAATAGGGCTTACAATGCTATGAAGACTTATAAAATAAAATAAGATTGAGACGAAGCCACTAGCAACTCTAAAACCCCCCAAATAATAAGCTCCAATGAAAACCCTTGAGAAATAAGAAGAAGATCCTTGTTTTGATGAAGAAAGATTGAACTTTGGCCTTGAATCAAACTTAGAAACTCTCAAACAATCTTAGGAACTCTCATATGAATGAAGATGGAGACTATGACAAGAGGGTGGAGGCCATGATTAAACATTTTGGCATAACCTAGTTGTAGGATTGATTTATGATGGTTTAGGCTAGGTATTAGGGTCCTTTTATAGAAGTTTAGGTTAGTTTAGGCCATAGGATTAACCCAAATTCAGATCTGAGCCTTTAAAATCCGTCACAAGCCTTAAAACATGTCTTGAGGAACAAGTCAGGTGCACCCAGGCCAAACTGGCCAAACCACCATGTCGACACCCGTGTCGACTGGGCAGTCGACACGGCCCTGGGTGTGTCGACACCCCAGTCGACACCCCTGTCAATATGGGGGTTGGCGGGAATCTTCCCGCCTGGCCTGTCTGGGTTGAATTTGAATTCTGAATTCAAATTTGAACTGTTTTTGAACTTGAAATTTTCTGAAAACTTTGACGGGCCATAACTTGGTCATACGGACTCCGATTTTCGAAAACTCGGACTCTATTTCGCGTATTTTTCCGAGACGAATGCAATGGCACAGCCCGTTTCCCTTGATTCATAATTTATCATTTAATTCTGCCTTGATTTATGTTATAACATGTTATCAAAAATATGGGTTCTTACATTCTCCCCTCCTTAAAGGATTTCGTCCCCGAAATCTCTAAGTTAGGAAGAACGTATCCTACCATCCATCATCCATCTACTCACAACATCATCCACAAGTAACCATTGTCCTTAACAAATTCTAAATGCTGTATGATTATATGCAAAGGTGTGTGTATATGTACTTATCTAATGCGAAAATGAAGCGGTTACTGATTCAGTAAACCTCCTTAATGCATATGTATGTTAGTGTAATGAGTCCATATGTATGTAAACTCCTAACATAATTCATAATCCCTACATGAGTGCACAGAACATCCATCCATATGCAACATCCACGTGATAGAATAACAAGTTTCATCCATGAATAAGTATGAGCACTCATGCCTATGCAACATGAAAGTGTGTGAGCCGATCTTAGTGCCTAACGTGTATCATGCATCCACAAGTATCCACTTGCAAACACTTGCAACCACTTGCAAACATCAAACATAACATGTTTCAAATACATGTTTCATCCAAAGGGTTTCTACCTAAGGTTCTCATGACAAGATTGACGAAGTTACAAGATAAACAGGATAAACATGGATAGCAAAAAGAAAGATATGCTAAAAAGGAAAAGAGATCGAGAATGTACCCTCAAAAAGAAATGGATAAATCCCACGCATCTTCTCCTCGGTTTCCCAAGTTGCATCCTCTTCGGCCTCACTCCACTGAACCTTCACTAATTTGACTTCTCGATTCCTTAGCTTCCTGGTCTCCGTTCCCAAGATACGAATCGGAGCTCTCCTCAAGGTTGCCTCTTTCTCTACCTCCACATCTTCAAGAATGCTAGGTTCAACCACCTCAGCGGACTCATGTAGGCACTTTCGGAGATGCGAGACATGAAAAACATTATGCACTCCAGCCAGCTTCTCGGGCAATTCCACCTTATAAGCCATATTCCCGATTCTCTCTATGATCGGGAAGGGTCCTACGAACCTTGGTGCCAGCTTCCCAACTGCTCCAAAACGAACCACATTACACAAAGGAGAAACCTTCACGAAAACCATATCTCCAACTTCGAATTCCAAATCTGTCCTTCGCTTGTCAACATAGGATTTTTGTCTGTCTTGGGCCATTTTCATCTGTTTTCTCACCAATTCAACTTTCTCGGATGTGTCCCGTATCATATCGGGCCAAAGTATAAGTCTATCCGTTGTCTCCCACCAACAAGATGGTGACCTACACGGCCTCCCATACAAAGCTTCAAATGGTGTCATCCCTATGCTAGCTTGATAGCTACTATTATAAGCAAACGCTACAAGAGGAAGGTGGTCTTCCCAAGTACCACCAAAGTCAAGAACACAAAGCCTCAAAAGATCTTGTAGAACTCTATTCACCCTTTCGGTTTGGCCATCCGTCTGGGGGTGATAGGCTGTACTTAGATTCAATCGCGTACCCATCGCTTCTTGCAAACTATTCCAGAACTGGCTAGTGAAGATTGGGTCACGATCGCTAACTATGCTAGAAGGAACTCCATGCAATCGCACTCTCTCGAAGATAAACAGATGCTAGCCATGATGCGGTCCTCTTGCTCTTCATTGGAATGAAGTGAGCACTCTTCGTAAGTCTATCAACTATGACCCATATGCTCGTATTCCCTTTCCTTGACCTAGGCAATCCATCCACAAAATCCATAGAGATACTTTCCCACTTCCATTGCGGGACCTCCAATGGATGTAATAGCCCACCGGGTTTCTTCGACTCGGCTTTCACTTGTTGGCACACCATGCACTTTGAAACATACTCTGCCACGTCCTTCTTCATTCCAGCCCAAAAGAAAATGCGCTTCATATCCCTATACATCTTATCTCCTCCAGGATGTATAGTCATCTTCGAGTGATGCGCTTCTTCGAGAACTTTATGCACCAAGTCTCCCACTTGTGGAACGCATAGCCTTCCATCACGCCTTAGCCAACCCTTGTCATCAATAGTATATCTAGCAAGGTGACTAGACGTCTCACCACGAATCAACTTGTCCATGATCTCGACTACCTGCGGGTCTTCCTTCTGCGAAGTCCCTACTTGATCAAGAAGTGTAGGTCTAAGCTCAAGAGATGCTAACGAACCCATCGTCGACTCAACAGCCGTTGTGAAATCAAAGTTTGCCAAGAACTCTAGGCTCTTCATCTCAACAAACAAGGGACTCAAAGTCAACCTTCTTCTGCTTAGTGCATCTGCCACAACATTACCCTTGCCAGGGGTATAAGCTATCTCGAAGTCATATGATGCCAAGAATTCCATCCACCTTTGCTGCCTTAGATTCATATCTTTCTGCGAGAAGAGGTACTTGAGCGACTTGTGATCAGTATATAACTCAAACCTTTCGCCTAGAAGATAGTGGCGCCAGGATTTGAGTGCAAAAACGATCGCCACCAACTCCAAATCATGAGTGGGATAGTTCTTCTCATGAACTTTAAGTTGCCTACCCCCATAACATATCACTCTTCCTTCCTGCATCAGAACAGCACCTAACCCCGTGCCACATGCATCGGTGTACACGGTAAACATCTTACCGCCATCGGGTAATGCCAAAACTGGAGCTGTGGTAAGGGCCCTCTTGAGCCTTTGAAAAGTAAGCTCACACTCTAAGTCCCATGCAAAGACTAAGTTCTTCTTCGTCAACTTAGTAAGAGGGGCTGAAATCTTAGCGAAGTCCCTAATGAACTTCCTATAGTAGCCTGCCAGACCAAGAAAGCTTCTTACTTCAGTTGCATTCTTAGGAGTCTTCCAGTCTTGAACCGCAACCACTTTCGCGGGATCCACAGCTATGCCTTGCTTAGAAACTATATGTCCAAGAAACCGAACTTCCCTTCTCCAAAAATGGCATTTGGAGAACTTGGCTTTTAACTGATGAGCTCTAAGCGTATCCATCACTTCCTTGATATGTCTAGTATGTTCTTCCTCATCCTTTGAGAAGATCAGAATATCATCCACGAAGACAACCACAAACTTGTTAAGGAACTCCCCGAACACCCTACTCATCAAATCTACGAAGTAGGCGGGTGCATTAGTCAAACCGAATGGCATGACAAGCCATTCAAAGAATCCATCTGGAGTCCTAAACGCAGTCTTATCAATACTATCCTCAGCCACTCTAAGCTGATGGAATCCGGTGGCTAGATCGAGCTGAGAGAAAACAGAAGCACCAACAAGCTGGTCAAAGAGGTCACCAATCCTCAGTAACGGGTGCCTATTATTCTTTGTCAGCTTGTTCAACTCTCGATAATCAACACATAGACGAAGCGAACCATCCGCCTTAGTAGCAAACACCACAGGAGCACCCCATTCAGAAATGCTTCGCCTAATAAAATTCTTCTCAAGCAACACCTTGATTTGCTTACTGAGCTCTCTTCTTTCTCGCGGGGCCATGTGCCTAACGGGCAATGAAACTGGCTTGGCATTATCAACAAGATAAATGCGGAAATCTATCTCTCGTTTAGAGGGTAACCCCTTAACCTCTTCAAAGACATCAGGATATTCTCGGACCACCCTTACAGATTGCAGATCATCGATGGACGAGTCAAGAGATTCAAGATAACATAACATGACGGGATCCATAGGGTTGCAAGAAATTTCTAGGGTATTACCGAGGCGAGTCATGAGCCTCACCACCCTATGCTCACAATCAAGAATGGCTCCATAACCAATCCATGCCCAAAATCAACCCGTATCCCATGAACCCGAGAACATAAGCATTTCACGTGAATTCTACGGTCAAGATAGAAATCCTCAAATCCATACAAATCATAAATAGATGGGCGGAACCCCCAATTGGATTTGAAACACTAACGGGATCCTCAACTAGACTAGTACTTAGGTGCAAACTTTCAACAATGTCAGAAGAAATAAAGGTATGCAATGCACCAGAATCAAATAAAGTGCGAACAGGAAAATCAGAAATATAAACATGACTTTCTACAGAAATACTACCTCGGTCCTGAACTGGAGCAGTGTTGAGAGCATGCACTTGCCCTCTAGAAGGTCCTGCACGCTGAGTCTGCCCTTGCCTTGTCCTTGCTTCTTAGGGCAATCCTTGCTAAAGTGTCCAGTCTCTCCACAATGAAAGCATTCGCCCAACTGCCTCTTCTTCTTCCAGCAATCTTTGGCTATGTGCCCAACAATCCCATAGAAGTTGCACTTTCTTGTGTCCTTTGCTTTGTTGTTGTTGGCCTTATTACCCTTGTTGTTCTTGTTGTTCTTGTTGTTTTGATTGCTCTGATTTCCTCCCCACTTGGAGTCCACCTTCTTGGTTTGAGTCTCATTAGGCTTGACTTCTTTCTTGCCATTCTTATCGTCTCCCTGAAGCAATGCCATGTCCACTAGGCTTTCAAAAGTGGCCCCCATGGGTATATGAGACATGGCTAAACCTTGTAATGGCTCATTCAACCCTCGTGCAAAGCGTAGAGCCTTCTTCTAGGGAGTATTAACCATGTCCAAACCGAATCGAGCAAGCTGGTTAAACTTATTCACATACTCCCTCACTGTCATGTCCCCTTGCTTCAAAGATATAAACCTCTCCAATTGCAGATTCACCTCAGCAGATGATAGAAACTTAAGCCCAAACCTTGTCCTAAAGTCGGCCCAAGTCTCTATAGGCCTAGTAGCGTTGGTGACTTCCCACCAATAAGCAGCTTCCTCTTTCAATAGCCATACTGCCAACAGAACTTTTCTACGGTCTTCCACATCAAAGATGGCGAAGAGATCTTCAGTTTCTTTGAACCAATTTCGCGCCTCAACAAAAGTCTCTGTCCCAATAAAATTCTTGCTACCCATCGCCTTAAAGTCTTTGCAAACCTTTGCGAAATCTGCTTGTGGATGCTGAGGAGGAGGAGGAACCTCAATTACGGTGGGAGTGTTTGCTGGGCCCACATCGTTGGCCCTAGCTTCCAAGTACCTCCGGAACCATCCGGGAATGGTTACTCCCTCGGGAAGGTTAAGATCGACCATGCTAAAAAAGGAAAAGATAGATTTAGAACGAGGAAACAAAGGATAGTGCTAATGGATTTTGGGGAATAGCCTTTTAAAATAAACTAGACTTTTCTTGGAAAATACTTAATTGGTTTTGAAAATAGTTTTTCAAAAAGGGTTGTAAAACTTTTGTCCGGTCTAGTAAAACCTTATGCTCTGATACCAAATGTAACACCCCACCTCCGCCAATGTCACTCTTGCAAGTACACTAGCTTTGGAGGGGCGTTAAACAAGGTAAACATGCATGCAAATATCATAAGACAGAACATATAAGTAAAAACAGAGTAAATAAAGCAGCGGGTAAAAACTAACATTTTAAAACCATAGTCAAGTTACATCAAAGTACTTGGTCATTATTTTCCCACAGAACAAAGTCTAGAAACATAAACTGAAAACTGGAAAGAAAATCATAAAGTAACTATCCCCAAGGTAGAATAAAGCCATAGCAAGCTCAAGTCCAAACCATACATGAGCTATCCAGAAAAGCAGCTAAAGATCCAGGCTAGGTGCTAGTGTTCCCACCCTGTGAACCTTGGGGGGGGGGGGACGAAAGAAAAGAGGCGAAAGAAAATGAGTCAGTCAAAAGACTGGTAAGTCCAACCTACTATTAGTATAAAAACTAATAAAGTTAACTGGACATGTAAAACATAGATGAAACATAGGATGATAACTGGCATGGTGAAAAGTTAACAAGATAGATCAAGTGTGGCATCGCATATACAAGGTTAAGTTTTGCACCAAGTGTACTAGTATTCCAACCCATGTCAAGTATAAGCAAGAAGTGATCCCTTGGCCCAATCTTGGCCCAATATCACGAGATGACCTAAATCAAGGTCCAATAACACGGTCTAGCCGATCGGCTCCCTAAAAGCCTAACTCGTCAAGTGTCGGTGTCATTCGACCCCATCAACTGTGCTAGGTCCACCCTAGGGTGTATCAAGCCCTAGGGTGCCAACCACGGACACAAATCAAGCACGCATAGTCTAAACCTACTGGTGCCCGTGTCTGCTTCTTCAACTCCGGACTATGTGCACGACCATAGTCCGCCTGAACCTACACCGGCACACCTACTCAACTGTCGTTTTGGTCGCTTACATGTCAGCCCAGTAATCGTGCCCCACGCTAGCCTAGTCCCTAGGGTATCATGATACAACCAAGAGGGTTACTGGTGAAAAGGACCACGTAACTAGGGTTTCTAACGGGTTAAACGTGGTTAACCCTATCCAATCAAGTATCAAGTTGGTTAAGTGTACCCAAGGTTCATGACTTAACCCTATCAACCCATCGTGTTCAATTGGTTAAGTATTCAAGTGGTCCATGACTTAACCCTATCATGTGGCATTAATTGATTTAATGCACCCAACCTCTCACATTAGACCTTGTTGTGGTTACTAGTTAGGCCGGGCGGGTCCGGGTAGCTTTACACCACAACTTAGTCTAACCTCGGGTTTCAAGTGCGACATGACCAACTACTCACATTGGGTCCTATTTCTTGTAGCCACTAGTTAAGCTGGTCGGTTCCGGGTAGATTTATGCTACAAACTCAACCCAACCTCGAGTTGGTCATTCTCATGTTTTCTAGAAGTCATGTCCAAGTTCATGTTCATGTTTCAAGCATAATCACATGTCATATTTCGTGTCATCTTTTCATGTCATTTTTTTATGTCATTTTAGTTTACCCGTAACGTTTCCACATCGCATGTAAGTTCGCATAAACGCAAATAGATTTCAAAGAGGGAACTTAGAAGCATGACATAATTAATAAGGCTTCGCCACAAGTTAAACATGGTGGCATATGAGGCAAATGTGTTCATAAACTTGCATATTACATTATAAGCCTCAAAACATGCATGATATCAAACTTTAGCAAAATAGGTGAAACATGGTCATAAATGACATAGGATGATAGCTAGTGATTCGCATATAACATCATATGCAAGATAACATAAGGGTTATGAGAGTTTCTATGTTGCTTTATGCAACATTTCAAATCAAAGCTCATAGCTTTTTATGCAAAAAGTCAAGGTGATAGCTTTACAAACATGCATAGAATAAATCTATGCATAACATGATAGAATCAAAGCACAAATCATACTTAGGCCCAAACTCAAACTTGCAACATGTCTTATTTAACTTCATAGTTAGAATCTAAGAGTAGAATAGGGCTTACAATGCTATGAAGACTTATAAAATAAAATAAGACTGAGACGAAGCCACTAGCAACTCTAAAAAACCCCAAATAATAAGCTCCAATGAAAACCCTTGAGAAATAAGAAGAAGATCCTTGCTTTGATGAAGAAAGATTGAACTTCGGCCTTGAATCAAACTTAGAAACTCTCAAACAAGCTTAGGACCTCTCATATGAATGAAGATGGAGACTATGACAAGAGGGTGGAGGCCATGATTAAACATTTTGGCATAACCTAGTTGTAGGATTGATTTATGATGGTTTAGGCTAGGTATTAGGGTCCTTTTATAGAAGTTTAGGTTAGTTTAGGCCATAGGATTAACCCTAATTCAGATCTGAGCCTTTAAAATCCGTCACAAGCCTTAAAACATGTCTTGAGGAACAAGTCAGGTGCACCCAGGCCAAACTGGTCGAACCACCATGTCGATACCCATGTCGACTGGGCAGTCGACACGGCCCTGGGTGTGTCGACACCCCAGTCGACACCCCTGTCGACATGGGGGTTGGCGGGAATCTTCCCGCCTGGCCTGTCTGGGTTGAATTTGAATTCTGAATTCAAATTTGAACTGTTTTTGAACTTGAAATTTTCTGAAAACTTTGACGGGCCATAACTTGGTCATACGGACTCCGATTTTCGAAAACTCGGACTCTATTTCGCATATTTTTCCGAGACGAACGCAATGGCACAGCCCGTTTCCCTAGATTCAGAATTTATCATTTAATTCTGCCTTGATTTATGTTATAACATGTTATCAAAAATACGGGTTATTACAAGTAAGTAGTTACTCCACTCAGATATTTTACTTAGATTTAAATGTAGGATTTTAGAAATTAGAAATATACGAAATAGAAGTGAGAAGAAAAAAGATATTTAACGATCTTTATAGGTGGATAAACTAATAAAAATTTAAATACTATTATCAACGATCCTATTTTATAGTATGTATTAACTTATTAAAATTGTGGATTAGAATAAAAATTACCATCAATAAAATATATCAATATGTTGAATTTAATTACTGTAATTTTCAATATTTAATCCTTAAATTTCATAATCTTTTATTTCAATTTCAAAGCCAAGTGCAAAATTAAATTTAAAATTATGCTAATTTTTTCATTAGATTTTAGTTAAAACATTACACAATCGAATGGTTGGTTTTATATTGGTATAACTAAATTCTTTTTAATGACTGGTTCAGTAAAGGTAATTTTTATTCTAATCCATAACATTAGTAAGTTAATCCACCCTAATTTATAGGATCTTTGACTTTTACTAAAATTTAAATTTTAATCAGTATATCCACCAAAAAAATAACCGTATGTATTCTCTTCTTCCCAATCTTCTTTCGTGCATTTTCCCCCATCTTCTCGGTTCTGGAATCTTAGCATCTAAATCCAAGCTTAAGCGTTAAGCGGAGTAATTCAACATAACTGTAAGTAGTTTGTTTTTTTTTAAAAAAAAAAGTTGATTAATTGTATACAAAATCGTATTTTTTTTAATATCACCATTATCACATATAATTGTAGTTAGTTATTTTCTGAAATCTTGAAAAATTGATAAAAATATGTCTGAGAAGAGAAGCCGTTTACATCTTGATGAAGGAGGTTGTTACAGTACTAAGAAAATTGTAAGAAATCAAGGGTTTTATTCAAGACTAGCGTGTATGAATGACTAGTACGAGTGGCTGCACAAGTTAACATATACAGCAGGATAACTTAGTTACCAAATGAAAATCTTATAAATTGACAGGTCGGGATAATTTATATAAGAAACATGTTGCATACAGTAGATTTATATGTTATCTATGTCACACTACGATATAAAGTTTATTTTTTTCTTCACATAATTAATCTGGTATGAGATCTTGATTTTAGACTAGTTGGATTATTATTATTAATCTGATATGGGAATTGTGAAATAACGCAGAATTGTGAAACAAGAAGCACAAAATCAATTGTCAAACCGACCGTTAGGGAGGTTTCCCTATTATAAGAGCCAAAATCAATTTCGTCTGTGCCAATAAATATTGCTTGGAAAATCTCGTTCTTGCGATTAATTCTTACTTCTTAGTCTCCACCGCTTCTTCCTCCTAATTAAATCTACTCCGATTCTTCCTCCAATACTATTCTGAGCCAATTTCTTCCTACCACATCAAATCTTCTAGAAAATTTCTTCGTTACAAATCAAATCTTCTCCGCTGATTCCTCCCTCTTCTCCGCTGATTCCTCCGCCTTCTCCACTGATTCCTCCGCCTATGATAATCGCCAATTTCTTTGTAGCAGATGAAATCTTCCTCCGATAAAAATCGTGATTTAATAATTTTCCAACATACTCAATACCGTAAAAAGCCCCCTTTTTTTTTTAAAAAAAAGAAAACCTGCCTCCTCAAAACCCAAAATCGTGATGGAAATTAAGGTACGATTATGTTATAATATCTTTGAAATTTTGCATTCTCCAAAACCATATTTTGTGAATTAGCATGAGTTTGAATATCGACAGATTCATTGCTAGTTTCAGATTGTTTTGTTTCGACTTTAAGTAATATACTTTATTGTTGCTATTTAATGGACTAATTCCGTTATCTTCATGCTTGACTTCTAAGAAAAAGGTGATTGCTCAACTAGACAAAGTATAGTTTATGATGAATGTATTTGTATGTATAAAAAATAAATGGATGGTTTGGGTCTTAATTTTTTGTGGAAACGGTATCAACTGCCATTGCTGTCATTCAATAAAGCACGACTGGAGCCATGCTTTTATTTTATAAAATAAACCAAGGTGACAGTATAATGATAGGAATAGGATATAGGCTACATAAACATAGTGTAAAAGCTATGATATTAGTACTAAAACCTCCATAAATATCACAACATTAGTTTAGTTTCATTGGTAACACTTTGATTAAATAGAAAGCTCTATATTATGGTGATGTAATATAATGTAGGTAACTGGATAGCATAGCATTTCAACTGATTTTAAAATATTGCCTTCTAGTGGAACTTGTATAATGAAATATGGCTTAAGGCCAGATTAATATCCCCATGTTAAATAAAGCTTTGTGTTTAGAAATCTTACTTATTTGCCATCTTGAATTAAAAATATAAAAATGTTATAATGTTGAAGTGTTTAGCTATTAATTTATTGAATGAAGTGGGATTTCAATGGATTTTATAAGTGGTAAAATTGAACCTTTAAGTTTTTTTTAGTTGCATTTAAATATCCTGGTTCATATATGACAAAATAACTCTAGTATACACAGGTAGAAAGCTTTTGAATTTCAGGTAAAATAGATATGGTAGTTTCACAAGTGAATAAAGAGGTAAGCAGTTATTTTCATGCATTGTATATATACACACATATTTTCATAGTCAAAAGTGTATATATACACACATATTTTCATGCAAATGTATTAAGAAACAACTATATCCATATGAATAGGTTATAGGCTGTCATATGAAGTACAAACTATATATGTTAAAGTATAATAAGACAACTGGGTATAGTTTGCTGCTTGTCTACTGGATGCTGTTAAAAAATTATATCTACATTATCTTGCGAAGCACAATGCTTGCAAAGATGAATACTCACATTCTACTTTTGCGCCTAAATGTAAACTCATGGTTGTTCTATGTTTTGTGCAGCATTGCTCATTTGTATTTGCGATGGATATTTTTCCCTTGTGCCTATTTTATTTTCTTCGAAAAAAATGTGCAAAATTGCAACTTTTATATTTGCAAATTGAATTCATATAGATTAGTAAGTTGGAATGAACTGTTACACGTTGTGGTATATTTGTTTGAGTTATAAATTTTGTTCAACTATATCAGTATTAAAATGTTTGATAGCTAAGCTTTTACGTTGGCAATAACTTATAAATTTTCTTTCAAACACTAAAATAATTTTTAACAAATTTTGATAGCTAAGCTTTTTTGTATGCTTGCATATTTGTTTGATATATACATCAGCCAATGTAAAAAATATATTATTCAACCAACAAGGAGTCAAGATTTGTTGTGGGAAAATGAAAATGTGTGCATGATTTTTGGCAGGTGCAGAAAAACAAAACATCTAAAATGGTTCATATTGATTTGAATGATACGACTTTATCCGACAATGATGAGCAAACATTCGAGCATCATGTTGATCCTATACCATTGTCCACATTGGAGTTAACTAATCATGCGGTAATTTTCTCAAATTAACCTATTTTTACGTTTTATTCTTTTATCATACACCTTATATAAAATATTGTTCTTGATGCATGACTTCTACCTACCAATGAATAGCAACAATATGAGAAACATGTCAGCCGTATGCAAGAAGTTGCAACAACAAAATCAACTGGTCAAGGTAGTCTTTCAAACCAATTGATTACTTTTTCTCAAAATCATTTTTTCTTTCTTAATCCCATTTTAAGTATTGCATATTCCTAAAATTTGTAAATCAAATTTATTTTGTTAATTGGGAAAATGTGATATCTTGTATATTTTAATAATACAGGCATCATGTGTGCATTTGATTTAAGTGTATCACTTTTGTCTAGCAACGTCGACCAACCATTTGAAATTGCTTGTGTTCAACAATCATCAATGTCATATCTTTCACATATGGTAATTAATTTCCAGTCTATATTTTAACTTACTCTCAGATTTTGTGTTTAAAATGAATTACCATCATTCATTAAGATGTAGATGCAACCAAATAATTATTGTATAGTTTCTAATTTTATTTATTTGATATTCTAACATGATTTTGTTTTCGTTAAAATTTTAGTCTCCGTGTGAAATTATGGATGAACCTATTATGTTACAACAGTCAAAGTCACGTGATAACGTTTCATTATTTGAAGAGGCTCAAGAAAAAGCACAAACCCCTAATCAAGGTGACTCTTTTATATATCGATTGCTTTTTATTAAAATTATTTTTTGCTCTTTTTTTGGGGAATGAGTATTACATCTTTCCTAAATCTGTAAATCAAATTTTCTTTATTTAATTTAAAAAAAGTAATATCTTATATGTTTATGTAGTGCAGGCATCAAACATATATTCGATTTAAATGTATCTCCTTTGTCTAACAGCATCGACCAACCATTTGAAGCTGCTTATGTGAAAGCATCGTCAATATCATGTCCTCTACATACGGTGATTAATTTCCATTCTACATTTTAACTTACGTTTTAATTTTGTATTAAAATGAATTAAAATGATGATTGGAACATAAACGCAATAAAATAATTATTGTTTACTTTCTAATTTTCTTGATTTGACAATCTTACATGATTTTGTTTTCACTTTATTTTTAGATTCCATGTGAAATAATGAATGAACCAATTATGTTACAAGGGTCAAAATCATTCACAAACGTTTCATTATTACAAGAGGCTTAACATAAAACGCATGACCCTATTCAAGGTGACTCTTTTATAAGTATCATTATATCGTTTGAACTTTTAATAAGTTTGCATAAATATGATGCCTTTCGTTCATCAAAATTGCAGGTAGGTGTAATTTTGATTTGAACGCCTTACCATCAGTTGTTGACGCACAATCGTTTGACGATTTAATATATTATGTACAAAGATCCCCAAAGACTATGACGGTTTCGCATAAGGTAAACGTACAAGCTTATCAATCTTAAACAAGTGTGTTCTGTTTCTTATGACTTTTATGTTATGCTTTTCTAAATTAAGGCTTGTAATGTATCCAACAATGCTACAGATAAATATATCCAAATTATTTAAAATCACAAACATTTTATAATGTGCATGTGTATGTAGAGGTCGTATGAAGTTATGAGTGAAACTTCTAGTGCATTTAGTCTTCAGAATATTCTGGGTGCACTGCCTCCACTTCATCTACCATGTTCCTCGCAGAGGTATATACAATTACATTTAATGATAATGTTTTTCTAATTGATTATGTCTGCATACATTGAGTTGTTTTCGTATGTTAAAATCAATTTGTATATATATACATACACAAATGATAGTATTTTATCAAATTCAAAATTAATTCCTTTATGATTAGTGAATATTTCCTTTAATGTAAGTGTTATTTGGTGTGGATTATTAGTTTTCATTTTTCTTACAATTTTATCAAAAGTATATATTTCATTACATTTCAATAGCATATGCTTATTTTTGACCATTTTTAAGCATTTATTATATTTATGCGAAACTATGCATCACATTTATGGATGAATACCACATTTTTCTCGTATTAACACTTAAAAACTAAACATTCTTAGTGCGTCATTTATGTAAAACTATGTTTTTCTTTTTTTTTGTCTCGTATATTATTTTTTACTTGCTTGTAAATGATAATCATTTTCTAAATAGAGACTTCCCTGCATCGGAAGACCATGATGAAAGGACTGCTAAGTACAATAGAAACCGTGCATCTAAGCTACGAGCTAAACGTTTGAGAGAAACTAATGAACAACAACAACTTCGAAAATCCATGGATGCTGCACAGCATAGGCAAACCAGAGCTCAACGTAAAAATTCAAACACGGAAAACTCATCCTTTCCTACTTCAGTATCATCATCTTCAGCTGTAAAAATTACCAATGCACACAAATTTAGAAAATCATGTCAAGATATGCAATGGAGATATTGTCAATCTTGCTCTCGGTATTTTCCAGCTCTAATTGTTTCTTCATCTCCATGTTCTATTATCACAATGATAGCCCAAAACATGACCTTCCATCCATGTTTAGTTCTCAAAATTTAATGGAACCTGGACATGTTCCACCTGAATTATCTAGCCTTACAACTTGGAGAAGATACTTATAGCACGCATTCATCCGGTGATGTCAGTTTATCACTTTGGAGGTCAACAATATAAGTATAGCAGAAATATTATTAACTTTCCACAAGACGTCAACGCAATTGCATCTTCTCTCCCTTATAAGCTAGATGATTTATCAACAGTCCTAGTTGTTAATAGAAGTGGAGTATATGAAAACAAGGAGTTTCGAGTAAGACGTGAACACGTAAGACAAGCACTACTTTGGCTTAAAACCCATAATATTTTTCATGCTGACGTATAAATTATGGATTATCTCTCAATGAATTACCTGAAGACGGCGTACCCTCTACACTTCTATATATTCAAGATGATTCAGAAAACATTCCAACACATAACTATAATTCGTATCCAGCAGAGCCTCCGGATTATGAAAATGAAATAACTGACATTGAAGAATTTGAATCATCAGGTGCAATAACGAATATCGTACAACCCAACCAACAAGCATGTGTATTATCCGCTCTAGAAAGTTAACAAAATAATGAAACGGTAGTTGAAATGCCTATTTCTTCTACTGCTATTGATGAGTTTAAAACTTCCGGGTATATCTCGATGGCGTTTCCAACATTATTTCCCTTAGGAAATGCCAATTTGAGACAAGCACGACCAAGAAAAATAAGACCTCTTCAGTATTTTCAATACTTAATGAAATATCATGATCAATGATTTGCAAAGGATGCTCGATTTTGTTATTTTGCTTACAATTCGGTTACAAGATGGTGTGCACTGGATATTGGTAAAATTTATGTGCAAAAAAATCCCGAAGATGGAAATTTAACAATCCAAGATATTTGTGAAATGTTAAAATCAAGAGATTGCCAGTTGTCTCAACGCATTTCTTATTTTGCCAAAGGCATCCGTGGACGCCATTCTTATTGGTTTGCAAGATTGAAAAAACTTACAGCTATGGTAAAACAATTAGGAGCACCAACGATTATTTTTACATTGAGTTCAGCAGATATGCAATGGCCGGAACTTTATGAACTTCTTGATCCAACAAATGAATTGCAAAATTTAAATTCTGTCAAAAAAAGAAAAGAAAAGCACAATTATTAAATGAAAACCCACTTGTTGTTGCGTGGTTTTTCCAATCGAGGGTTCATATGTTCATAAAAGATTTTCTAACACCTGAGTTTTCTATTAAAGACTATTGGTATTGATTTGAATGGCAAAATCGTGGAAGTGGACATATTCATGGCTTTCTTTAGTTGGATGGTGCACCGGACTTATCTTTTGATAATGGAAATTTACTTAACAATGATATCATTATCGAATATTTTGATCGTCTTGTTTGCACAACAAACCCTCATATGTTAGAACCTTTACATGAACAAGAATATCCTTGCGCAAGAGTTGTTCCGCTTGATGCAAATTTAGATATCAATAATGATGACTACGCAAACTTGATAGCTTGGGTTATGCATCATTCTAGGTGTGGAAATCATTGTTTACGATTACATAAAACAACCAAACAAATGACATGTCGTTTTAAATATCCATTTGACCTGTTGCCACTGTCTCAAATTGTAGAAGATCCTCCACATAGTAAAATTTTCCGGTTTAAATCAAAACGGAATGATCCTTTTGTGTGCTCACATAACAGAAAAGTCCTTCAAGATTGGTGTGTGAACATTGATTGGTCTCCGGTCCTATCTGTTCATGTAGTGGTAAATTATATTGGAAAATATGCGGCAAAAGCAGAGCCAGTATCAAAGACCTTCACAGATACGTTCAGAGCAATAGTCGAAAACATTCATCGACCATGTCAAACTTCTACGTCTGCAATTAAAAAACTTTTACTTAAAAAGTGTATCAGAATGAGATATTTCTGCACAAGAGGTATGCCATCTTTTGATGTCTTACCCACTTGTACAATCATCAAGGACTATGGTGCAACTTACAGTAAGTGAGAAAAGCATGTTATCAACGGTCATACGACGTCGAAATGGTACAACAGATGAAGATACAATAGAATCAAATCCAAATTTCAATGCATGGTATATGGATCGATCAAGGGAGTAGAAAATATTTCACTTTTTTATATGGCAAAAAACTATCGCTATTATAATAAAGGTTGGCCCAAGCTTCGAACTGAGGCGGTGGTTCGAATTATACCAGATATAAGTAGTAAAATTTCTCCACATAGCGATAAATGGGAACATTTCTGGGAATATTTCTGTGAAAATATTTCGTTCTTGCTAGGCCCAAAACAAGTAGAGAAGATTCAAATCTTTACTGGTGATATAGTTCCTCACAATTCATCCGATATGAGTGCTTTTTCCGGCTACATCATTGTTCATTTCTTCATTGAATTTCTTTACTAAAGCTCTTATTATTTTGTTGGTTGCACCTGTTTAAACACGTGTACTCGTAATTGTAGTTTTGCTGGATGGTGCGATTTTATGTTGATGTTGTCAACATACAGACAATTTAACATTCTCTATTTTAAGCTGTTATTTGGATTCAGGGGTTATGTTAGGCTCTATATGGAATGAAGACATGCTATAAATTTAATATTTTATCGAAATAAAGGCAGTTTTTTTTGGTTAAAACTATGTATGTATGAATCTTTCTCCCGGTTGATAATAGCTTAGTTTTTGTTATTTGAAAGTAGGTAGGTATGTCTGAATCTTGATTTTCATTCCAACATGAATGTTTGTATCTGAAATTATTCTTCTCAGGTTCTATGATGTCCAAGTTGTAGGTAAAGTATACAAATGAATTTACCACTAATATCACTATGATTCCATGAAATAGGTCCTAGACAAAATCATATTTGAGAGCCTTACAGACATGAGTCTCACAAACGACTGGGATGGGAACTGTGCCTTGAGACTCGGTATAGCACTGGTAAGCGCATTCTCACGTAATTTATATTTGTATATGTAATTACAATTTTAAATTGCATTTGTGAATTGGGTTTTTGTTTTATTTTAGTTTATTTTATTCTTCTTCATATAAGCAAAAGCAGAAAATCAAAAACATGGTTTAGTAGTCAAAATTTTATGCAAGAGATAAAAATGATACATAGAGATGTTATTCCCATTCATCTTCAATCATCTGACATTATTCTTTGTTGTCAAACCTAAGGATAAATTTAGCAATGAAGAGGGGAGTAATTGCATAATTGATCCAGTCGTAATGAGTACTTACTCTCAAGAATCAATATCAATGGTAAGATCCATAATGAACAAATGTTCAGCTCTAGAAGCATCCGCTTGGCCTTCCATCCAAGATGTGCTTTCGAATTTGCAGTATGCCTCTCAATTGCAAGCAACAGCTGATGGAGATGCATGAACTAAACTCAATTCTCAGGCATAAGTTAGGATTCATGTTCAGGCAATAGAGAAATGGGGAAATATCCAGCAATTTTTCAGAGCAAAACTGTGCACTATACATTATACACTTGATTCAACTATTTTGTTTTTTTTCTTTTAAACTGTCATATGTTGCAATCTTGCATATGTTTTTGCATTTGGAGTGACACAGAACAGTTGCAAAAAAAAAAGTATGTAATGTGAGTTTTTCTTACCACTATCCTATTTTCAGGTTGTAACTTATGCTGAACTTCAATGCCTTAGTAAAGCAGTAACTAAGCAAGTGTAGCACTAATTTGGTGAATTACCGCACCTATATAAAAATGACAAAGTTTGTTATAGAATTCACAATTATTGCACCTATATGAAAATAAAGAGTTTGTTATAGTGTCGGGGAAAATTAGTGTGGAATGATGCAAAATATGATCGCATAGCTAGAATTCAGTGGAAATTAATTTGCGCGGTCTGAATCAAGGTATATCGAGATGATTGCTGCTCTGTGATTATGATTTTTTTCTATGAAAAAATTTCTGGTGATTTATCCACGTTGTTTGCTTACTGGTTACACTTAGTCAACATCCAAGTTAAGTTGGATATAGTTCGTATCCATCAGCTGCACACTTGCTTTTGAGGTGGTATGCTCAGTGTGCAGACATCGGATGAGGTGGTCAGGCCTGCTGTAGGTGGGAAAATGGATGCAGCTATGGCGCCAAGTAGAGCAACGATAACAAATCATCAAGCACCAGTAATAATTGCAGCGAGAAGCCGGATGTTCTTTTTGAATACTGGATCATATGTGCCTTATCAGCCGAATGTGAATTTGTTTTTTTTTTTTTTGTGCTATTTCTTAGTAGATCCTTGAATACTAGGTATACCATTTTTGGGCTGACCACTTATATTTGAATATATGCTAATATTCTTCTTCTTAAATACCCGGTCTTCCTATTTCTTAGTAGATATTTGCTGAGATTTTGTACCGTACTACTTATAAATATGACCCTTCTCTTCTTTCTCAATCCTACGTGCTACATAAACAAATTCCTTTTTTCTTTCTACACCTTCTATTCTAAAACCAGGTAAACTCCACTATTTATTTGTATTATGCAATATTTTAAACCTTCTTTGTTTCATGTTTTTTTTATTAATTCAAATTTGCGCACACTCTACCAAAACCTTTAGCTTATCTATAATTTATATTAGATCAGGCTTTTACGTATTCACATATTCCTTTTCACATGATCTACATTTTTTTCTTATAATTCACGTACATGTTTACTAACGCTTTATTAAACTTGCATTTAAAGCTTGATAAAAAATAAAAAAAATGAAGGTCAGTTCAGAAAAAAAAGCTTGGTTTCTGTGAGAAACTTGTAAATGGCGACCTGGTACCCACTTCTTTCTCTCCCCTCACAGCGTTCTCTTTTCTCCTCACAGCTACCTCAAATCATCGGCTCTACAATCTCTTTTCTTCTTCCCTCTTTCTACCAGGCTTTCGTCACGCGTAAGGGTTTTCACCGAAATCTACGTTTCATTTCAAGATCCAAGCTTTTCTTTGACCTTCGCTTGTTTTTCGAGTGCGATCCTCTGAGTCTAAGACCTTGCTTTCTATTCTCAGATCTTCGTCTTTACTCTCCTGGTGCCGGGTTTAGATGCTCCTGGGCCCACTTTTTGTGGTATGGCAGTTGTGTCGTAGCTTTCCTGGTCCAGTACTGTAAGGCTTTCAGATCTGCTTCTTCTCTTTGACTTTGAGATGCTGTGGTTCTTCTCCGACAACCCTGGACTGTGTGTTATGTGCTGCTCCTGAGCCCATTGCTTGGTCATCTCAATCCTCTGCCTTCAACTTTGGATCCCGTATGCAGTATCTGGCCTGCTCGACAAGTGAATGGCCTCGTATAGATCGTTCAACGATGCTGGTGATTTTATTTTGGTGGTATATGGTTGCTTGCTGATCTTTGGCATAGTTCGACAGTCTGCCGATTCACATAGTATGTTTTCTGGATAATTACGTTCCCTTATCTTTTGCTATTGGTGAAGAATTTGGCTTATGTTTGTTGGTCCTGGTGTTTCAATGCTATGTGATGCTGCTGCTGGCATCAATGTAATGTTTGCAGGTAATTGAACCGTAGTCATCGGCCTTACTCTTTTCTCCTCATCAGATCTGAGCACTCGTCCTTCTGGGTTCTGTTTGTTTCATGTTCTGGTGCTTGGATTTCTTTCAAGCTTGTTATGCTAGGTTCTATTGTATGTAATCTGCCTTGTAAGGTCCCATCTCCTATTGCTTAATGGTACACTGTGTACAGTCTTGAGATGGGATGGAAGCTTCATGTGATACAGTGCTCATGTTGTGTGTTGCGTGTGGCTCGAGAAGTAAATGTTAGAATGTGACTTATTTACAGCTTGATGGGTGGCAACTGTCTGGTCTGATTAAGGATGCAAGCACTAGCCAAAGTTTTTTAACATGTAATTTGTACTCATTACTTTTGTGTAACTTGTATTTATGTCAATTCTTCTTGCATGGAGACGATATATAGTAGTATAGTAACATAAACTAGCTTCTGAATTGTAATCTAGATTAGATTCAGTGGACGACCCACTATAAATGTCGTTGAGGGTGGACGGTCCACCTTAAAAACCGAACTAGCTGACTGCTAACTACAGTCACCTGTACTATATTATAATTTTATTATTAGTCATAATAAAATAGTGTTACGGAACACTATAAACACCGGTCGGCTATGCCAAAAAAAAGCTTGATAAAAATCCTGCTATTCATATGGATTCGACTAGAAATGTTATTCCTCTTGCGTTGCTCAATACACATCAACATAATTGGACCATCAAAGTCCGGCTAATAAAACAAAGGGAATTTGAGATACTATAAAAATACTAAAGGAGAAGGATGTGTCTTTAGCATAATACTCACCGACGAACATGTAAGACTTTAGATTTTAATGATATTTACTTCATTTGTGCAACCATTAAGTTCTTATTATAATGCTTATGTTCTTCAAATTAACAGGGTACCCAAATTCAGGCTATAATGTTTAATAAAACCACAAACAAATATTATTCCATATTTGAGTATGGCAAAATTTACTACATCTCCAAGGGAAGTGTTAGGCCTGCGAAAAAGGAATTCAGCATCGTAAAAAATGATTATGAGTTGAATATACATGAATTTTCATTGGTTGAAAAAGTGGACAATATGTGCTTCCGTATACTTGACACCGTTTACAATTTTGTAAAAATTGACCAACTTCAAAAATATGTTGCAGAAAAATAAGTAGTAGGTAATGCATTTACATTATAATTTTGTTTTTAAATCATCATCTGATTTATTAACAGATTTTTTTCTTTAGATGTGATCGGTCTTGTTAAAAGCGTCTCAGCAATCAAATATGTTAAAAGGAAAATCAACAATTAGACCATTCCAGAACGTGATTTAACTATTGCAGATGATTCGTAAGTAAATATAGTAAATAAATTTATTTCTCTAATGTATACATTTAGATGTGGATTTAAATTACAGAACCAAGACAGTTAATGTTGCGTTATGGGGAGAATTTGCTAGCGGAGTAGGATCCGAACTAATGGAAATGGTTGATAAAGCTCCTATTAATAGCCATTAAATGTGTTAAAGTTGAGATTTTCAGGGTTAAAAAAAACTTTTTTTTTCTTTAGTTTATTTTAGCTTGTAACCATCTTTTCAAATTTCGTGTTACTCCTCCAGATTTGTCTTTATCCACACTGACCAGTAGCATTCTAGCTATAAATCCAAACATACCAGAAGCTAAAAAGCTTAGAATTTGGTATGATACCAAAGCCAAAAATGCACAAATAAAATCTACTACTTATGACAGAGTGACGCTTTCCCATATAATAAAGAATCCGAGTTTGGGTCTTGACAAGGTTAGTACTACTAACCATTTCAATTTATATCATATGTATATTGATAATATTATGTAAATTAAGTTATTTTTTTTAATGTGTAGACTGTTTTCTTCAGTGTGCTTGGTTACATAACTTATATTAAGACTGAACATCTGTGGTATCGAGCATGCAAAAGTTGCAATAAAAAGGTTATTGAAGCTACAACATCAAGCTATTGGTGTGAATTATGCCAAAAGAATGAAGATGCATGTAATCTGAGTTAAAAATAATAATTAAAGCTACAAATTTTTATTTAACGTTACTATTTGTAATTATACATTTATACAATGCAGATATATTATGCAAATGAAGATTTCCGACACAACCGATGAGGCTTGGATTACTGCTTTTAACGGACAAGCAAAAGAAATTATAGGTTGTAGTGCAGATGATCTTTATAAAATTAAGAATGATGAAACTGAAGATATATTCCAACAAAAGCTAAAGGAATTGCTATGGATATCTCGCATTTTTTGAGTTGCTGTTACTCAAACCGAATATATGAACGAAAAAAAGTAAAAAATTGTTGTTATGTCACAATCAGCGTCGACTATTCAGCCGAATCAAGCTTGTTGTTGGAAGAAATATCTAAAAAGACGGAGTCCAACATTTAGTTTTATCTTCAGTATTTTTATTTCAACAGTTTCAGTTTTTAAAATGATAATGGTACTTTTAAGCGATTTATTTAAATAAATTAGTTTATTAGTTTGGGATTCAATTATTACGTCTAACTCTTGTGTTTTTTATTTCAATTAAATATTCACTGATATAATGATATGTTCTGTGCTTATATTTGTTTCGTTTCTCTTATTTATGGTTCTTCACATTCGTCCTCTTTAATTCTACTTGATGTACAATAAAAATTGTATGTATGCGTTTATGACTAATTCAAATCAATACATTGATAGTATATTCTTATCTCAAGTTGGTTTACATGTAAAATTCAGTTTAATTGAATTTATACTTTATTAATTACTTTCATTTTCTCTTAAATTACCTTGTAATTTTTAAAATAAAAACTAGTTTGAAAAATGTTTTAACAAATAATTTTTATCTCATATTGAACACTAACGGTCGTTTTCTCCCACCGTTGTACGGTAATACTAGTTAGATATATAATAGGGTAAAATATTTAAGTTAGTACACTTGTGAATTAACTTACAAAAAAGTTATGGATTAACTTATTAAAGTAAAATGGTGGATTAACTTATTAAAACCGTAAATTAGAATAAAAATTACCTTCAGTAAATTATATGGCAACCATTTGTTGGTGTATTCATAATTAATAAGCTAAACAAAATTTAAATACAAATAATTGTTGGATTCATCAAACCGACCGTTAGGGAGGTTTGCTTATTGTCACTGGCCAAAATGGAATTCTCTGAAGCCAAATTTCACGCCGCCTTCTGTTTTTTTTTTTTTTTTTTTTTTGCTTCTTCCGTGTTCTCTTGCCGTGTTCTTCGCTTCCCTTTGCCTGATTCTTTTCAACCAAATTTCAACTTGATTTTCGCTATAATATCTCTACTTTCATACAAAGTCTGTGTTCAATCGTTGCCTATTCCAATCTGTTTAACCCTAAAATATGTTCTGAACCCCAAGATCTGTTCAATCGTTTTCTATATTTCAATCTGTTTAACCCTAAAATATGTTTTGAACCCCAAAATCTGTTCAATCGTCTTCTATATAAATTCTTCAACAATTATTTTCCTAAATCGAGTCGTGTATCCAACCCAGATCCGGAAGCCAGGCCGAGTATGAAGCAGGTGGTACAGTTTCTAGAAGGTGAAGCTGCGATGTCTGATTTGCCTGAGAGTTATATGAACTTGAATACGTTGAGCCCGTTTCAGGGTGAAGGGTTGTATGAGTATTTCATGAAGTCGTTTTATTTTGGGGCTATTATTTCAGGCATATCTGGTGGTAGATGATGAGTTTTCATGGAAAAGTGGAACTTCTGAGATATATATGGTAAATCTAGTTTATATTATAATGTTGGGTTAAAAGAAATTTTGTAAATCAGTAAATTAGTAATCTCATATGATAGTACTAGCTTCACATGTTGTGCTTTTATTTAAGTGTAAGGCTGTAAATTTTTGATCTTGACGATCTTTATATTAGCAGTTTTTGTCAGTATCCGTAACAATCATTTGCCAATTGTCAACTTTGTTGGGTTTTTATGTTGGGTCGATGATTGAAATATGTGGAAAAAAGACTTGTGTGGATTGTTCATTCATTTGGTGCAGCATTATGAAGTGAAGAAATGGTTTCATATAGCTCATTTATTAGGCTTTCGAACTGCCAAACATGCGAGAGAAATGATGCAACTACCTGAAGCAGAGATGTTGAAAATGTCGGTTCACTATCATTTGAATTTTCTTTTTTGATTTTTGCTCATACTCAACACCCTTAATTTCCAGTGATGATACAGGTAATTTGTATAGAAGTTGATCTATTAATAATTAAAAACTTTCCTATTATCAGTTGTTTTGACTACTAATTATCTCCTGCATGTTGTTCCTATGAAATTTTTCTCTGATTCAATTGGCTTTCATTATCAGTACTGTATCTCACCTTTTTTAACTGTATTTGTGGAAAAAAAATAAAATTTTCCATGTTTTACCCTCTCTTATTGAGTTTACTCAAATAAGGTAAGTCATTTTTTCTTATTGAATTTTACCCTCTCTGTTTATAAAAAAGAAAAATCAATTTCACTGCTTTGCACCTTGAAATATAGTTGAAAAATGCAGGCTACTCTAGCAGATCAATTTGTCAAAGGACTCTCAACAGTAAACTTTGAAGGAAAGCGCAAGTTGTTTCTGATCCAAACACTCCTAGGCATAGTTTAGTATTTTATTTGGATGGATCTCACAGTCCAGAAAATACAAAGGGTTATACATCTCTTTCCCATGATAGCACACTTGACTTTGGAGATCCGTACAGGAAACACAAAATGCAATGCGGGTATAATGAATGAAATATGTATTCTATTGGTTTCATTGACCTTGATTTTTTTTGTATTAATCTTGCGTCACTATGTATAAACAGGTACAGTGTGAAACCTTTATGGTAAGTTGTAGATGCCAGCAAAAGGAAAAAAAATCCATATGTTTTTAGAATATTTGGAAGTTATTTTCCTTTTCTTTGTTTCTTTACATTGTCATTCGTCCCAAGAAGGTTGAAATTTTATAAATTGCATGTCTATTTGAAGACTTCATGCGGATGTATGTTACAATAGATGAAAGTATGCATGAATTTTTAGCCTAGTGTCTAGTCTAAGTTTTGAGACATGGGGAAAGATCCAAAGGTTGTTTGATAATATAAACTGAAGGTGCTAGTGGATTTTGAGTTTTGATACTGTTTGGACATTTTGGCTTTCTTGAAAACACACAATTTTATTGGATGCTTAGGTAACTTTAAACATAATTCAGTTCCAACTTAGTCGCATGAAATTTTCGCTTCATATGTTACTTCATGTCAAAATCCTTAAAATAAAAACCATCTCTTTTATACTTTAAAATGAATATATGAACTATTTTTTTTCCTAAATATTGCAAATAGAGGAAAATCATTGTATTTATGAGTCTGCCTAAATTTTATTAGCACAACAATCATCGTTACAATATTATCAAGGTTATTTATAGTATGCATTTAAACAGTATTTAATACTCATTTAATGAAAATTAAAAGTGGAAACATCCTGTAATAATGTGTTCTATTCATATTAATTTAGTAGCTATGATTTTGATGCAAAAAAGCCACAATGTAGACATTAGAAATGTGTAAATTCACGTATCTTTAAGGTGTAAAAAGAATAAGCAATTACTAGCCTCTAATATCTATATTGATGCAACATGCTTTAATTTGAAATTTACTGGCTTTGTTTATATGCATGGGATATGGAATCTATTTATCATCTTTTATCCATTCAAATCATATGTCACTGCCAACAATGTATTTATCCACCAATTACAAGTATGTTGTTTTCTTTTTTATATTGACTGAAATGCAAAAACCACATTATTTCCTTAGCTAACCAAACACTGAACTGCTTTATTGTGTTGTTTCTTACTCATTTCCTTGGCTAACTAAACACTGAGCTGCTTTATTTCGTTGATTCTTACTCATTTTTGTTAATCTTCTTCATCTTGTGTGTAACAACCCGAAAATCTGGGCCAGTTTAAAATTTTTATTTTGGCAATTTTAGCGAATTTTGATTATTTAAAATGAATTATTTTAAATAAAAACGAAAAAAAATTTATTTTGAATAGAATTCGAACGTATATATTTATATAGTTCGTCGTTAGAATATAAATAATTATTTATATTTATAAAAGGAATTGAAAATGGCGCGGTAGTTCGATAATTCGATTTCAAAATTCAAATGAATGTACCGGGTGCAAAACAATCCGGATTTTAGTGAAACCAAAAACAATAGGATCTAATTGTGAATATCTTTCCAACGAATCCGAAAAATCGAAATTTCATAGCGGGAATCAAAAGATATGTCCAGTTGAAAATTTTGAATAGTCGCTATGGAATTCAGGCCCTTAAAAATAGCCATTTTGCAAACGACCTCGGATTTCGACGAATCCACTTTTGTTGGATCCGTGATGTAAAGTTATTGCTAAGTTTCAAATTTCATAATTTTTCGAATCAATATGTAAGCGTGGCAAAGGAAAACGCGTTTGACCAGTTTCAGTTGATTTTAATCGACTGGAAAATGGCCAGTTTTCCAACGGTCTCAGAATTCAACGAAACTAGTATTGTTAGGACCGTATCGTCAATACGAAGCTAGAAAATATTTTTCGGGAATTTTTCGAGTTAGTATGCGGCCCCGGTAAATTGAAAGGTACGTTTAAAATAGAATATAATAGATTTAAATTTTGATTTAAATGGAAAATGGTCGTAACAAGCGAAT
The DNA here is from genome assembly GCA_030737875.1 of Allium sativum. Lineage (NCBI taxonomy): Eukaryota > Viridiplantae > Streptophyta > Magnoliopsida > Asparagales > Amaryllidaceae > Allium > Allium sativum. Next base: position 495,061,449 of record CM060909.1, read on the forward strand.
TGGGTTACGATACATATCCCATTATATTCGGAATGGGGGTAATTAGCTAGGGGCGACAGTCGTTGGAATTTGTTTGGAGTTCATGATGTTAATCAGGTAATTCACAAATTAAAAGGATTGAAAATATTAAAATATAAATATATATTTAATGGGCCAATCAGAATTCTTAAACCCTAATTTTTATTTCCAATTCAAAAAAAAAACCGCCGTCAGCTCTATCTCGAGTGCGGAAAACGCTCGAACATCCCCCTTTCGATTTCTTACAATTTGTTCAATGAAAATTCGACAATCCTAAAACAAATCAAACTACTCTCTTCAATCTTCGAATCAATGCGAGTTTGAGTGGATTTCGTGAGGAGTTCATCTCGATTTCGGGGCAAGAACTGACGTCGCATCGACCTGATTTGCGCCACCACCAGTCCGTCGATCTGGGAATCGCGCGCCTCGCCGGAGAGCTGCTTTGAAGGCGGAGCAGGGGAGCACCGCCGATCCACGTCCAACGCCTCGAACTGCGGGCAAAGCCCAACCCTAGTCGGCGATAGTTGTTCAACGAGGATTCAGGCACATAGCGAGGATGATGAAAAAATAGTAAGCTTATACTATCAACATTTTTTAATATATATATACAATTACATTGTAAAAAAAAAAAAGTGAAACTTTAAATAGATGGCATGGTTGAAAATAAGAAAAATATATATATGTCGTTGATAAAAAGCTGAAGTTTACATATATATTATTGTTTTAAAGACTTCGATTTTAAAAGTATAAAGACTTCGATTTTAAAAGTATAAAGACTTCGATTTTAAAAGTATAAAGACATTCGTTTTAAAAATATAGAAAATATACTTTGTTTAGAATAGAAATAAAGATGGAATTTTTATAGAAAAGTAATAAAGGAGAAATTTTTATAGAGAAGAATAAAAATGTAAATATTCATAGAGCAGAAATGAAAAGGTAATTTTTATAGCAATATAAAAAAAATTTGATCTTCGTTTATATATAGCAATATAAAAATTTGATCTTTGTTTATAAATTAACAACATAAAAATGTGATTTTTATTTTAAAGACAACAGTAAAAATTCGATTTTTATATATTGAGTAGCATAGTAAAAATTTGATTTTTATATATTGAATAGCATAGTGAAAATTCGATTTTTATATATTGAATAACATAGTAAAATTGATTTTTATATATATAGTGGCTACGGGCAACAAAAGCGACAAAGGGCGAGCGACGAAGATTTTTATAAATGAAGTGCCGCGAAGTTGGATAGCTTTTGGTGAGAACTTCTCACCTTTCAATTTCTTTTTTTCTAGTTATATATATATACTAGGATGCAGACGGTGTTTAGTAGCACCCGACACCCGTCATCCACAGACCATGGATGGCTTGTTTGTTAAATTGTTTGGTTGTGTAGTTGGTTAGATTATTTGGTTGGAATTGAATTGTTTGGTGAAATGAATTGATTTGATTGATGTGTGAATGGCGTGGGCCTTCACTAGACCGGGGATAAGGCTAGGCCTTGTCCCGTTTCTAGTATCGTGCCGTTATGCCGCCGAAATTTTCTAAAATAAGTTAGAAAAATAAAAATATCATTTTATTTAAAGAATGAACTGAATAGAAATTCATATGTTAAAATAAAATGTTTTATCGTTAAAAATATAATTTTTAACGTGAATATGAATATAGTGAATGTGAATAAATAAATATTCATTTACAAACCGGACGGTTTGTTTATGTACACCGATTTGACTGACATTGATTGGGACGATAAATTTTACACATCGCCCAACTGCACAAATAAAATTTGTGTTTGATTGTTTGAAACCCCACACGGGTGTTGGGATGAAATATAAAGTCCACTCATCCTGATCGATTAAATATGTCGATCGATTGATTGACAGGCTGTTATAAGCGTTAGATATCTATATTTGATGCTTATACAGTGTAGTGCACTTTGGGTGATGGTTGATTATTTTTCAATGCTATTATATACATGTGTTGTATGAAAATCCATATAATTAATTTTATATGGTGATTGATTGGGCCTCATTCCAATTTAGAGAATAAAGAATATTATAAAGTAAAGGTTCATGTGTTGACTGTACTCATTCGTGAGATTAGTCATGTGTTGAACGTAATATTTTAACAATAAATTTTATATCTTTATCACTATTAAATAAAGGTTCATGTGTTGACTGTACTCATCCGTTGAGATTAGTCATGTGTTGAACGAAATAATTTAACAAAAATAGTCACACGTGGACAGTACTCATCCGTTGAGATTAGTCGTATGTTGACAAAAATAAATATTCATTTGTTGAATAGAATAAAGGAATATATGAAGCCGTGTTGATTATATTGACGCCATTTTGACGTGAACGATATTTATATCGATTTTATTCATTTTAAAATGAATATTGAAAAGTAATTTTGAAAACGATTTCGAAATGAAATGAATTGAAAACGATTTCGAAATGAAATGAATTGAAAACGATTTCGAAATGTAATGAATTGAAAACGATTTCGAAATGAAATGAATTGAAAACGATTTCGAAATGAAATGAATTGAAAACGATTTCGAAATGAAATGAATTGAAAACGATTTCGAAATGAAATGAATTGAAAACGATTTCGAAATGAAATGAATTGAAAACGATTTCGAAATGAAATGGATTGAAAACGATTTCGAAATGAAATGGATTGAAAACGATTTCGAAATGAAATGAATTGAAAACGATTTCGAAATGAAATGAATTGAAAACGATTTCGAAATGAATTGAATTGAAAATGATTTCGAAATGAAATGAATTGAAAACGATTTCGAAACGAATGAATTGAAACCGATTTCGAAATGAAATGAATTGAAACCGATTTCGAAATGAAATGAATTGAAACCGATTTCGAAATGAAATGAAATGAAAACGATTTCGAAATGAAATGAATTGAAAACGATTTCGAAATGAAATGAATTGAAAACGATTTCGAAATGAAATGAATTGAAAACGGTTTCGAAATGAAATGAATTGAAAACGATTTCGAAATGAATTGAATTGAAAACGATTTCGAAATGAAATGAATTGAAAACGATTTCGAAATGAAATGAATTGAAAACGATTTCGAAATGAAATGAATTGAAAACGATTTCAAAATGAATTGAATATAAAACGATTTCGAAATGAATTGAATATAGAACGAATTCGAATTGAATTTAAAACGAATTGAAATGAATTCAAATTGAATTGAAACTTGAATTGAAATCAAATAGAAATGAAAGTAAAAAGGATTTAGAATAGAAAATTCAATTTTGATTTGAATTAGAAATAGAGGTTGAAATTGTTTTTGAAACGAATTCAAAACTATTTATAAAATTCGTTTTAAATAGAAATCGACGAAATATATATTATATATAATATAATGGCCTGAATAGAACGCGCCACGCCGCGGCAGTTCGTGAATTTCGACCATTTATTTCAAACGGACATTACGGGAGATCCGACCGTCGGATTCTCCTAAAACCGGAACCGTTGGGTTCGTATCGAAAAGAGCTTTCTAACGAATATTAGAAATTCAAAATCTAACGGTTGGATTTGGAGATACGTCCAAATCAAATTTGAAAAAGGTCGCTGTAAGTGCAGTTCGATGGCCGTTGATGAAAATCGACTGTACGGGCCTTGATAAAATTATTAAAAATAGTAATAATTTGTGTAAAATCATAAAAAATGTTTTGGGAAAAATTGGGGTGAAAAACTCCATATTTGAAAGGATAAAAATGGATTTTTATCGAAATGAACTAGTTTTGAACTAAATTCAAAACCCAATTATTTTTAAATAAATAAATTAGATTTAAAAAGGGGTTTTAAATAATCGGAATTTCTAATATATTTGATTGGATTTGAAATGGGTTTATCGTGAACTGTGTTTTAAATAACACTAGTTCTTTAACCCGATAATAAATAGAATGTGATTTGGGTTCGTCGTGAACTGTGTTTTAAATAACACCTAGTTCTTTAACCCAGTAAAAGGAGTTTTAACGAATCTGCAATTAGGTTGAAATGTGAATCTATAATCTAAATTATCAAATTTAGAAGTGAGCGAGAATGGAGTATCACCAGTTTTGCTCCAAAGCGATAGTTAAATCTTTAATTAGATTTGAACGTGAAATGGTAATTAATTTTACCGAACACTGATGTTAAATATGGAGTATTACCAGTTTTGCTTCATGGGATGAATAGGTTGGGATTGGTAAGTAAATTAAATAATTACTTCGGTATGGTTCGCTAATCTCGACTAGTTTGGAAAACCATAATTTGGTTTGAAACGACATCCAAAGGAAGATTAAAGGATAGATTTTAAAGAATTTATCTTGGATAAAATTAATGGGAACCTTTCCCAAAAGATGTGAATATTTAAATAACAGAATATTCAGAATTGGAATGAGGCGTATATTGTGTTTTCTAGCACTGTTTTTAATATACGGGGATTGTTTGGAAAGGTCGGGTTTATACCCATTCTGAATAACCGATTCGACGATATGTCGAAGATGAAGACGGTGGTTGAAGGCCGGAAGTCTTCACATCGTTTGGATAATTACTGACGATCCTGATTGGGCTGTACACCCAAGAGGATGGAAATAGTTGGTGGTCGTCCAGACGTACTTGGAGATGGATGGATATGCGAGGAAAGTGCCTCCGGTTTCGTTCAGACCTAGAACGGACTTGTAAATGGATGGTGTGTCTGACATTGTATTCCTTTATATTGTATTTGTTGATCTCTGCTAAATATATATCTGTTTGGCGGCGGAGAATTTATTCTCTTGCTTAACACCCTTCTCTGAGACATATGAGCTCAGAGGTTATATATTGGCAGAAATCAGTGGTACGATATGGATTGATAGTGTGACATGCTGAGATGCAGTGATCCAGACTTTTGTTGAAAAGCAAAGTTTGGTGGTTGATGATCAAAGCGCAGCTGATATAGCATGGCTTTGTGTATAGCGTTGATCCGCGAGCCTCACACCCCGGTATGGTGGTAAACTGATGGTTTGATCAGTATGCTTTTTCGTGGATGGGCACCTTAGTGGTGTCGTGGATTCGGTCGACCGAGATGAGCCTAGTGCTCAGGGATATATAGAGTAGGCGGTGTTTTTCTCTCGCTGGGACGTAAGCCGCGGTGGTACTCTGGTCCCAAATGTGCGGATGCAGACGGTGTTTTCTCTTGTGGGGACGTAAGCCGTGGTGAATTGCATTACGCGATCGATCTTTCGAATCAGGAGCCACCATGATGGAAATCCAATTTCCAATACGTGTATTGCGGTTTTAATTGTAGAACTAGTATGGCGACATGATATATGGTACCCATGTCGTCTATGATTTATATTTATGATTGAAATTGTTTTGACACTATACACTTATTATAGTATCAAATGATTTGTTTTAAACGTACCAAGCATGTTTGGCTATTATAAGGGAAATCCCTATCCTCCGGCTTGCGTTGCATTGTGTGATGGGACCTGGGTCTTATAATAGCTTCATTTTTTAAAAAACATTGCGCTGTTTATTCTATGCACTGGTATTCTTGGGACGAAACCCGTTCCGTGTTATACGGCGTGGTCCCTTGAATTACTCTCTTTTAAAGAAAAGTTTTAGATAACTGTTTTAGTTCTCACACCAGTCACATGACTGACCTGGAGTTTATTGTTTTAACCTAAACTCTGGGTGCCCCTATTTTCCGCACGGGCAGCTAGTAGTTTTGGTTTTGCAGATTTATATTCACAGGATCCTGGTTTACAGCTGGAATGATATCCGGAAAGCTCTGTATCCGCCTTCAGTTGTGCTTTGTATTATTTCCCCGCTACTATGTAATTTATTGTAATCTCTGATATTTATCGAATGTAATCTCTTCATTATACTCTGTATATTCTTGTATCTGATGGAATTGTTGTAATAGCAATGAAATGTTCTCCTGTTTGTGTTCTGATTTGTCTTGTCCTCACAGTAATTCGTTCTTTCTCATCTCTTCGGAGACCGGGGAAGTTTCGGGTCGCTTCATTTGGTATCGGAGCTTTGGTTTACAAAGCTCAGAGAACAAGACACATTAGAACCATACGAAAGAATTCATCAGAGATTGGATTAGTAATATCCAACGAGAATGACTCGTTAGAGATGAGATCAGTAGTATCCTAGAACGAGTGTGAAGAGTATATTTTTGAAAGTGAAAACAAGTTTTGTTTTGAAAATTTAAATCAATTATTCGTATTTGATTATCTATTTATATTGAGTTGGACAGTCAAGTATATAAAGATTTTGCGTATACGTCTAATCCACGTGTATTTGAAATTTTAATATACTGGATAGATATAGAATTACACTCTAATCGCCCGGAGATGATTTTGACGATGGAGCTCCATCACCAGAATTTATGTTCGTGTTTCGAAGGTGTGATTTTCTATATATTTCCATTAGACTGGTGTGAGAACCAAAACTAATATAGTTAGAACACATTGTTGTGAATTGGCATCAAAAACATGATTTTTGTATATATATCAAAATTATGAATTTGAAACGTTAATTCACTAATTGATTGATGTTTGTGTTGTTTGTTTATTTGTTTGATAATTTTGAACCATTATGCCTAATTGAACCGAATATTGAATTGTATTGAAAATTAGTCGCATTTGCTTGCATATACATGTACTTACATTGAACAGGTCATAGCAAAGAGGCTAGAGCAGAAGAATAAAATTTGTTTGCCCGACAAATAGGTACATGTTTACTATAATTTACTGTTTTGTTTGGGTGATGATGATTTTATGAGAGGCTAGCCGCTTGGCTTTTTCTTTTTCTTTTTGAGATCAGAAGGCCTATATGGCAATTTCGGGATTTTCCCGTGGCTCCCGGTGCAGGGGAGGTTATGGCGAAATTTTTCGAAAATTTAGGGTGTTAGCCAAATTTTTGAAAAAAATTGAAAATTCTCAGAAACTGAAAAGTTGGAGAATGGAAGCCAGGTCGAACGTAGAGTTAATTAATCAAACCACTTTCGACTTTGTTCCTTTTCGGGGACGAAAAGTTTTAAGTGGGGGAGATTGTAACAACCCGAAAATCTGGGCCAGTTTAAAATTTTTATTTTGGCAATTTTAGCGAATTTTGATTATTTAAAATGAATTATTTTAAATAAAAATGACGAAAAATTTATTTTGAATAGAATTCGAACGTATATATTTATATAGTTCGTCGTTAGAATATAAATAATTATTTATATTTATAAAAGGAATTGAAAATGGCGTGGTAGTTCGATAATTCGATTTCAAAATTCAAATGAATGTACCGGGTGCAAAACAATCCAGATTTTAGTGAAACCAAAAACAATAGGATCTAATTGTGAATATCTTTCCAATGAATCCGAAAAATCGAAATTTCATAGCGGGAATCAAAAGATATGTCCAGTTGAAAATTCTGAATAGTCGCTATGGAATTCAGACCCTTAAAAATAGCCATTTTGCAAACGATCTCGGATTTTGACGAAACCACTTTTGTTGGATCCGTGATGTAAAGTTATTGCTAAGTTTCAAATTTCATAATTTTTCGAATCAATATGTAAGCGTGGCAAAGGAAAACGCGTTTGACCAGTTTCAGTTGATTTTAATCGACTGGAAAATGGCCATTTTTCCAACGGTCTCAGAATTTGACGAAACTAGTTTTGTTAGGACCGTATCGTCAATACGAAGCTAGAAAATATTTTTTGGGAATTTTTCGAGTTAGTATGTGGCCCCGGTAAATTGAAAGGTACGTTTAAAATAGAATATAATAGATTTAAATTTTGATTTAAATGGAAACTGGTCGTAACAAGCGAATTGGGTTACGATACATATCCCATTGTATTCGAAATGGGGGTAATTAGCTAGGGGCGACAGTCGTTGGAATTTGTTTGGAGTTCATGATGTTAATCAGGTAATTCACAAATTAAAAGGATTGAAAATATTAAAATATAAATATATATTTAATGGGCCAATCAGAATTCTTAAACCCTAATTTCTATTTCCAATTCAAAAAAAACAGCCGTCAGCTCTATCTCGAGGGCTATTTCCAATTCAAAAAAAACAGCCGTCAGCTCTATCTCGAGGGCTGAAAACGCTCGAACATCCCCCTTTCGATTACTTATAATTTGTTCAATGAAAATTCGACAATCCTAAAACAAATCAAACTACTCTCTTCAATCTTCGAATCAATGCGAGTTTGAGGGGATTTCGTGAGGAGTTCATCTCGATTTCGGGGCAAGAACTGACGTCGCATCGACCTGATTTGCGCCACCAACAGGCCGTCGATCCGGGAATCGCGCGCCTCGCCGGAGAGCTGCTTTGAAGGCAGAGCAGGGGAGCACCGCCGATCCACGTCCAACGCCTCGAACTGCGGGCAAAGCCCAACCCTAGTCGGCGATAGATGTTCAACGGGGATTCAGGCACATAGCGGGGATGATGAACAAACAGTAAGCTTATACTATCAACATTTTATATATATATATATATATATATATATATATATACACAATTACATTGTAAAAAAAAAGTGAAACTATAAATAGATGGCATGGTTGAAAATAAGAAAAATATATATATGTCGTTGATAAAAAGCTAAAGTTTACATATATATTATTGTTTTAAAGACTTCGATTTTAAAAGTATAAAGACTTCAATTTTAAAAGTATAAAGACTTCGATTTTAAAAATATAAAGACATTCGTTTTAAAAATATAGAAAATATACTTTGTTTAGAATAGAAATAAAGATGGAATTTTTATAGAAAAGTAATAAACGAGAAATTTTTATAGAGAAGAATAAAAATGTAAATATTCATAGAGCAGAAATGAAAAGGTAATTTTTATAGCAATATAAAAAATTTTTATCTTCGTTTATATATAGCAATATAAAAATTTGATCTTTGTTTATAAATTAACAACATAAAAATGTGATTTTTATTTTAAAGACAACAGTAAAAATTCGATTTTTATATATTGAATAGCATAGTAAAAATTTGATTTTTATATATTGAATAGCATAGTGAAAATTCGATTTTTATATATTGAATAACATAGTAAAATTGATTTTTATATATATAGTGGCTACGGGCAACAAAAGCGACAAAGGGCGAGCGACGAAGATTTTTATAAATGAAGTGCCGTGAAGTTGGATAGCTTTTGGTGAGAACTTCTCACCTTTCAATTTCTTTTTTTCTAGTTATATATATATACTAGGATGCAGACGGTGTTTAGTAGCACCCGACACCCGTCATCCACAGACCATGGATGGCTTGTTTGTTAAATTGTTTGGTTGTGTAGTTGGTTAGATTATTTGGTTGGAATTGAATTGTTTGGTGAAATGAATTGATTTGATTGATGTGTGAATGGCGTGGGCCTTCACTAGACCGGGGATAAGGCTAGGCCTTGTCCCGTTTCTAGTATCGTGCCGTTATGCCGCCGAAATTTTCTAAAATAAGTTAGAAAAATAAAAATATCATTTTATTTAAAGAATGAACTGAATAGAAATTCATATGTTAAAATAAAATGTTTTATCGTTAAAAATATAATTTTTAACGTGAATATGAATATAGTGAATGTGAATAAATAAATATTCATTTACAAACCGGACGGTTTGTTTATGTACACCGATTTGACTGACATTGATTGGGACGATAAATTTTACACATCGCCCAACTGCACAAATAAAATTTGTGTTTGATTGTTTGAAACCCCACACGGGTGTTGGGATGAAATATAAAGTCCACTCATCCTGATCGATTAAATATGTCGATCGATTGATTGACAGGCTGTTATAAGCGTTAGATATCTATATTTGATGCTTATACAGTGTAGTGCACTTTGGGTGATGGTTGATTATTTTTCAATGCTATTATATACATGTGTTGTATGAAAATCCATATAATTAATTTTATATGTTGATTGATTGGGCCTCATTCCAATTTAGAGAATAAAGAATATTATAAAGTAAAGGTTCATGTGTTGACTGTACTCATTCGTGAGATTAGTCATGTGTTGAACGTAATATTTTAACAATAAATTTTATATCTTTATCACTATTAAATAAAGGTTCATGTGTTGACTGTACTCATCCGTTGAGATTAGTCATGTGTTGAACGAAATAATTTAACAAAAATAGTCACACGTGGACAGTACTCATCCGTTGAGATTAGTCGTATGTTGACAAAAATAAATATTCATTTGTTGAATAGAATAAAGGAATATATGAAGCCGTGTTGATTATATTGACGCCATTTTGACGTGAACGATATTTATATCGATTTTATTCATTTTAAAATGAATATTGAAAAGTAATTTTGAAAACGATTTCGAAATGAAATGAATTGAAAACGATTTCGAAATGAAATGAATTGAAAACGATTTCGAAATGTAATGAATTGAAAACGATTTCGAAATGAAATGAATTGAAAACGATTTCGAAATGAAATGAATTGAAAACGATTTCGAAATGAAATGAATTGAAAACGATTTCGAAATGAAATGAATTGAAAACGATTTCGAAATGAAATGAATTGAAAACGATTTCGAAATGAAATGAATTGAAAACGATTTCGAAATGTAATGAATTGAAAACGATTTCGAAATGAAATGAATTGAAAACGATTTCGAAATGAAATGAATTGAAAACGATTTCGAAATGAAATGAATTGAAAACGATTTCGAAACGAATAAATTGAAACCGATTTCGAAATGAAATGAATTGAAACCGATTTCGAAATGAAATGAATTGAAACCGATTTCGAAATGAAATGAAATGAAAACGATTTCGAAATGAAATGAATTGAAAACGATTTCGAAATGAAATGAATTGAAAACGATTTCGAAATGAAATGAATTGAAAACGATTTCGAAATGAAATGAATTGAAAACGATTTCGAAATGAAATGAATTGAAAACGATTTCGAAATGAAATGAATTGAAAACGATTTCGAAATGAATTGAATATAAAACGATTTCGAAATGAATTGAATATAGAACGAATTCGAATTGAATTTAAAACGAATTTAAATGAATTCAAATTGAATTGAAATCAAATAGAAATGAAAGTAAAAAGGATTTAGATTAGAAAATTCAATTTTGATTTGAATTAGAAATAGAGGTTGAAATTGTTTTTGAAACGAATTCAAAACTATTTATAAAATTCGTTTTAAATAGAAATCGACGAAATATATATTATATATAATATAATGGCCTGAATAGAACGCGCCACGCCGCGGAAGTTCGTGAATTTCGACCATTTATTTCAAACGGACATTACGGGAGATCCGACCGTCGGATTCTCCTAAAACCGGAACCGTTGGGTTCGTATCGAAAAGAGCTTTCTAACGAATATTAGAAATTCAAAATCTAACGGTTGGATTTGGAGATACGTCCAAATCAAATTTGAAAAAGGTCGCTGTAAGTGCAGTTCGATGGCCGTTGATGAAAATCGACTGTACGGGCCTTGATAAAATTATTAAAAATAGTAATAATTTGTGTAAAATCATAAGAAATGTTTTGGAAAAAATTGGGGTGAAAAACTCCATATTTGAAAGGATAAAAATGGATTTTTATCGAAATGAACTAGTTTTGAACTAAATTCGAAATCCAATTATTTTTAAATAAATAAATTAGATTAAAAAAGGGGTTTTAAATAATCGGAATTTCTAATATATTTGATTGGATTTGAAATGGGTTTATCGTGAACTGTGTTTTAAATAACACTAGTTCTTTAACCCAATAATAAATAGAATGTGATTTGGGTTCGTCGTGAATTGTGTTTTAAATAACACCTAGTTCTTTAACCCAGTAAAAGGAGTTTTAACGAATTTGCAATTAGGTTGAAATGTGAATCTATAATCTAAATTATCAAATTTAGAAGTGAGCGAGAATGGAGTATCACCAGTTTTGCTCCAAAGCGATAGTTAAATCTTTAATCAGATTTGAACGTGAAATGGTAATTAATTTTACCGAACACTGTGATGTTAAATATGGAGTATTACCAGTTTTGCTTCATGGGATGAATAGGTTGGGATTGGGAAATAAATTAATTACTTCGGTATGGTTCGCTAATCTCGACTAGTTTGGAAAACCATAATTTGGTTTGAAACGACATCCAAAGGAAGATTAAAGGATAGATTTTAAAGAATTTATCTTGGATAAAATTAATGGGAACCTTTCCCAAAAGATGTGAATATTTAAATAACAGAATATTCAAAATTGGAATGAGGCGTATATTGTGTTTTCTAGCACTGTTTTTAATATACGCGGATTGATCGGAAAGGCCGGGTTTATACCCATTCTGAATAACCGATTCGACGATATATCGAAGATGAAGACGGTGGTTGAAGGCCGGAAGTCTTCACATCGTTTGGATAATTACTGACGATCCTGATTAGGCTGTACACCCAAGAGGATGGAAATAGTTGGTGGTCGTCCGGACGTACTTGGAGATGGATGGATATGCGAGGAAAGTGCCTCCGGTTTCGTTCAGACCTAGAACGGACTTGTAAATGGATGGTGTGTCTGACATTGGATTCCTTTATATTGTATTTGTTGATCTCTGCTAAATATATATCTGTTTGGCGGCGGAGAATTTATTCTCTTTCTTAACGCCCTTCTCTGAGACATATGAGCTCAGAGGTTATATATTGGCAGAAATCAGTGGTACGATATGGATTGATAGTATGGCATGCTGAGATGCAGTGATCCGGACTTTTGTTGAAAAGCAAAGTTTTGTGGTTCATGATCAAAGCGCAGCTGATATAGCATGGCTTTGTGTATAGCGTTGATCCGCGAGCTTCACACCCCGGTATGGTGGTAAACTGATAGTTTGATCAGTATGCTTTTTCGTGGATGGGCACCTTAGTGGTGTCGTGGATTCGGTCGACCGAGATGAGCCTAGTGCTCAGGGATATATAGAGTAGGCGGTGTTTTCTCTCGCTGGGACGTAAGCCGCGGTGGTACTCTGGTCCCAAATGTGCGGATGCAGACGGTGTTTTCTCTTGTGGGGACGTAAGCCGTGGTGAATTGCATTACGCGATCGATCTTTCGAATCAGGAGCCACCATGATGGAAATCCAATTTCCAATACGTGTATTGCGGTTTTAATTGTAGAACTAGTATGGCGACATGATATATGGTACCCATGTCGTCTATGATTTATATTTATGATTGAAATTGTTTTGACACTATACACTTATTATAGTATCAAATGATTTGTTTTAAACGTACCAAGCATGTTTGGCTATTATAAGGGAAATCCCTATCCTCCGGCTTGCGTTGCATTGTGTGATGGGACCTGGGTCTTATAATAGCTTCATTTTTCGAAAAAGCATTGCGCTGTTTATTCTATGCACTGGTATTCTTGGGAGGAAACCCGTTCCGTGTTATACGGCGTGGTCCCTTGAATTACTCTCTTTTAAAGAAAAGTTTTAGATAACTGTTTTAGTTCTCACACCAGTCACATGACTGACCTGGAGTTTATTGTTTTAACCTAAACTCTGGGTGCCCCTATTTTCCGCACGGGCAGCTAGTAGTTTTGGTTTTGCAGATTTATATTCACAGGATCCTGGTTTACAGCTGGAATGATATCCGGAAAGCTCTGTATCCGTATATCACCTTCAGTTGTGCTTTGTATTATTTCCCCGCTGCTATGTAATTTATTGTAATCTCTGATATTTATCGAATGTAATCTCTTCATTATACTCTGTATATTCTTGTATCTGATAGAATTGTTGTAATAGCAATGAAATGTTCTCCTGTTTGTGTTCTTATTTGTCTTGTCCTCACAGTAATTCGTTCTTTCTCATCTCTTCGGAGACCGGGGAAGTTTCGGGTCACTTCATTGTGGATGGAAACTCAAAGATAAAACTAACAGGATAGACACCAGCATGCAACAGAGCAAAATATTCCACGTAGGTGGCCACAAAGAAATGAAAACTCTCCTTTGAACGAGCAAGGTATTTGTTTTATTTACTATTTGTTCAGTCCTGTAAATCAAATACCTAATATTTTCCTGATTGGTTATAATTGACTTTTGAACAATTAAATCAAAGTTATGTTGGCCCAACTATATATGATTTGGCTTGATATTTGAGCCCTATTAATTTTCTCACGCTATTTTTTTTTCAACACCTGTTGTTTAGATATTGATTTATTCTTTAGATTTCGGAATGTGATTTAGTGGTTTCTGGTTTAGTTTATCTTGATTTCGCTTTTGCTTTTGCAATGAATTCTGGTTTTGCCCAAAAATCGAAGGAAATTGTTTCAAAGAAAAGGCATATGTTGTTTCTTCAAAATAGGAGTTTCCTGTGAAAATCAACCATCGTCATTTCCTGTTTTTTTTTAAAAAAAAAAACATAATCAAAATTATGGTGGTGAAGATACTAGTATGCAATTAAAAGCAACACGCATATTTAATTCATAGAACAATGGGTTGGTTCATTTAAGACACACAAAGAAAACTATGGAAGCAATATTATGATAGATTGGTGGATAGATGGAGTAGGAAGAATACTTATAAATTTGTTGGTTAATTGTCCGAAAGGGACCATCTTTCTAAAATCACTTGATGGCTCTGTATATATTAAGGACTCAATGATAATTCATAAAATGATAAATGATGTAATAGATGAAGTTCTATCAAAATGGTTTAGATGTTTTAGTATCAGTTGAACAAAATATTAATCTTATTTTCAATGCAGCTGAGTGATGGATTACGTGGGGCAGTGAGGTCCCTAAGCTACAGAATTTTGCTAAAAGAGTTTTAGGCCTTATTGTATATTCTTCGCCCTGTGAGAGAAACTGGAGTGCATTCGATAATGTAAGTCAAGTCGTCTAACTTGACCATTACCTCAAGTTCTGTCTGATATATGTTGAAATATACTGGTATGTTGACTACTGTTTGTACTAAGGATAAGTGCATTGCAAGTCCAGGATAGAAGCATCATGTAACGAAAAGAGATATGTATGAAGATGTAATGCTTGGGTTGTTTTCTATTATTAGCACAATAGTAAGTTTCACTGAACCATGTTAGATGTCTTAAAGAATTTATTAGTTTCCTTTTTCTTCCTTTTTGGCCTTGGTCGTGAGATGTCCTTTTTTTGTTATG
The DNA here is from genome assembly GCA_030737875.1 of Allium sativum. Taxonomy (NCBI): domain Eukaryota; kingdom Viridiplantae; phylum Streptophyta; class Magnoliopsida; order Asparagales; family Amaryllidaceae; genus Allium; species Allium sativum. The sequence goes on from CM060909.1 coordinate 495,076,595, forward strand.
CTAAAAAAACATGCATTATTCCCTTTTCTTTCCATCACCGCTGTATTGTGCAGCTTTATGAGTAAAACCCCATTTCATATCGTGGTTGCATACTTCTGTGTATTATGGCAGATAGCAAACTGAAGCTAAATGGGTTTTATGTCTCTTCCTTTTCTTTTAATTCTTATTTCTATACTTCACATCACACACACTCCATATTATAGAAAGCACTAATGGATATGAACGAGGCTCAGAAAGGAAAGTAAAGCCTGATAGGATGAATGTGGCTTGAAAAAGTAAGATAATATTTGATAGGAATATATGACTTAATGGGTTTAAGGAATTTAGAAAAATCAGGGCAATATGATATTAGTTAGCTACATCATCTTAATTCTTTTAAAAAAAGAGGGTGCATAAATCAGTTATGAAAGGCGTGGATAGTGAAATTATTCTTCGAAATTGGGACAAAAATAATGCATGAAACAACTTTTCAAAATTGGGTGTGGGTGGGTTTTAAAATTGTCAAACTAATTTCAGTTTTAAATTGTAATGTTTACCAAACAATGATTCAATAGATACACAATGAGACATGCAGAAAAGGGAATGGGACATGTTTTGGTGCTCGTCGCATTTTGGTCCGTTTCATTATTTTGTATTGTCTTATTCAAGGAAAATGAGAAGTTCATAATTTTATTTTTATTTTGTAGTTTAGTGCTTACATAATTCGTAGTGTTGAAATTGGTCCGTTGGTCGGTATGCATTGGCTTTAGCTGGTTGATCTATCAGTTCCTTTAAGGAACCAATTCAACATAGCCATATGATTAATTTATGATGATTCATTATAAAGTATATAGGGTATCATTTGATTGCGGGTATAAAAATTAAGTTTGGCTGGCTTTTTTCTACTGATGTATTTATCCTTTCATCAAGTCCGTGTCATATTCATGGCCAGTTAGCTGCCATTTGGTAAATTGAGAAAGTGAACATGTGAAGTGTAAATCAGAAATGTACCTTTTTATTTTTGGCAAATTCTATTCATACACCACAAATTACTTAACATACACCATTATTTTCTTTATGAAAATCTATTACTAAATTGCCATTTCCTCCTAGTTACTTACTTTAAAATTTCGCAAGTAATAAATAAAAATTAAACTCATGAATAATAAAACTTGATGCAAACTAGAAATTTAATTCAAATTTTGATGGATTATTTCACCATGGAACTTGAAATTTCAATTAAGACAAGATTCACAAATAATTATTGAAATTTAAATGTATTGATTTTTTTTCTAAAATTTGAGAATTTTTTTTGAAATTGAGAAAGTTTTGAAAAAATTAAAATGCTACATTATTATCGCAAGAATTAAAGTTCATTTAGTTAAATTTTAATCAATTTAGTGTAATGAATTTCTATATTTGGATAAATGTGTTCAAAGTTGGAAGAGAGAAGACAAAAAGACGAAAATAAGGATAATTTAGTAAAAGACACGGTGTACGTAAAGTAATTTTTGGTGTATGGTACTTTATTATACATTTTGGTGTATGTTTAGAAATTTGTGGTGTATGATTAGAATTAGCCTTTATTTTTATCTTGTTCATTCATTAGAAGTATGCAAAAAGCTGTAGCTTTCCGACTTTTCCATTTGTAAGGATGCAGTGAAAAATTTTATTTATAGGAAAAACTTGGTATTTTGAACGTGAGCATATTATCTTTACTAAATGCGAACCAAAATACAGTGGGCTGACTGACTAACAAGGAAGTTTGCTGGATTACTGGAAGTGTTTTCTATAGGAGACTGTCCATGCATGGTTATTACTGTAAGAAGTCCATGGGTATAAAAGATGGTGAAAGCATGAGGCCGTGTGAAATTGTTTTGAATACTGATATCAGTTTCCATTAAAATACGCTGAGAAAGCTAGGAGGTGGAATTGGATTTCTAAATCTGAATGGCATAAGTAAAAATAGTCCGTGAAACATGTTTACACTAACCATAAAGTGGGACAGATTTCCTTGTGTTTAATTTAGGATTTTAAAATGTTTATTTTAAAGTTTTATGTGGTAGACGTGGTGGTTAAGGTACAAGAATTGTGAGTGCTAGAGGTGGTGTAAATTTGTATATGCATTGTACAGGTGTGTATTTTGTATAATATCCTGTGTAATAAAAGGAACCCATTTGCTATATCTCAATTTCTTTACAAATAGCAAATTCGTCCTTTTGTTTATGGATGAAAATTTCAGCATTCCACTCTTTTCTATTAACCCAAACTTGATTGAAGTGACTAGCCTGCTTATGTCTTTAAGTCAGTCCATGTGATTGAAGTTTTGCATGAACAAATTAATTTCATTATGAAATTTGTTGCAAGCACCTTATTGAGGCCCAAGTATTAGCTTGAACCAGTTTCATATGTTTATGATATAATTACAATAAAAAATAATAGATGAGCAACATCTTCTGTTTTAAGATTGCATAAGACACAGTAATCATTTATCAAAACTTTGGATGAGTATGTGTTTTGTTGATGGACCATTTGGCCTTGAATAAACATACTCTCACGCATGGGCAATAAACGTTATCTCGAACAAATTTATTAGCTAACTAAGTTGTGATGAGCCTTGATTAAATTGACCGCACTTTTGAATGTATAACAACCATTATGCTCTATATACTTGTATCGATAATCATTATTGCCTTAGTAAGTAGCGATTAGTTGAATTTCAGTAGCAAAACTAGTTGGTTTGAAGTAAATTACCTACTTGCTATTTTGTGTGTGTGTGTGTGTTTTAATTAAATGCTACTTGCAATTGTTCAATACAAAGAAAATCTACTAGATTTGAAATCTTTTCATCCTAAAAGTTATAAAGAAGTATAACACGGTCTATTTAATAGTTTTTGCTTAGTATTTTGATATCATAAAATTTATGCTTTATTTATTACATCTATTTTTGCACTTTTATTATTTCAATTAAATATTCACTAATATGATAACACAGCCTGAGCTTATATTTGTTTTGTTTCTACTTTTATTTCTTCAATCGATTAAAGGTTTAGTGCTGCAAAATAGCTAAACATCAAAATTACATTAATCCTACTTGATATATAATCAGATTATAAGTACGTATTTGTGATCGATTCAAATTAGTACATTAATAGTATATTCTTAGTCTTCAGTTGGTTTACATGTAAAATTTAGTTTAATAGGATTTCCATATTTTAGTTGCTTCCATTTTAATTTTTTTTAAAAAAAAAACACTATAATTTATTCATTAAATCTAACTTGTAATAAGTGTTAACAAATAAAATTATATTTCATATTGGACTTTGAGTAATTAGTTCAATAATTTGTGATTTATTTATTACATCTACCCTTGAATTATTTATTTGAATTAAATATTCACTAGTATGATATATTTTGAGTTTGTTTTGTTTCTTTATTTATTTTTTAATTCATTAATGGTTTAGAACTGTAAAATAACTAAACATTAAGACTACATCAATCATACTTGATATATAATAAAAATGTACGTATGTGTATGTGATTAATTCAAATCAATATATACATTGATTGCAAGGCTTTAGTTTTAAGTCGGTTTACATGCAAAATCCAGTTTACTTGGATTTCCACTTTTTCATTTACTGCCTTTATCATAAATTACGCTATATTTTATTTAATTAAAATCCAAGTAGAAATAAGTTTTATCAAATAATTTTATATTTCATATCGATCGCCTTAACGGTCGGTTTTCCCACCGTTGTACGGTAATACTAGTTTATTCATTCATTGATTCGTTTTAATCATCCAAAATATTTTTCTGGTAACAATATGGTGATTGACCGGTCAGCTAACAATACGAAATCCACTTGATTTTCAGCGAAAATTTATTTCTAAATATAGGTTAGATCGCGTAAATTTTAACTACCGACCGTAAACATTGGATCAACCACCTAGGGTAATCGTGAATCAAGTAGCCTCTCCTAAGCTATTCGATCTGGCAAAGGCAGCCAACGTTTAATCAAAATCAAATAAAACATAAAAAGTAGCCTTAAATGTTTCTGCATCCTCTTCCCATTCTCCGTATCTCCTCCTCGCATCTCTTCCTCCATTAGAGACCATGAGCACAGTCACACACGACTCAAACACTCCACCACCAGAGCCATGCGCAGCATGCAAGTACCAACGCAGGCAGTGCAGCTCCGACTGTCAGCTGGCGCCCTACTTCCCAGCCGACAAGCAGCGCGAGTTCGCCAACGCCCACCGCCTCTTTGGCTACTGCAACATCATGAAGATCCTCAGGAAGGTTGGCCCTTCCCAGCAGGCGGAGGCCATGAGGAGCATCATCTTCGAATCCGACATGTGGGCCCAGTTCCCCAACGGTGGCTGCCACCACCTGATCCTCGAACTCAACAGGATCCACCAGCACATCGCCGGCGAGCTTGCCCTCACCAAACACCATCTTCAGCACCACCGCTCCCTAAAGCAACAGCAACAGCAGCAGCAGGAGAAGGAGAAGGAGGATACCAACACTGTTGACGATGTGAAGCGGATGGTCGAGTCTGGATCGGGAACTGCAGAGCGAAGGATGCATTACTTTGTGGCGAGTTTGAGCCTGAGGGTTTTGCTGCTTCTGTGCTCGGTTACTGGCCTGGCGCTTCTTCTTACTGGCGGCGATGGCAGTGCACGGTTTCCTTCTGCTTTTGTCTCGCTCCTCAATGCTGGAGTTGGTCGTTCCCCGGTGTTGGTATGTTTTCTGGTTGTGGTGTTGGTTGTCTGCCTTTACAGTATCGTCACCATGCTAGCCTCGTTTTCGGTTATTTATATCCCTTATTTGCCGCCATGGCTGTCACGTCTCCTCGCCCTCTGTAACAACCCTCAGTTACTGCGTGAACTGAAGATCCCTGGCAAGCATCAGGATTCAGCCTTGGAGGATGACTTGGAAGAAGGCTTGAAGAAAAACGAGTGGCTAGGAGAAGATGAGAACAAGGAAGAAGCAAGAGAAAACGGGAAAATATGAAGGATATGCTGCGCATGTTCTCACAAATGTGCGTGGTTGCCTGTAGCTGTTGTCTATATGCATCCATTACGTTTTCAGTTTGATTTCCTTGTGTGTATTTTCCATTGATGAGGATTATGAGTAACAGAAATAAGGGCTTAATTCATTGTGTGCCGAATAGTCTGAGTTGAATTAATAAAATAATTCTGTACTTCTCATTTCATCACTTTCTTGTTGAAAATTATTGAAAAGATTGTGATCTTTAATAGTTTAATGGTTTTATCATGAATGAATATGTCCTAAACATGAGAGCTAATCCTCTGCATTCAATATTTTCTGTTCCTCTGTGCTAAACCAATCAGAAACCAACTGATTGTAAAAATATAAAAATCAGAGGCTTTGATTGGTTGGGTTCAGAGGGATAGGAAATTTTGAGAATAGAGGATTTGATCTCGTCATTTCCTCGTAATGAATCCAACTAATTTATATTACTTGTTCAATTACATTACGCTAATATGTATCCATCTTTTCATATATCCATATATTTATTCTTTTATTTAGCTTAGAAACGTAGAGATCAATTATCTAAAATGTATAGTAGGTGTGTAATTTAAATAAATTAGAATAAATCAAAATATTTCAATTTGATATGTAAAAGTTTAATTATCATCCAAATTATATCATTGTGTAACGATCAAGAAATTTCGACGCTCGAATTACGACATTAAAACATTATTTGTATTAATTTGCCAAAAATCAAGTATAGAAAACCTAGAAAGTTAAAAGAAAGAATTAAAGTGTGAGAAGAAGAAAGAAATAAATGTTAAAATAGAAGAAGAAGAACACCAACACTACAGAATCAGTACAACAGAATCTCACTGTGGAAGAAAAAAATTCAATATATTAAAGAATAACAAAGAATAACTGTTTGCCTGTTTTTGAGAAGATTGTGTCTAAACTACAGCAGTGATCTTCTTGTAGTTTATCCCAAGCAGGTAGATTAACCATTGTGCAATCAGTAGTAATGGCCTTTACTACATATTGGACAAGGCATTATGTTATGCCTTCTAAGTTGATTAGCATGATAATCGGTGCACTTAATAAGTTTCTTTGGCATGGTGATCTCTTTTCAAGGAAAATGATTCCTATACCTTTCTATAAACTGTTTGATGATAAATTGCACGGAGGATTGGGCATAACAAACTTATCACTTTGGAATAAGGCAGCAATCACTTTTTATTTTGAAAAGCTACATGATAGGGATAGTTTTTTATGGTCTTAATGGGTCAAAGCTAATTTGATTGGGAAGAATCACTTCTGGACGATGGATATTCCACAAAATTGCAGTTGGAGTTGGAGGAATATGCTAAAGTTAAGAAATACTTTTTTGCCTTTTGTTCAATGTAATTACAAGCATATAAAGATATTATCCTTCTGGTTTGATCCATGGGCAAGGTCTGGTATGATTTTAAGTTTGGTTGTGGATTATAATTTGAGAAGATTATCTGTTATACCTGAAAATGCATATGTTGATGATTATATTCATGAAGGACATCTGATACTTCCCTACTGTAGTTCTTCAGTTTTGAGAGCATTATGGAGAGACTTATCAGAGAATTTTATGGTGCATGGTGAAAGTGAGATGGTCTGGAGCAATAAAACATTTTCAATTCAGCATGTATATTCTTTACTTCAGGGTGTTAAGTAGTGTAGTAACCCGCATTTTTAGCTGTTGAACAATTTATTTATTTAATTATTAAATATCGATTTATCGATATCGAGAACGTGAATTAAATAATATTGAATATTTAATTAGTAATTATAATATAATAAAATATATTATAATGTCGAAATAATCAAAAATATGGGAAATACAATATTCTGTGAACTGGGTCATCCCTAAGATGTAATTCAGCTTAGAGTTGAATTATATTGACGAATATATTCAATCGACGACAGTTTGAACGTATAATTATAATATAATTAAAATAGAGCTTGAAACGACGCGGCAGTTCGCTATTTGGCGATTCAGACTTCAATGAATGTACAGGATTCGTTTTGTAATGTCCTGCATTTTTATCGGTTTGTATGTGGATATTTAAATCAGTTTAAATATTGAATTCGTAATATAAGTGGATTTATATATTACTTAAAACGAAGTTGAACGTATGAAAATATATATTAAATATAATCAAGCTCATAACGACGCTGTAGTTCGTAATTTAACGTTCTGAACTTCAATGAGTGTACAGGACTCATTTTAAATCGGATTTCTGCGAAACAAGAAACGTTGGAATCTATTGAACTGTATCTTTCTAACAGTAGTGAAAGATCGAGATTTCGCGTTATAGATTGCGAGTTATATCCAAATCAAATTTTCAAATAGTCGCTGTAGAATCGTGATCGACCGTAACGGTTTATTTGAAATAACTGCATATCGGTTCCGAATTTAGACAAGGTTCTTTTGAGGCGTAGTGATAATTTATTTTTTAGAATTTTAATGTAATTTTTAATTAATTTAATAAGCAACTTTTTATTTAGAGTATTTCGCACCCTATATTAATATTTTGGGATTTCACAATATAAGTTAATCTACCGATATTATTATATTTTTGGGATTGTGGGGCGTTGGTCGACACAACGGTATTTTTATTTGTGTCGATGCGACCCTTAAATGATAAATTTTGTATAGTGCCACGGTACCCTAAAACTCTAATGTATACACTGACTTTTATGACCACAAACATCTATTCACATTTTATACGGTATATTGCCCTCATTAATAAACAATGCGAAAATCTTTAAGCCATTTCTCTACAAGATAGATTTCGTGTAGAAGATAAATATATAAGAAGATATCTCTGTCTCGTCCCTGCAAATCAAACATATAAACTAACATTATCCGCCAATCAACATTGGACTAAGGAAGATTTGCACCCTCCAGAGTATGCCAGCGCCATGCGACTTTGTAAATAAGCATCAAATGTAAAAAGGAATTAAATAATAGTTCAAATCACAAGCTACCCTGCAAACCCAAATGCTACAGTGCTCCTACACCCCAACGTACATGTAAATGTGTACAACAACCTCCCCTATACTACCCATCAGTTCATACGGACCTGTCCCCTTTTCTAAAAATAATAAAAAAAACTTCATGCTGAAGAAAAATAGCACTCCTATGTCAAAGCACATCAAACTGAAACCTATAAAGGAAAACACAATTCATAGCAGTAGAAGCTACCCTATGGTCTACTACGTGCTTGCCAAGTTTTATACATTTATAAATACAGGGGCAGCGTCATTTCTTAAAACAATAATTCAAGCCAAAAATACTCAGTAGTAAAATACAGTACACATATATATATTTGGATCTCTAATGAGATGATCTTCGTTCTTATATTAGTTCATAAGGTTCGACACTAATTTCCTTTCGTTGTGCATCGAAGCGATGACCGAAGTACAAGGCGTTGAGTAGTGAAGCTAGTGTATGCTTGGCAAAATATGGAGTAAAAGGAAATAATGGAGTGAAGCATACAAGAATTGGCCATGGGAAAACTTTACTGGAGCTTACGGCTGTTGATTACTGGGGACTTAACAGTGTTAACTGTTTTGTATAGAAATGTTGAGCTTGGAAGATGAGTTTCAATAGAGTGTGGAAGGCCAGTTGAAGGGACATAACGCACGGCATATATATGGAGCGGGTTTCTTTTACTCATGATATGAATACGGGTTAGAGAACCGTGTGGTGTAGGAAGTACGGGCGTTGTTGTTTAAATGGGTACTGATGTTTTGAGAAGGGCGGTTGGTGGTTATGGGAAAAGGAAGTGAGAACATACAGTGCACTGTGCATGCATGCATGAAGAAGCATGGAGAGACATAAGGGTAGCACGCTTGTTTTGTCTGGAGTGGAGAGACAAATCTACAGTACATCCGTGGGTATTTAAAGGATTTGGGCTATATTATTATAAAAAGAAAAGGGGAAATCCCATTAGAAATGGGACGTTACCAGAGGAGCGGGATTCTTCTTTTTGGGAGGCGGAAGATCACTATATGATTGTCTGGAGAGGGAGAGCATATGGTACAGTGAAGACGTGAGTTTAATTGGGCCTAATGAAAGCCCAGTTTCCAAAGAGGAAAAAAAAAAAAAAAAAAAAGAAAAATGGGGAAAAGCCGGGAATGGGTAATTGGCTACTAGCATTGACCGTGGTATATGTTTGAACATTTCAGTTGAGTATGGCTTCAGCTTGCAGAACGTTGAAGATCCGTCTATTGCGTTTGAACTTTTCGAGGGCAATCTACGTTATGAAAATGGTTTTGAGGCGTTTGGAGCTCGCTGGATATTATAGCATAATAAAACGTCTGATCCGGTTACCGATGCAAATCATTTTTTTAACGGTTAAAGCGCCAAGGTGAGTAAATTCACTAACTCTCTTTTTATTTAAAATATTTTAATTATATTTTAAATAATGGTTAAATGCTGTGAGATGGTTGTTTAGGTAAATTATGGTTAAATTGGTTGAAATATTACATATCGTTGCATATGTACACATCACCGGTTGGATACTGATTTCATCGATTTTAATATTCCCTAGGATGGAACCAGTGTTAATTGCTGACTAACATCGGTGGATGCAGGAAACCGGTTGGTGGAATCCAACCGGATTCCTCAATATTTATATGTACTGTGTGTTTTATATAGATGCACTGTTTGAACCCAAATGACTTTTGAAACCTTGTGTTAATATTAGCGTTGAATGGAAATTCAAACGTTATTTTGATTTAATCAAATAGATGATATCGATTAAGAAAGTAGCAACAACCAACCATAAATGTATCATTGTTTTAAACCGTTATTGTTTTACCAAATTCCACCGTGTGCGAAGCACGTGTTTCACCATACTTACTAAATGCTTTGGTAAGTAGATTCTTATATTGATAAGATTAATAAGTATGTAGGCGGAGATGAACTTGATGATTAATAACAAGTATTTATTGTTTTAAGAACAAGTAAATGTGATATTTACAAGTGGATTATGGTTGATTTCATATTAAGTAAGATTTGTTAAAATCGATTATTGTTTATTTAATAGTAAATGAGATTATTTAGAAACAAATTATTTTTCTATAGCAATCGATACAAGTGAAATTATTTGGATTTATAAATGTAATTTATTCAAAATGAAAAGATTTGTTAGAGTTGATTAGTGGGTTAAGCATGGCTAAATATTTACCAAGCAAACTGTTTTGATCAATAATTGGTTATTTAATTAAGTTAGATTGGGTTGATTTATCTAATGTAATAAAATTGACGAATAGTTTAAATAAGATTTTTAAAGTATAAGGGATTTGTCTAAAGAAGACAAAGCGAAGAGGAATGTTTAAAAAGAGATTTGTCTAAGAAAGACGAAGCGGAGAAAAATGTTTAAAATGGGTTTGAACAAGGGAGTTGAAGCTAATGTAAATAACCGAGTTTTCAAAATAAGGATATGGCGTCATAAAACCATATTTAAAATATAACAAGAAGTACGGTTGACTGATTTTAAAGTATAAGGAATTAGAGTTACGAACTTATATCTATTCTAAGGTAAAAACGTCGTCGATCAAGGTCTGAGAGGTAATTAAAATACCCCAACTTGAACGGCTTCACAATTATCGAGGGATGGTATTTGGTTTGTAACAGAAAGAGATGTTAAGTTTTTTTTGTAACGGAAAGAGATATCAAGATTTTTGTAACGAAAAGAGATGTTAAGTTTTTTGTAATGAAAAGAGATGTCAAGAATTTGTAACGGAAAGAGGTGTTGAGATTAATTATAAAGTGGAATATGGTAGCATATTGCAAGTCTCAGAACTATAGCAGTAAAGTAACGCTGTTGACTAGGCTTAAGCGTGACTGTTATGTCAAGATTAGTTATAAAGGGATATAGCAGCGTATAGTAAGTTTGAACTGTAACAATAAATGAAACGCTGTTAACCAAACTTAAGCGTGATGTTTATATACAGTAGCACTTCCTAGGGAAGAAAAACAGCTTGTTATGAAATTCACTTATTCAAAAGGAATAAGTAATGACGTTTGCCCAAAGAAATATAAGAACGAATGTTAAATAAAAAGTGCCTGTGATTTGTATGATATTGGTTGTACATTGAATGGATGTTGTTTTTACTTCGATAGTTAAACAACCGATTATCGAAGTGTTTTGACCATCGTTGTCGATACGGAGAGACCGGTTGGATTTGATATCCGAGAACCACTCCGTATAGGCATAGGCGTTGCGAATTAGATTATGTTGAAGATAATCGAAGACGGAGTGAAAATTCAAGAACTGTTATGTTTGTCCAGTCCCAGGACAACTTGTATGGACGAATGTCTGACAGAGTATTCCTAACGGTCACATAAGACGATCCTTTCAAGGTATTACGTCTGGTAGCGGAGAAATTCGTTTCTCTTGGCTTTTATACCCGTAATATTTTGGGAAGATCAACTAGTGATTTGACGGGTTTGACGATGTGGCATTCAAAGTGTATGGTGGCCAGATGTTCTATAAGGTAGACGTAGCCTCAAGCTTCACAACCGGGAAATGACAAAAATCGGGCAGGCAGCATGGCTATGTGGGTCGCTCCCATTAGGGTGTATAATCACCTATCTAGAGAAATTCCTTTTGTTTCTAAATCTATCGATTTTGCCCATTCGGGAACGGTGGTTTGAGTCCAACCGTTGGTGATATACATTCGATACACTCAAGCGAAATGAGTGGTCGGTCATGTGTGGGCCGGGTTGCAAGACGTTCTTGTTGAACCCAGGTGTATTCGCCTCTAGAGATACGTCATCGGAAGGTGGTCCCATACCTTGTCATAGTTGGAATCCAATCTCCAATAAGCGCCCTGCGGTTTTTGATTTTTATACTATATATGTAGAGCGTGAGATGCAAGCGTTCTACTATTTGGTTATTTATTTGATTAGACATTATTATAATATCACTGGATTTTGATATCAATAATGATTTGGGTTATAGTAAGGTAAAAACCGTCCATGTTTATGTGTGGGCTGGACTTACTATTATCCTTTTTGTTTCAAAAAGGATTTTCAAAGTTAAGCCATATGGTTGGAATTTACTCACACCAGTCCCATGACTGACCCAGAGTTTATTTTGTTTGTTTTCCCTAAACTCTTGGGTGCCCAAATTTGTATGGGCAGTCAAGTGTTTCAGGCTTTACAGATACACTTGGAGGAGCTTGAAGCAAGAGTCTTCACTGTTGGGTATTTAGAGTTATTTCCGCTGTATAAAATGTTATGTTGTACTCTGAATGGTATGTATATACAATACAGTTTTGTATTTCAAAGTTATGTTATATAATATATTTTATTCGTTCCGCTGTGAGATTCGTGTTTACTCTGATTATGGTCAGCTGTGTTCTTCTTCTTCTCCTATTCTATTAGTTCTATCTTTTCTATCTCATCCTCTAACTTCTTTCTATTAATGGTCCGGTATTTTCGATGTCTGAACAGTCGACGCTGGGTTTTGTGTCGATTTTCGGAGTCGAAAATCCTTGGGTCGTTACAGTGGTATCAGAGCATAAGGTTAAGTGATTACCTTGGCTCTGTGGCGTGACTCAATAGAGATGGAGTTAGTAATACTCTAGATTGAGTTTGAGTGTATACATATGAGCGCGTATTTGTAAATTTATATAAAAACTGTTTTATATTGTGTTGATTGATCTGATGAGTGGTATATAAATTCCAGATCGACGCGTTTAGCTGATGAGGTCGATAGGGATTTATAAACGCTTGGATAGAGAATTTCGACATAGTATTGTTTTGAAAGCCGGGTAAATAGAATAATTTTACCCAAATTATATTTTGATATAAAAATAAGTATATATTTTGAATTATTTTGATATATATGGGGTGTGGTGATCGTTATAAAAATCAAATGAGATTGAAATTGATATGGTTATAAATAACCAATAAGCATTCACATAAATATAATATGTAAAATCAGATGAACTGAATCTGAAATTTAAACCAGAATTGGAATAAAAATTCTGATACATGAAAATGTTTGTAAATGAAATTTGAATTAAATATATGGAATTTTAAGATCCTGGGGAAATTTTGAAATATTATCCAAGTTTCGAAAAGATATTTTTGAAGTAATTTCAAATAAAAGTATTTGAATATGAGTTTTGAAAGTGATATAGTATTGAACTCACTTTGATCACTGGGAAATGAGTTCCGATGATGAAGTCGACCATTATCTGTATTCATTTTCGAGTGCTAAGTGACGGATTACTACCAAAGATTTTGTTTTGAATTGTTTTGAGAAAACGAGTTGTTAAAAATTCAAATGTTTTGAATTGCTATGTTATGAATATATATATATATATATATATATATATATATATGATTTTAAACCAATTTGAAATAAAAACCCCAGGCATTTGAATTCTGAAATTTAAAATTTACTTATGAAGTAAATAAACAGAGAATCTAAATAAGTCAAATAAAAGTGGAGTTGAATTGAAGCCAAGAAAGTGGAAATTGTATTGGAATAAGATTAAACTTGGTAAAGTAATTGAATTTGTGAAATAAGAGTAGGAATGGAACCAAACTTGGTTATAAAATTGGATTGTTGAGTAGGAGTTTAGGATCGAGATTTGGAGTGGACGTTGAAGTGGAAATTGACTTGAGTATAAAAGAATCATTGGATTGAAGGTAAATTCAGTAGAGATGGATTGATATGGCATTTGTACATGCTGAACTGATAGCAGGTCAAGGAGACAGAGTTGAGTTCCCAACAAAAATGTACAAATAAGTAAGAGATTTTGGCGATCCAATTTGGCTGTTTGATTTTCTTTTGATTGGAAAATGCCCAGAGAGGCAAGTCATAATAATACCGAATGAGCCGTGCAGAGGAGATACTGTTGAATTCTCTGGAAATTTAGCTGTTAGGGAATTTTCAGAATATTGAAAATATTCGTTAATAAGAAGAAATTAATATTTTAATTAAAATTAATCAGTTCAGTTGAAACTGAAATTATGGAGTAAACCAAAAAGTTTTTAACATGTTTACAACAGAAATTGTAGCATTTTTCCTACCTTAGCAATTTCGAGGACGAAATTATTTTAAGGGGGAAGGAATGTAATGTCCTGCATTTTTATCGGTTTGTATGTGGATATTTAAATCAGTTTAAATATTGAATTCGTAATATAAGTGGATTTATATATTACTTAAAACGAAGTTGAACGTATGAAAATATATATTAAATATAATCAAGCTCATAACGACGCTGTAGTTCGTAATTTAACGTTCTGAACTTCAATGAGTGTACAGGACTCATTTTAAATCGGATTTCTGCGAAACAAGAAACGTTGGAATCTATTGAACTGTATCTTTCTAACAGTAGTGAAAGATCGAGATTTCGCGTTATAGATTGCGAGTTATATCCAAATCAAATTTTCAAATAGTCGCTGTAGAATCGTGATCGACCGTAACGGTTTATTTGAAATAACTGCATATCGGTTCCGAATTTAGACAAGGTTCTTTTGAGGCGTAGTGATAATTTATTTTTTAGAATTTTAATGTAATTTTTAATTAATTTAATAAGCAACTTTTTATTTAGAGTATTTCGCACCCTATATTAATATTTTGGGATTTCACAATATAAGTTAATCTACCGATATTATTATATTTTTGGGATTGTGGGGCGTTGGTCGACACAACGGTATTTTTATTTGTGTCGATGCGACCCTTAAATGATAAATTTTGTATAGTGCCACGGTACCCTAAAACTCTAATGTATACACTGACTTTTATGACCACAAACATCTATTCACATTTTATACGGTATATTGCCCTCATTAATAAACAATGCGAAAATCTTTAAGCCATTTCTCTACAAGATAGATTTCGTGTAGAAGATAAATATATAAGAAGATATCTCTGTCTCGTCCCTGCAAATCAAACATATAAACTAACATTATCCGCCAATCAACATTGGACTAAGGAAGATTTGCACCCTCCAGAGTATGCCAGCGCCATGCGACTTTGTAAATAAGCATCAAATGTAAAAAGGAATTAAATAATAGTTCAAATCACAAGCTACCCTGCAAACCCAAATGCTACAGTGCTCCTACACCCCAACGTACATGTAAATGTGTACAACAACCTCCCCTATACTACCCATCAGTTCATACGGACCTGTCCCCTTTTCTAAAAATAATAAAAAAAACTTCATGCTGAAGAAAAATAGCACTCCTATGTCAAAGCACATCAAACTGAAACCTATAAAGGAAAACACAATTCATAGCAGTAGAAGCTACCCTATGGTCTACTACGTGCTTGCCAAGTTTTATACATCTATAAATACAGGGGCAGCGTCATTTCTTAAAACAATAATTCAAGCCAAAAATACTCAGTAGTAAAATACAGTACACATATATATATTTGGATCTCTAATGAGATGATCTTCGTTCTTATATTAGTTCATAAGGTTCGACACTAATTTCCTTTCGTTGTGCATCGAAGCGATGACCGAAGTACAAGGCGTTGAGTAGTGAAGCTAGTGTATGCTTGGCAAAATGTGGAGTAAAAGGAAATAATGGAGTGAAGCATACAAGAATTGGCCATGGGAAAACTTTACTGGAGCTTACGGCTGTTGATTACTGGGGACTTAACAGTGTTAACTGTTTTGTATAGAAATGTTGAGCTTGGAAGATGAGTTTCAATAGAGTGTGGAAGGCCAGTTGAAGGGACATAACGCACGGCATATATATGGAGCGGGTTTCTTTTACTCATGATATGAATACGGGTTAGAGAACCGTGTGGTGTAGGAAGTACGGGCGTTGTTGTTTAAATGGGTACTGATGTTTTGAGAAGGGCGGTTGGTGGTTATGGGAAAAGGAAGTGAGAACATACAGTGCACTGTGCATGCATGCATGAAGAAGCATGGAGAGACATAAGGGTAGCACGCTTGTTTTGTCTGGAGTGGAGAGACAAATCTACAGTACATCCGTGGGTATTTAAAGGATTTGGGCTATATTATTATAAAAAGAAAAGGGGAAATCCCATTAGAAATGGGACGTTACCAGAGGAGCGGGATTCTTCTTTTTGGGAGGCGGAAGATCACTATATGATTGTCTGGAGAGGGAGAGCATATGGTACAGTGAAGACGTGAGTTTAATTGGGCCTAATGAAAGCCCAGTTTCCAAAGAGGAAAAAAAAAAAAAAGAAAGAAAAATGGGGAAAAGCCGGGAATGGGTAATTGGCTACTAGCATTGACCGTGGTATATGTTTGAACATTTCAGTTGAGTATGGCTTCAGCTTGCAGAACGTTGAAGATCCGTCTATTGCGTTTGAACTTTTCGAGGGCAATCTACGTTATGAAAATGGTTTTGAGGCGTTTGGAGCTCGCTGGATATTATAGCATAATAAAACGTCTGATCCGGTTACCGATGCAAATCATTTTTTTAACGGTTAAAGCGCCAAGGTGAGTAAATTCACTAACTCTCTTTTTATTTAAAATATTTTAATTATATTTTAAATAATGGTTAAATGCTGTGAGATGGTTGTTTAGGTAAATTATGGTTAAATTGGTTGAAATATTACATATCGTTGCATATGTACACATCACCGGTTGGATACTGATTTCATCGATTTTAATATTCCCTAGGATGGAACCAGTGTTAATTGCTGACTAACATCGGTGGATGCAGGAAACCGGTTGGTGGAATCCAACCGGATTCCTCAATATTTATATGTACTGTGTGTTTTATATAGATGCACTGTTTGAACCCAAATGACTTTTGAAACCTTGTGTTAATATTAGCGTTGAATGGAAATTCAAACGTTATTTTGATTTAATCAAATAGATGATATCGATTAAGAAAGTAGCAACAACCAACCATAAATGTATCATTGTTTTAAACCGTTATTGTTTTACCAAATTCCACCGTGTGCGAAGCACGTGTTTCACCATACTTACTAAATGCTTTGGTAAGTAGATTCTTATATTGATAAGATTAATAAGTATGTAGGCGGAGATGAACTTGATGATTAATAACAAGTATTTATTGTTTTAAGAACAAGTAAATGTGATATTTACAAGTGGATTATGGTTGATTTCATATTAAGTAAGATTTGTTAAAATCGATTATTGTTTATTTAATAGTAAATGAGATTATTTAGAAACAAATTATTTTTCTATAGCAATCGATACAAGTGAAATTATTTGGATTTATAAATGTAATTTATTCAAAATGAAAAGATTTGTTAGAGTTGATTAGTGGGTTAAGCATGGCTAAATATTTACCAAGCAAACTGTTTTGATCAATAATTGGTTATTTAATTAAGTTAGATTGGGTTGATTTATCTAATGTAATAAAATTGACGAATAGTTTAAATAAGATTTTTAAAGTATAAGGGATTTGTCTAAAGAAGACAAAGCGAAGAGGAATGTTTAAAAAGAGATTTGTCTAAGAAAGACGAAGCGGAGAAAAATGTTTAAAATGGGTTTGAACAAGGGAGTTGAAGCTAATGTAAATAACCGAGTTTTCAAAATAAGGATATGGCGTCATAAAACCATATTTAAAATATAACAAGAAGTACGGTTGACTGATTTTAAAGTATAAGGAATTAGAGTTACGAACTTATATCTATTCTAAGGTAAAAACGTCGTCGATCAAGGTCTGAGAGGTAATTAAAATACCCCAACTTGAACGGCTTCACAATTATCGAGGGATGGTATTTGGTTTGTAACAGAAAGAGATGTTAAGTTTTTTTTGTAACGGAAAGAGATATCAAGATTTTTGTAACGAAAAGAGATGTTAAGTTTTTTGTAATGAAAAGAGATGTCAAGAATTTGTAACGGAAAGAGGTGTTGAGATTAATTATAAAGTGGAATATGGTAGCATATTGCAAGTCTCAGAACTATAGCAGTAAAGTAACGCTGTTGACTAGGCTTAAGCGTGACTGTTATGTCAAGATTAGTTATAAAGGGATATAGCAGCGTATAGTAAGTTTGAACTGTAACAATAAATGAAACGCTGTTAACCAAACTTAAGCGTGATGTTTATATACAGTAGCACTTCCTAGGGAAGAAAAACAGCTTGTTATGAAATTCACTTATTCAAAAGGAATAAGTAATGACGTTTGCCCAAAGAAATATAAGAACGAATGTTAAATAAAAAGTGCCTGTGATTTGTATGATATTGGTTGTACATTGAATGGATGTTGTTTTTACTTCGATAGTTAAACAACCGATTATCGAAGTGTTTTGACCATCGTTGTCGATACGGAGAGACCGGTTGGATTTGATATCCGAGAACCACTCCGTATAGGCATAGGCGTTGCGAATTAGATTATGTTGAAGATAATCGAAGACGGAGTGAAAATTCAAGAACTGTTATGTTTGTCCAGTCCCAGGACAACTTGTATGGACGAATGTCTGACAGAGTATTCCTAACGGTCACATAAGACGATCCTTTCAAGGTATTACGTCTGGTAGCGGAGAAATTCGTTTCTCTTGGCTTTTATACCCGTAATATTTTGGGAAGATCAACTAGTGATTTGACGGGTTTGACGATGTGGCATTCAAAGTGTATGGTGGCCAGATGTTCTATAAGGTAGACGTAGCCTCAAGCTTCACAACCGGGAAATGACAAAAATCGGGCAGGCAGCATGGCTATGTGGGTCGCTCCCATTAGGGTGTATAATCACCTATCTAGAGAAATTCCTTTTGTTTCTAAATCTATCGATTTTGCCCATTCGGGAACGGTGGTTTGAGTCCAACCGTTGGTGATATACATTCGATACACTCAAGCGAAATGAGTGGTCGGTCATGTGTGGGCCGGGTTGCAAGACGTTCTTGTTGAACCCAGGTGTATTCGCCTCTAGAGATACATCATCGGAAGGTGGTCCCATACCTTGTCATAGTTGGAATCCAATCTCCAATAAGCGCCCTGCGGTTTTTGATTTTTATACTATATATGTAGAGCGTGAGATGCAAGCGTTCTACTATTTGGTTATTTATTTGATTAGACATTATTATAATATCACTGGATTTTGATATCAATAATGATTTGGGTTATAGTAAGGTAAAAACCGTCCATGTTTATGTGTGGGCTGGACTTACTATTATCCTTTTTGTTTCAAAAAGGATTTTCAAAGTTAAGCCATATGGTTGGAATTTACTCACACCAGTCCCATGACTGACCCAGAGTTTATTTTGTTTGTTTTCCCTAAACTCTTGGGTGCCCAAATTTGTATGGGCAGTCAAGTGTTTCAGGCTTTACAGATACACTTGGAGGAGCTTGAAGCAAGAGTCTTCACTGTTGGGTATTTAGAGTTATTTCCGCTGTATAAAATGTTATGTTGTACTCTGAATGGTATGTATATACAATACAGTTTTGTATTTCAAAGTTATGTTATATAATATATTTTATTCGTTCCGCTGTGAGATTCGTGTTTACTCTGATTATGGTCAGCTGTGTTCTTCTTCTTCTCCTATTCTATTAGTTCTATCTTTTCTATCTCATCCTCTAACTTCTTTCTATTAATGGTCCGGTATTTTCGATGTCTGAACAGTCGACGCTGGGTTTTGTGTCGATTTTCGGAGTCGAAAATCCTTGGGTCGTTACAGTGGTATCAGAGCATAAGGTTAAGTGATTACCTTGGCTCTGTGGCGTGACTCAATAGAGATGGAGTTAGTAATACTCTAGATTGAGTTTGAGTGTATACATATGAGCGCGTATTTGTAAATTTATATAAAAACTGTTTTATATTGTGTTGATTGATCTGATGAGTGGTATATAAATTCCAGATCGACGCGTTTAGCTGATGAGGTCGATAGGGATTTATAAACGCTTGGATAGAGAATTTCGACATAGTATTGTTTTGAAAGCCGGGTAAATAGAATAATTTTACCCAAATTATATTTTGATATAAAAATAAGTATATATTTTGAATTATTTTGATATATATGGGGTGTGGTGATCGTTATAAAAATCAAATGAGATTGAAATTGATATGGTTATAAATAACCAATAAGCATTCACATAAATATAATATGTAAAATCAGATGAACTGAATCTGAAATTTAAACCAGAATTGGAATAAAAATTCTGATACATGAAAATGTTTGTAAATGAAATTTGAATTAAATATATGGAATTTTAAGATCCTGGGGAAATTTTGAAATATTATCCAAGTTTCGAAAAGATATTTTTGAAGTAATTTCAAATAAAAGTATTTGAATATGAGTTTTGAAAGTGATATAGTATTGAACTCACTTTGATCACTGGGAAATGAGTTCCGATGATGAAGTCGACCATTATCTGTATTCATTTTCGAGTGCTAAGTGACGGATTACTACCAAAGATTTTGTTTTGAATTGTTTTGAGAAAACGAGTTGTTAAAAATTCAAATGTTTTGAATTGCTATGTTATGAATATATATATATATATATATATATGATTTTAAACCAATTTGAAATAAAAACCCCAGGCATTTGAATTCTGAAATTTAAAATTTACTTATGAAGTAAATAAACAGAGAATCTAAATAAGTCAAATAAAAGTGGAGTTGAATTGAAGCCAAGAAAGTGGAAATTGTATTGGAATAAGATTAAACTTGGTAAAGTAATTGAATTTGTGAAATAAGAGTAGGAATGGAACCAAACTTGGTTATAAAATTGGATTGTTGAGTAGGAGTTTAGGATCGAGATTTGGAGTGGACGTTGAAGTGGAAATTGACTTGAGTATAAAAGAATCATTGGATTGAAGGTAAATTCAGTAGAGATGGATTGATATGGCATTTGTACATGCTGAACTGATAGCAGGTCAAGGAGACAGAGTTGAGTTCCCAACAAAAATGTACAAATAAGTAAGAGATTTTGGCGATCCAATTTGGCTGTTTGATTTTCTTTTGATTGGAAAATGCCCAGAGAGGCAAGTCATAATAATACCGAATGAGCCGTGCAGAGGAGATACTGTTGAATTCTCTGGAAATTTAGCTGTTAGGGAATTTTCAGAATATTGAAAATATTCGTTAATAAGAAGAAATTAATATTTTAATTAAAATTAATCAGTTCAGTTGAAACTGAAATTATGGAGTAAACCAAAAAGTTTTTAACATGTTTACAACAGAAATTGTAGCATTTTTCCTACCTTAGCAATTTCGAGGACGAAATTATTTTAAGGGGGAAGGAATGTAATGTCCTGCATTTTTATCGGTTTGTATGTGGATATTTAAATCAGTTTAAATATTGAATTCGTAATATAAGTGGATTTATATATTACTTAAAACGAAGTTGAACGTATGAAAATATATATTAAATATAATCAAGCTCATAACGACGCTGTAGTTCGTAATTTAACGTTCTGAACTTCAATGAGTGTACAGGACTCATTTTAAATCGGATTTCTGCGAAACAAGAAACGTTGGAATCTATTGAACTGTATCTTTCTAACAGTAGTGAAAGATCGAGATTTCGCGTTATAGATTGCGAGTTATATCCAAATCAAATTTTCAAATAGTCGCTGTAGAATCGTGATCGACCGTAACGGTTTATTTGAAATAACTGCATATCGGTTCCGAATTTAGACAAGGTTCTTTTGAGGCGTAGTGATAATTTATTTTTTAGAATTTTAATGTAATTTTTAATTAATTTAATAAGCAACTTTTTATTTAGAGTATTTCGCACCCTATATTAATATTTTGGGATTTCACAATATAAGTTAATCTACCGATATTATTATATTTTTGGGATTGTGGGGCGTTGGTCGACACAACGGTATTTTTATTTGTGTCGATGCGACCCTTAAATGATAAATTTTGTATAGTGCCACGGTACCCTAAAACTCTAATGTATACACTGACTTTTATGACCACAAACATCTATTCACATTTTATACGGTATATTGCCCTCATTAATAAACAATGCGAAAATCTTTAAGCCATTTCTCTACAAGATAGATTTCGTGTAGAAGATAAATATATAAGAAGATATCTCTGTCTCGTCCCTGCAAATCAAACATATAAACTAACATTATCCGCCAATCAACATTGGACTAAGGAAGATTTGCACCCTCCAGAGTATGCCAGCGCCATGCGACTTTGTAAATAAGCATCAAATGTAAAAAGGAATTAAATAATAGTTCAAATCACAAGCTACCCTGCAAACCCAAATGCTACAGTGCTCCTACACCCCAACGTACATGTAAATGTGTACAACAACCTCCCCTATACTACCCATCAGTTCATACGGACCTGTCCCCTTTTCTAAAAATAATAAAAAAAACTTCATGCTGAAGAAAAATAGCACTCCTATGTCAAAGCACATCAAACTGAAACCTATAAAGGAAAACACAATTCATAGCAGTAGAAGCTACCCTATGGTCTACTACGTGCTTGCCAAGTTTTATACATCTATAAATACAGGGGCAGCGTCATTTCTTAAAACAATAATTCAAGCCAAAAATACTCAGTAGTAAAATACAGTACACATATATATATTTGGATCTCTAATGAGATGATCTTCGTTCTTATATTAGTTCATAAGGTTCGACACTAATTTCCTTTCGTTGTGCATCGAAGCGATGACCGAAGTACAAGGCGTTGAGTAGTGAAGCTAGTGTATGCTTGGCAAAATGTGGAGTAAAAGGAAATAATGGAGTGAAGCATACAAGAATTGGCCATGGGAAAACTTTACTGGAGCTTACGGCTGTTGATTACTGGGGACTTAACAGTGTTAACTGTTTTGTATAGAAATGTTGAGCTTGGAAGATGAGTTTCAATAGAGTGTGGAAGGCCAGTTGAAGGGACATAACGCACGGCATATATATGGAGCGGGTTTCTTTTACTCATGATATGAATACGGGTTAGAGAACCGTGTGGTGTAGGAAGTACGGGCGTTGTTGTTTAAATGGGTACTGATGTTTTGAGAAGGGCGGTTGGTGGTTATGGGAAAAGGAAGTGAGAACATACAGTGCACTGTGCATGCATGCATGAAGAAGCATGGAGAGACATAAGGGTAGCACGCTTGTTTTGTCTGGAGTGGAGAGACAAATCTACAGTACATCCGTGGGTATTTAAAGGATTTGGGCTATATTATTATAAAAAGAAAAGGGGAAATCCCATTAGAAATGGGACGTTACCAGAGGAGCGGGATTCTTCTTTTTGGGAGGCGGAAGATCACTATATGATTGTCTGGAGAGGGAGAGCATATGGTACAGTGAAGACGTGAGTTTAATTGGGCCTAATGAAAGCCCAGTTTCCAAAGAGGAAAAAAAAAAAAAAGAAAGAAAAATGGGGAAAAGCCGGGAATGGGTAATTGGCTACTAGCATTGACCGTGGTATATGTTTGAACATTTCAGTTGAGTATGGCTTCAGCTTGCAGAACGTTGAAGATCCGTCTATTGCGTTTGAACTTTTCGAGGGCAATCTACGTTATGAAAATGGTTTTGAGGCGTTTGGAGCTCGCTGGATATTATAGCATAATAAAACGTCTGATCCGGTTACCGATGCA
Source organism: Allium sativum (assembly GCA_030737875.1). Lineage (NCBI taxonomy): Eukaryota > Viridiplantae > Streptophyta > Magnoliopsida > Asparagales > Amaryllidaceae > Allium > Allium sativum. Next base: position 495,100,086 of record CM060909.1, read on the forward strand.
AATCATTTTTTTAACGGTTAAAGCGCCAAGGTGAGTAAATTCACTAACTCTCTTTTTATTTAAAATATTTTAATTATATTTTAAATAATGGTTAAATGCTGTGAGATGGTTGTTTAGGTAAATTATGGTTAAATTGGTTGAAATATTACATATCGTTGCATATGTACACATCACCGGTTGGATACTGATTTCATCGATTTTAATATTCCCTAGGATGGAACCAGTGTTAATTGCTGACTAACATCGGTGGATGCAGGAAACCGGTTGGTGGAATCCAACCGGATTCCTCAATATTTATATGTACTGTGTGTTTTATATAGATGCACTGTTTGAACCCAAATGACTTTTGAAACCTTGTGTTAATATTAGCGTTGAATGGAAATTCAAACGTTATTTTGATTTAATCAAATAGATGATATCGATTAAGAAAGTAGCAACAACCAACCATAAATGTATCATTGTTTTAAACCGTTATTGTTTTACCAAATTCCACCGTGTGCGAAGCACGTGTTTCACCATACTTACTAAATGCTTTGGTAAGTAGATTCTTATATTGATAAGATTAATAAGTATGTAGGCGGAGATGAACTTGATGATTAATAACAAGTATTTATTGTTTTAAGAACAAGTAAATGTGATATTTACAAGTGGATTATGGTTGATTTCATATTAAGTAAGATTTGTTAAAATCGATTATTGTTTATTTAATAGTAAATGAGATTATTTAGAAACAAATTATTTTTCTATAGCAATCGATACAAGTGAAATTATTTGGATTTATAAATGTAATTTATTCAAAATGAAAAGATTTGTTAGAGTTGATTAGTGGGTTAAGCATGGCTAAATATTTACCAAGCAAACTGTTTTGATCAATAATTGGTTATTTAATTAAGTTAGATTGGGTTGATTTATCTAATGTAATAAAATTGACGAATAGTTTAAATAAGATTTTTAAAGTATAAGGGATTTGTCTAAAGAAGACAAAGCGAAGAGGAATGTTTAAAAAGAGATTTGTCTAAGAAAGACGAAGCGGAGAAAAATGTTTAAAATGGGTTTGAACAAGGGAGTTGAAGCTAATGTAAATAACCGAGTTTTCAAAATAAGGATATGGCGTCATAAAACCATATTTAAAATATAACAAGAAGTACGGTTGACTGATTTTAAAGTATAAGGAATTAGAGTTACGAACTTATATCTATTCTAAGGTAAAAACGTCGTCGATCAAGGTCTGAGAGGTAATTAAAATACCCCAACTTGAACGGCTTCACAATTATCGAGGGATGGTATTTGGTTTGTAACAGAAAGAGATGTTAAGTTTTTTTTGTAACGGAAAGAGATATCAAGATTTTTGTAACGAAAAGAGATGTTAAGTTTTTTGTAATGAAAAGAGATGTCAAGAATTTGTAACGGAAAGAGGTGTTGAGATTAATTATAAAGTGGAATATGGTAGCATATTGCAAGTCTCAGAACTATAGCAGTAAAGTAACGCTGTTGACTAGGCTTAAGCGTGACTGTTATGTCAAGATTAGTTATAAAGGGATATAGCAGCGTATAGTAAGTTTGAACTGTAACAATAAATGAAACGCTGTTAACCAAACTTAAGCGTGATGTTTATATACAGTAGCACTTCCTAGGGAAGAAAAACAGCTTGTTATGAAATTCACTTATTCAAAAGGAATAAGTAATGACGTTTGCCCAAAGAAATATAAGAACGAATGTTAAATAAAAAGTGCCTGTGATTTGTATGATATTGGTTGTACATTGAATGGATGTTGTTTTTACTTCGATAGTTAAACAACCGATTATCGAAGTGTTTTGACCATCGTTGTCGATACGGAGAGACCGGTTGGATTTGATATCCGAGAACCACTCCGTATAGGCATAGGCGTTGCGAATTAGATTATGTTGAAGATAATCGAAGACGGAGTGAAAATTCAAGAACTGTTATGTTTGTCCAGTCCCAGGACAACTTGTATGGACGAATGTCTGACAGAGTATTCCTAACGGTCACATAAGACGATCCTTTCAAGGTATTACGTCTGGTAGCGGAGAAATTCGTTTCTCTTGGCTTTTATACCCGTAATATTTTGGGAAGATCAACTAGTGATTTGACGGGTTTGACGATGTGGCATTCAAAGTGTATGGTGGCCAGATGTTCTATAAGGTAGACGTAGCCTCAAGCTTCACAACCGGGAAATGACAAAAATCGGGCAGGCAGCATGGCTATGTGGGTCGCTCCCATTAGGGTGTATAATCACCTATCTAGAGAAATTCCTTTTGTTTCTAAATCTATCGATTTTGCCCATTCGGGAACGGTGGTTTGAGTCCAACCGTTGGTGATATACATTCGATACACTCAAGCGAAATGAGTGGTCGGTCATGTGTGGGCCGGGTTGCAAGACGTTCTTGTTGAACCCAGGTGTATTCGCCTCTAGAGATACATCATCGGAAGGTGGTCCCATACCTTGTCATAGTTGGAATCCAATCTCCAATAAGCGCCCTGCGGTTTTTGATTTTTATACTATATATGTAGAGCGTGAGATGCAAGCGTTCTACTATTTGGTTATTTATTTGATTAGACATTATTATAATATCACTGGATTTTGATATCAATAATGATTTGGGTTATAGTAAGGTAAAAACCGTCCATGTTTATGTGTGGGCTGGACTTACTATTATCCTTTTTGTTTCAAAAAGGATTTTCAAAGTTAAGCCATATGGTTGGAATTTACTCACACCAGTCCCATGACTGACCCAGAGTTTATTTTGTTTGTTTTCCCTAAACTCTTGGGTGCCCAAATTTGTATGGGCAGTCAAGTGTTTCAGGCTTTACAGATACACTTGGAGGAGCTTGAAGCAAGAGTCTTCACTGTTGGGTATTTAGAGTTATTTCCGCTGTATAAAATGTTATGTTGTACTCTGAATGGTATGTATATACAATACAGTTTTGTATTTCAAAGTTATGTTATATAATATATTTTATTCGTTCCGCTGTGAGATTCGTGTTTACTCTGATTATGGTCAGCTGTGTTCTTCTTCTTCTCCTATTCTATTAGTTCTATCTTTTCTATCTCATCCTCTAACTTCTTTCTATTAATGGTCCGGTATTTTCGATGTCTGAACAGTCGACGCTGGGTTTTGTGTCGATTTTCGGAGTCGAAAATCCTTGGGTCGTTACAGTGGTATCAGAGCATAAGGTTAAGTGATTACCTTGGCTCTGTGGCGTGACTCAATAGAGATGGAGTTAGTAATACTCTAGATTGAGTTTGAGTGTATACATATGAGCGCGTATTTGTAAATTTATATAAAAACTGTTTTATATTGTGTTGATTGATCTGATGAGTGGTATATAAATTCCAGATCGACGCGTTTAGCTGATGAGGTCGATAGGGATTTATAAACGCTTGGATAGAGAATTTCGACATAGTATTGTTTTGAAAGCCGGGTAAATAGAATAATTTTACCCAAATTATATTTTGATATAAAAATAAGTATATATTTTGAATTATTTTGATATATATGGGGTGTGGTGATCGTTATAAAAATCAAATGAGATTGAAATTGATATGGTTATAAATAACCAATAAGCATTCACATAAATATAATATGTAAAATCAGATGAACTGAATCTGAAATTTAAACCAGAATTGGAATAAAAATTCTGATACATGAAAATGTTTGTAAATGAAATTTGAATTAAATATATGGAATTTTAAGATCCTGGGGAAATTTTGAAATATTATCCAAGTTTCGAAAAGATATTTTTGAAGTAATTTCAAATAAAAGTATTTGAATATGAGTTTTGAAAGTGATATAGTATTGAACTCACTTTGATCACTGGGAAATGAGTTCCGATGATGAAGTCGACCATTATCTGTATTCATTTTCGAGTGCTAAGTGACGGATTACTACCAAAGATTTTGTTTTGAATTGTTTTGAGAAAACGAGTTGTTAAAAATTCAAATGTTTTGAATTGCTATGTTATGAATATATATATATATATATATATATATATATATATATATATATATATATATATATGATTTTAAACCAATTTGAAATAAAAACCCCAGGCATTTGAATTCTGAAATTTAAAATTTACTTATGAAGTAAATAAACAGAGAATCTAAATAAGTCAAATAAAAGTGGAGTTGAATTGAAGCCAAGAAAGTGGAAATTGTATTGGAATAAGATTAAACTTGGTAAAGTAATTGAATTTGTGAAATAAGAGTAGGAATGGAACCAAACTTGGTTATAAAATTGGATTGTTGAGTAGGAGTTTAGGATCGAGATTTGGAGTGGACGTTGAAGTGGAAATTGACTTGAGTATAAAAGAATCATTGGATTGAAGGTAAATTCAGTAGAGATGGATTGATATGGCATTTGTACATGCTGAACTGATAGCAGGTCAAGGAGACAGAGTTGAGTTCCCAACAAAAATGTACAAATAAGTAAGAGATTTTGGCGATCCAATTTGGCTGTTTGATTTTCTTTTGATTGGAAAATGCCCAGAGAGGCAAGTCATAATAATACCGAATGAGCCGTGCAGAGGAGATACTGTTGAATTCTCTGGAAATTTAGCTGTTAGGGAATTTTCAGAATATTGAAAATATTCGTTAATAAGAAGAAATTAATATTTTAATTAAAATTAATCAGTTCAGTTGAAACTGAAATTATGGAGTAAACCAAAAAGTTTTTAACATGTTTACAACAGAAATTGTAGCATTTTTCCTACCTTAGCAATTTCGAGGACGAAATTATTTTAAGGGGGAAGGAATGTAATGTCCTGCATTTTTATCGGTTTGTATGTGGATATTTAAATCAGTTTAAATATTGAATTCGTAATATAAGTGGATTTATATATTACTTAAAACGAAGTTGAACGTATGAAAATATATATTAAATATAATCAAGCTCATAACGACGCTGTAGTTCGTAATTTAACGTTCTGAACTTCAATGAGTGTACAGGACTCATTTTAAATCGGATTTCTGCGAAACAAGAAACGTTGGAATCTATTGAACTGTATCTTTCTAACAGTAGTGAAAGATCGAGATTTCGCGTTATAGATTGCGAGTTATATCCAAATCAAATTTTCAAATAGTCGCTGTAGAATCGTGATCGACCGTAACGGTTTATTTGAAATAACTGCATATCGGTTCCGAATTTAGACAAGGTTCTTTTGAGGCGTAGTGATAATTTATTTTTTAGAATTTTAATGTAATTTTTAATTAATTTAATAAGCAACTTTTTATTTAGAGTATTTCGCACCCTATATTAATATTTTGGGATTTCACAATATAAGTTAATCTACCGATATTATTATATTTTTGGGATTGTGGGGCGTTGGTCGACACAACGGTATTTTTATTTGTGTCGATGCGACCCTTAAATGATAAATTTTGTATAGTGCCACGGTACCCTAAAACTCTAATGTATACACTGACTTTTATGACCACAAACATCTATTCACATTTTATACGGTATATTGCCCTCATTAATAAACAATGCGAAAATCTTTAAGCCATTTCTCTACAAGATAGATTTCGTGTAGAAGATAAATATATAAGAAGATATCTCTGTCTCGTCCCTGCAAATCAAACATATAAACTAACATTATCCGCCAATCAACATTGGACTAAGGAAGATTTGCACCCTCCAGAGTATGCCAGCGCCATGCGACTTTGTAAATAAGCATCAAATGTAAAAAGGAATTAAATAATAGTTCAAATCACAAGCTACCCTGCAAACCCAAATGCTACAGTGCTCCTACACCCCAACATACATGTAAATGTGTACAACAACCTCCCCTATACTACCCATCAGTTCATACGGACCTGTCCCCTTTTCTAAAAATAATAAAAAAAACTTCATGCTGAAGAAAAATAGCACTCCTATGTCAAAGCACATCAAACTGAAACCTATAAAGGAAAACACAATTCATAGCAGTAGAAGCTACCCTATGGTCTACTACGTGCTTGCCAAGTTTTATACATCTATAAATACAGGGGCAGCGTCATTTCTTAAAACAATAATTCAAGCCAAAAATACTCAGTAGTAAAATACAGTACACATATATATATTTGGATCTCTAATGAGATGATCTTCGTTCTTATATTAGTTCATAAGGTTCGACACTAATTTCCTTTCGTTGTGCATCGAAGCGATGACCGAAGTACAAGGCGTTGAGTAGTGAAGCTAGTGTATGCTTGGCAAAATGTGGAGTAAAAGGAAATAATGGAGTGAAGCATACAAGAATTGGCCATGGGAAAACTTTACTGGAGCTTACGGCTGTTGATTACTGGGGACTTAACAGTGTTAACTGTTTTGTATAGAAATGTTGAGCTTGGAAGATGAGTTTCAATAGAGTGTGGAAGGCCAGTTGAAGGGACATAACGCACGGCATATATATGGAGCGGGTTTCTTTTACTCATGATATGAATACGGGTTAGAGAACCGTGTGGTGTAGGAAGTACGGGCGTTGTTGTTTAAATGGGTACTGATGTTTTGAGAAGGGCGGTTGGTGGTTATGGGAAAAGGAAGTGAGAACATACAGTGCACTGTGCATGCATGCATGAAGAAGCATGGAGAGACATAAGGGTAGCACGCTTGTTTTGTCTGGAGTGGAGAGACAAATCTACAGTACATCCGTGGGTATTTAAAGGATTTGGGCTATATTATTATAAAAAGAAAAGGGGAAATCCCATTAGAAATGGGACGTTACCAGAGGAGCGGGATTCTTCTTTTTGGGAGGCGGAAGATCACTATATGATTGTCTGGAGAGGGAGAGCATATGGTACAGTGAAGACGTGAGTTTAATTGGGCCTAATGAAAGCCCAGTTTCCAAAGAGGAAAAAAAAAAAAAAAAAGAAAGAAAAATGGGGAAAAGCCGGGAATGGGTAATTGGCTACTAGCATTGACCGTGGTATATGTTTGAACATTTCAGTTGAGTATGGCTTCAGCTTGCAGAACGTTGAAGATCCGTCTATTGCGTTTGAACTTTTCGAGGGCAATCTACGTTATGAAAATGGTTTTGAGGCGTTTGGAGCTCGCTGGATATTATAGCATAATAAAACGTCTGATCCGGTTACCGATGCAAATCATTTTTTTAACGGTTAAAGCGCCAAGGTGAGTAAATTCACTAACTCTCTTTTTATTTAAAATATTTTAATTATATTTTAAATAATGGTTAAATGCTGTGAGATGGTTGTTTAGGTAAATTATGGTTAAATTGGTTGAAATATTACATATCGTTGCATATGTACACATCACCGGTTGGATACTGATTTCATCGATTTTAATATTCCCTAGGATGGAACCAGTGTTAATTGCTGACTAACATCGGTGGATGCAGGAAACCGGTTGGTGGAATCCAACCGGATTCCTCAATATTTATATGTACTGTGTGTTTTATATAGATGCACTGTTTGAACCCAAATGACTTTTGAAACCTTGTGTTAATATTAGCGTTGAATGGAAATTCAAACGTTATTTTGATTTAATCAAATAGATGATATCGATTAAGAAAGTAGCAACAACCAACCATAAATGTATCATTGTTTTAAACCGTTATTGTTTTACCAAATTCCACCGTGTGCGAAGCACGTGTTTCACCATACTTACTAAATGCTTTGGTAAGTAGATTCTTATATTGATAAGATTAATAAGTATGTAGGCGGAGATGAACTTGATGATTAATAACAAGTATTTATTGTTTTAAGAACAAGTAAATGTGATATTTACAAGTGGATTATGGTTGATTTCATATTAAGTAAGATTTGTTAAAATCGATTATTGTTTATTTAATAGTAAATGAGATTATTTAGAAACAAATTATTTTTCTATAGCAATCGATACAAGTGAAATTATTTGGATTTATAAATGTAATTTATTCAAAATGAAAAGATTTGTTAGAGTTGATTAGTGGGTTAAGCATGGCTAAATATTTACCAAGCAAACTGTTTTGATCAATAATTGGTTATTTAATTAAGTTAGATTGGGTTGATTTATCTAATGTAATAAAATTGACGAATAGTTTAAATAAGATTTTTAAAGTATAAGGGATTTGTCTAAAGAAGACAAAGCGAAGAGGAATGTTTAAAAAGAGATTTGTCTAAGAAAGACGAAGCGGAGAAAAATGTTTAAAATGGGTTTGAACAAGGGAGTTGAAGCTAATGTAAATAACCGAGTTTTCAAAATAAGGATATGGCGTCATAAAACCATATTTAAAATATAACAAGAAGTACGGTTGACTGATTTTAAAGTATAAGGAATTAGAGTTACGAACTTATATCTATTCTAAGGTAAAAACGTCGTCGATCAAGGTCTGAGAGGTAATTAAAATACCCCAACTTGAACGGCTTCACAATTATCGAGGGATGGTATTTGGTTTGTAACAGAAAGAGATGTTAAGTTTTTTTTGTAACGGAAAGAGATATCAAGATTTTTGTAACGAAAAGAGATGTTAAGTTTTTTGTAATGAAAAGAGATGTCAAGAATTTGTAACGGAAAGAGGTGTTGAGATTAATTATAAAGTGGAATATGGTAGCATATTGCAAGTCTCAGAACTATAGCAGTAAAGTAACGCTGTTGACTAGGCTTAAGCGTGACTGTTATGTCAAGATTAGTTATAAAGGGATATAGCAGCGTATAGTAAGTTTGAACTGTAACAATAAATGAAACGCTGTTAACCAAACTTAAGCGTGATGTTTATATACAGTAGCACTTCCTAGGGAAGAAAAACAGCTTGTTATGAAATTCACTTATTCAAAAGGAATAAGTAATGACGTTTGCCCAAAGAAATATAAGAACGAATGTTAAATAAAAAGTGCCTGTGATTTGTATGATATTGGTTGTACATTGAATGGATGTTGTTTTTACTTCGATAGTTAAACAACCGATTATCGAAGTGTTTTGACCATCGTTGTCGATACGGAGAGACCGGTTGGATTTGATATCCGAGAACCACTCCGTATAGGCATAGGCGTTGCGAATTAGATTATGTTGAAGATAATCGAAGACGGAGTGAAAATTCAAGAACTGTTATGTTTGTCCAGTCCCAGGACAACTTGTATGGACGAATGTCTGACAGAGTATTCCTAACGGTCACATAAGACGATCCTTTCAAGGTATTACGTCTGGTAGCGGAGAAATTCGTTTCTCTTGGCTTTTATACCCGTAATATTTTGGGAAGATCAACTAGTGATTTGACGGGTTTGACGATGTGGCATTCAAAGTGTATGGTGGCCAGATGTTCTATAAGGTAGACGTAGCCTCAAGCTTCACAACCGGGAAATGACAAAAATCGGGCAGGCAGCATGGCTATGTGGGTCGCTCCCATTAGGGTGTATAATCACCTATCTAGAGAAATTCCTTTTGTTTCTAAATCTATCGATTTTGCCCATTCGGGAACGGTGGTTTGAGTCCAACCGTTGGTGATATACATTCGATACACTCAAGCGAAATGAGTGGTCGGTCATGTGTGGGCCGGGTTGCAAGACGTTCTTGTTGAACCCAGGTGTATTCGCCTCTAGAGATACATCATCGAAAGGTGGTCCCATACCTTGTCATAGTTGGAATCCAATCTCCAATAAGCGCCCTGCGGTTTTTGATTTTTATACTATATATGTAGAGCGTGAGATGCAAGCGTTCTACTATTTGGTTATTTATTTGATTAGACATTATTATAATATCACTGGATTTTGATATCAATAATGATTTGGGTTATAGTAAGGTAAAAACCGTCCATGTTTATGTGTGGGCTGGACTTACTATTATCCTTTTTGTTTCAAAAAGGATTTTCAAAGTTAAGCCATATGGTTGGAATTTACTCACACCAGTCCCATGACTGACCCAGAGTTTATTTTGTTTGTTTTCCCTAAACTCTTGGGTGCCCAAATTTGTATGGGCAGTCAAGTGTTTCAGGCTTTACAGATACACTTGGAGGAGCTTGAAGCAAGAGTCTTCACTGTTGGGTATTTAGAGTTATTTCCGCTGTATAAAATGTTATGTTGTACTCTGAATGGTATGTATATACAATACAGTTTTGTATTTCAAAGTTATGTTATATAATATATTTTATTCGTTCCGCTGTGAGATTCGTGTTTACTCTGATTATGGTCAGCTGTGTTCTTCTTCTTCTCCTATTCTATTAGTTCTATCTTTTCTATCTCATCCTCTAACTTCTTTCTATTAATGGTCCGGTATTTTCGATGTCTGAACAGTCGACGCTGGGTTTTGTGTCGATTTTCGGAGTCGAAAATCCTTGGGTCGTTACACGTTTTAAGCCGGATTTCTGTGAAACAAGAAACGTGTGGAGGTGGTGGAGTATATCTTTCTAGTGGAAGGGAAAAATCTGGATTTCGTTGTGTAGATTTTGATTTACGTCCAAATCAAATTTCAGAAAAGTCGCTATGGAATTCCTTTATAATTTGCAACGCTTTATATACGTTATAAAAGGATTTTCGATATAAATTGAATATCGATAAATCTGAAAATCTGAAATATCAAGCTGTAAATTCTGATATGATATTCTGGAGCTGTATGGTATGCCACTGTGAATATAGACGATAATAAATAATTTTAAACAATTAATTTAATAATATTTAAATATATTTATGTATTTAAATCGGCTATTTAGAGCATTAAAAATAGCCACTTTTGCAAACGAAGTCGGAATTCAACAAAACCAGTTTTGTTGGATCTGCAATGTCAAATAGTTGTTAGATTCCAGGTTTCATGATTTTTAGAGTCACTGTGTGGCCATACGGATTTTTAGAGTGAGAAACAGTCAGTATTTCGACAGTTAAAAATACGCTGTGTGAGCATACGAAGTCGGAATTTGACGAAACCAGTTTTGTTGGGACTGTAATATCAAGCTGTAGCTGCAAGTCCAGTTTCGTGATTTTTGGGTATTGTATGTGACTATGGGGATTTTTAAAGATGGATATAAATAACGTTGGATTAAAATTGAATATAAAATTCAATATAAAAATCATATAAAATTCCTATATAAACACCTTAACAAATTCCTAAAACCTAAAATTTTCACTTCTCAAGTCAACCACATTTTTTCCGCCGTTCTTCATTACAGTAAAACAAAATAAAAATCCTCTTTCAAGAATCAATATCAAATTGGAAAAATTCTCTAAAATCATGAAATACATATGGGTTGATTCCTGCTATGTTCGGCTTCGACCTAGTACCAATATTAGATGGCTCGACGTCATTTTCGGTTTGCTGGAAATTGACAGCGAGAATTAGGGTTCGATCTGTGGCATCATTGAAGCAACGAGGTGTAAATCGAACATCAGATTCGGGTTCTGGAAGTTGAGGCGCACATGTCGGCTTGGTTGGGTGGGATTCCGACACCATTGATGTCGATACTGTGTGAGGCACCGTGGAGGACCATGAACGACGGGATTCAGGGATGACCACCGAGCTGATCATTTATGGCATCAGTGTGAAGAGAAATAGAAGAGGTGAACGATGGTGGCAACAGCGAGTTGTTCGGTCGAGGGATGGAGGAGCAATCGGCGGTCAACGGTGGCCATTTTCGTTCGTGGTTGGGTTCCTGGAGATCGAATCAGTTTGGGAGAGGAAAGCCAAGTGCAGACGGGCTTTTAAATTGATGGAGTGGGCCGGTTTCATGAGTTAAGGCCCAAGTATATTTTAATTCAAGTTTTACTTTATTAAATAGTGTTAACTTTGAAATTTTATAACTTGTCCATTCTTAATCGGAATTCAGCGAAACAAGTTGCGTTGGGATCATATGGACGGGAGCAACACAATGAGACTGACCGGGAGTGAATCCGAGCTCGTTACAATTTATGGCGAAATAAATTGTCCAACTGAATCAAATAACGCAAACCGTTATTTAACGGTTAACGCGTCAATGTGAGTAAAAACTCACTAACTCTCCTCAATTTATATTTTAATATAAATTGTATTTTATTTCTGTATTTGACTGCTAGTTATGTATTGTTAATTTGGACTGTTAAGTTGTATTGTTAAATTGGACTGTAGATTGGACTGTTAGATAATTGATTGAAAACAGTATGGATATATATATGTGTATATATATATATATGTATATATATATATATATATATATATCGTTATTAAACAGTGATTTTGTTATCAGTGTATTTCATTAGAAATGCAAGTGATGTTATATACGTTGTTTAACATCGGTGGATGCAGGGAAACAGGTTGGAGGAATCCGACTGGATTCCTCAACATTTATTTTACTGTTATTTGTATATTGTGATATATACTGTGATATATAATCTGTTGTTGATTGTATATGTCTGGATGATATTGATCATTGACAGTTGGTTGTTTAAAAACAATAGAAAGCACTGAAAATGTAGAAAAGGGGATTTTCAATATTTATATTGAAAATGAATCTATTTATAAAATCGAAGGATTTTATAAAAGGATATTTATTTAGAAATAAATAAATAAAATAAAGGAATATTTATTTAGATTAAATAAATAGAATAAAGGATATTTAATTAGGGATTAAATAATTAGAATTATAAAGGAAAATCTATTTAGGAAAATAAATAGATTATACAAAAGGAAATCTATTTAGGAAATAAATAGAAGTTAAAATAAATAGAAATAAAAGAAAAGTTAGTTAGTCGGATATAAATATTCGAATCAAGTTAGTTAAGTGGTCAAACCAAGCTAGTCGAACCAAACTAGTCAAGCTAGTCAAACCAACCGAGTCGAAATGGTCGAGTCGAACCAATCGAGTCAAACCAACCGAGTCGAGCTGGTCGAGTCGAACCAATCGAGTCAAGCTGGTCAAGTTAATCGAACCTGGTCAGTCGAGTCGAGTAAATCAAACTTAGTTAATCGAAAGGAGTTTATCGATTTAGTTAATCGATAGGAGTTAATTGATTTAGTCAATCGAGATGAGTTAATCGGTTTTAATGAATCGAGAGGAGTTAGTCGAATATGGTATTCGAACCAAATGGTCAAACCAAGTAGTCAAGCCCAGTGGTCAAACCAAATGGGTCAGGTTAGCCAAAAATGGTCAGTCAAACCAAATGGGTCAGGTTAACCAAACCTGGTCAGTCAAATCAAATGGGTCAGGTTAGCCAAACCTGGTCAGTCAAACCAAATGGGTCAGGTTAGTCAAACCTGGTCGGTCGAACCAAGTTAGTCGAGTTAGCCGAATAGGGTTGGTCAAATAGAATTAATCGATTAGGGTTAAACCATAGAACTAATCGATTAGAGTTAAACCAATAGAGTTAGTCGAGCCTAGTTAATCGAATCGAATTGGTTAAACCAAGTAAGTCGAGTTAGTCGAGTCAAGTTAAGTTAGTCGAGTTAAGTTAGTCGAGTTAAGCTCGTCGAGTTAAATTTATCGATGTTAGTTTCATCGAAAGGAGTTATCGATGTTAGTTTCATCGAAGTGAGATTTTTAAATATGAGATATTTGAATAGGAAGAGTTATCGAATATTAGTTATTCGAAAAGAGATTATCGAATATCGTTTATTCGAGAAAGAAGTTAATCGAATATAGCTTATTCGAAGAAGAATTAATCAAATAGAGATTTCTCGAAGAGAGTTAATCGGCAAATTCGATTATATCGAATTCGGGAAAGTACTTATACTTTCCCGTGTTTAAATAGAGTTTTATTTATAAATAAATAAGTGTTAGGTTAATTATTCACTAATAAGAATAGAAGTTATAATTAAAGTTAGATAATTCGAAAGTAGGGATTATAACGTTATCGTTATAACCAATGTTTTAAATATAGAAGTAGATTAGTAAAATTGAATCCGAGAAAGGCGTAAAGAAGTTGTTAAAGATTAAAAGATAAACTTTGACCATTTCGAAGTTATAACGTTGTTCAGTTAAGGTCTGAGAGGTAATTATACCCCAACTTGAGTGACTTCCTTCTTAACTAAGAAATGGTAAGGTTTGATCGTAAAGGAGTTTTGGAAATGTTTTCCAAACGAGAATCAGAAATGTTTTCTGATAAAAGAAAATAAGAATTTAGAATATAGGGAAACAGGAGATAAGTAAATAAATGAACTAAAGAGATTAATGTTAAATGATGTTTGTTCGATATAATTTCCATCTGGGAATAATATCGTTGGTTGCACACTTGTTTTTCTTTGATGGTTAAATCACAGACTATCGAAGTTTTGACCATTTTAACGTTGTTAATATGGAGAGACCGGTTGGATTATTATCCAAAGAACCACTCTGTATTGGCATAAGCGTCGCGAATCATATATGCCAAAGATAATTGAAGACGGAGTAAAATGCAAGGGCTATCCTGTTTATAGAATAGTGCCTTCGGTTTGTCCAGTCCCAGGACAACTTGTATGGACGAAGGTCTGACAGAGTATATCCAATGGATCGCGTAAGTTGATCTGTTCAAACGTATTCACGTTTGGTGGCGGAGGAATTCGTTTCTCTAAGCTGTATACCCGTGTTATTTTTGGATAAGTCAATTTGTGATTTGGCGGGTATGACGATGTGACGTTCTAAGTGAATGAGGATGACTTGTATGAATGAATGTGTAACAGAGTATTTCCAGAAGGGTCACGTACATTGATTTCTTCAACCGTACCAAGAGTGGAAGCGGAGAAGGAAACTTCTTTTAGCCGACACGTAATGTATTGTTGTAGACGTCAATTAGTGATTTTCGATGGATTTGACAATGTAGCATTCGAAGTGAATCTGATGTAATGATAAAGCGTAGCTTCTAGCCTCATCATCCGGTAAATGACAGAAATCGGGCAGGCAGCATGGCTAAGTCGGTCGCACCGAAGTAGGGTGTATAATCACCTATCTAGTGAATATTCATTTGTTTCTTAAATCTATCAATGCTGTCCCATATATATATGGGAACGGTTGCTGATCCCAACCGTTGGTGATGTACATTCGATACACTCAAGCGAAATGAGTGGTCGGTCATGTGTGGCTGAGTTACAAGATGTTCTTGTTGAACTCCAGTGTATCGTTCCTAGAGTACACTGATCGGAAGGTGGTTCCATACCTTGTCATAGTTGGAAATCCATTATCCAATACGTGCTTGCGATTTTGATTGTATACTATATATGTAGAACGTGAGATGAAAGCGTTTCTGCTAGTTGATATCTATTTGTACATAGACATTATTATAATATCAAAAGGTTTTTGATAAAGATATTTTGGATTCTCATAAGGGAAAAACCCGTTCCGTTCTGCGGCGTGGTCTTATGAGATATCGTTTACTTGTTCATATACCTGTTTAAACTGTTTTACTCATACCAGTCCCATGACTGACCCGGAGTTTATTTTGCTTTCCCTAAACTCTTGGGTGCCTAAATTTGTACGGGCAGTCAAGTAGTCGGGATTTTACAGATACACTTGGAGAGCTTGGAGCAGGAGGCTTCAGGATTCTATAGCTATTATTATTTCCGCTGTTGTTGTAAGTGTTGTACTCTGATAAGTGTTATTGTATACATATACTGATGTTATTTCAAAGATATGTTATGTTATATTTTATTCGTTCCGCTGTGAGATTCGTGTTTACTCTGATGATGATGTTCTTCTTCTTCTTCTATTCTATAAGTTCTATCTTATCTATTCTCACCTTCTAATTTCTTTCATTAATTACCGGGATTTTTCGATGTTTTGGTTATCGACGTCGAGATTACGTCGATAACCAAAGCCGCTCAAAATCCGGGTTACTACAGTTGGTATCAGAGCATTGGTTTAGTTATTACCTTGGCTCTGTGGCGTGATTCGGTAGAGATGGGATTAGTAATATCCTAGAATGAGTTTGAGTGTATATATACGAGTGAACGTATTTGTTAGTTAATATAAAATGAATTTATATTGTGGAGTTTTATTGGTTGAGTTGTTTGTGAATTCTGGTCGATCGGTTTGATCCACTGTATCGATGGGGGTTACTAAACACTCGAATACGATGAACCGACATGGTATGTTTTGAAATTAATATAGTATATTAGTTGTGTTGGTTGTTATTATAATCGAGTAAGATTATAAAAAGGTAAAATGATTATAAATGACTAATCATAATTCATATAAGTAAAGTATATGAAATAAAATGAAGATAAATCTGAATTTAAATCAGATTGGAATTAAAATAAGGAAATTTTAAGTTCCTGGGAGATTTTGAAAACGTTTTTCAAACCGAAGGTGATATAGTATTGAACTCACTTCGATAGCTGGAAAATAGATTCTGATGATGAATCGCGACATCATCGGTGTTCATTTTCGAGTTCTAAGTGACGGACTACTACCAAAGGTTTTGTTTTTGAAATGTTTTGAGAAAACAAGTGTTTAGAAATTCAAAGGTTTTAAATTGGAATTATGATTTCAAATTGATTTGAAATAGACCCAAGAATTTAAGTTCTGTAATAAAAATTTAGCTAATGAAGTTAAAGAGATTGAGATGGTAAAATTGGTAAAAATAAATTGAAATTTAACTTGAACTGAGTTAAATAGAATTGAATTGGATTAGAGAATAATCTGTTATGGAATTGGGTTGATGAGTTAAGAAATTGGAATCTGATATTGGGATTCGAATGAAATTCGATTTGGATTTGAGGATATGAACTGATTGGAATTTGATGGAAATAACACTGGAATATGCTGAGTTGATAGCATATGGAAGTGATAGAGTTGATGTGCCCGACAAAAAGGTACCAGTTTATGTTATATATGAGTTTGGAATTTATGAGCCAATTTGGCAAGCCACTTGGCTGTTTGATTTTCTTTTGGGTTAAAGAAGGCCCAGAGAGGCGAGTTGGAGTTTGAGATATCGACCAGTACAAAGGAGGTGCTGGCGAAATTTTTTGAAAAGTTAAGGCGTTAGAAAATTTTCAAAATTTTTGAGAATTTAGTTAGTCAGAATAAATTAATATTTTAGCCGATATTAATTGGTTCAGTTGAAACCGGAGACAAGAGGTAAACAGATAAATTTTTACCCAGAAGATAGGGTCATCCCCTAGCTTAGCAATTTCGAGGACGAAATTTTATTAAGGGGGGAAGATTGTAGTAACCCGCATTTTTAGCTGTTGAACAATTTATTTATTTAATTATTAAATATCGATTTATCGATATCGAGAACGTGAATTAAATAATATTGAATATTTAATTAGTAATTATAATATAATAAAATATATTATAATGTCGAAATAATCAAAAATATGGGAAATACAATATTCTGTGAACTGGGTCATCCCTAAGATGTAATTCAGCTTAGAGTTGAATTATATTGACGAATATATTCAATCGACGACAGTTTGAACGTATAATTATAATATAATTAAAATAGAGCTTGAAACGACGCGGCAGTTCGCTATTTGGCGATTCAGACTTCAACTGAATGTACAGGATTCGTTTTAAGCCGGATTTCTGTGAAACAAGAAACGTGTGGAGGTGGTGGAGTATATCTTTCTAGTGGAAGGGAAAAATCTGGATTTCGTTGTGTAGATTTTGATTTACGTCCAAATCAAATTTAAGAAAAGTCGCTATGGAATTCCTTTATAATTTGCAACGCTTTATATACGTTATAAAAGGATTTTCGATATAAATTGAATATCGATAAATCTGAAAATCTGAAATATCAAGCTGTAAATTCTGATATGATATTCTGGAGCTGTATGGTATGCCACTGTGAATATAGACGATAATAAATAATTTTAAACAATTAATTTAATAATATTTAAATATATTTATGTATTTAAATCGGCTATTTAGAGCATTAAAAATAGCCACTTTTGCAAACGAAGTCGGAATTCAACAAAACCAGTTTTGTTGGATCCGCTATGTCAAATAGTTGTTAGATTCCAGGTTTCGTGATTTTTAGAGTCACTGTGTGGCCATACGGATTTTTAGAGTGAGAAACAGTCAGTATTTCGACAGTTAAAAATACGCTGTGTGAGCATACGAAGTCGGAATTTGACGAAACCAGTTTTGTTGGGACTGTAATGTCGAGCTGTAGCTGCAAGTCCAGTTTCGTGATTTTTGGGTATTGTATGTGACTATGGGGATTTTTAAAGATGGATATAAATAACGTTGGATTAAAATTGAATATAAAATTCAATATAAAAATCATATAAAATTCCTATATAAACACCTTAACAAATTCCTAAAACCTAAAATTTTCACTTCTCAAGTCAACCACATTTTTTCCGCCGTTCTTCATTACAGTAAAACAAAATAAAAATCCTCTTTCAAGAATCAATATCAAATTGGAAAAATTCTCTAAAATCATGAAATACATATGGGTTGATTCCTGCTATGTTCGGCTTCGACCTAGTACCAATATTAGATGGCTCGACGTCATTTTCGGTTTGCTGGAAATTGACAGCGAGAATTAGGGTTCGATCTGTGGCATCATTGAAGCAACGAGGTGTAAATCGAACATCAGATTCGGGTTCTGGAAGTTGAGGCGCACATGTCGGCTTGGTTGGGTGGGATTCCGACACCATTGATGTCGATACTGTGTGAGGCACCGTGGAGGACCATGAACGACGGGATTCAGGGATGACCACCGAGCTGATCATTTATGGCATCAGTGTGAAGAGAAATAGAAGAGGTGAACGATGGTGGCAATAGCGAGTTGTTCGGTCGAGGGATGGAGAAGCAATCGGCGGTCAACGGTGGCCATTTTCGTTCGTGGTTGGGTTCCTGGAGATCGAATCAGTTTGGGAGAGGAAAGCCAAGTGCGGACGGGCTTTTAAATTGATGGAGTGGGCCGGTTTCATGAGTTAAGGCCCAAGTATATTTTAATTCAAGTTTTACTTTATTAAATAGTGTTAACTTTGAAATTTTATAACTTGTCCATTCGTAATCGGAATTCAGCGAAACAAGTTGCGTTGGGATCATATGGACGGGAGCAACACAATGAGACTGACCGGGAGTGAATCCGAGCTCGTTACAATTTATGGCGAAATAAATTGTCCAACTGAATCAAATAACGCAAACCGTTATTTAACGGTTAACGCGTCAATGTGAGTAAAAACTCACTAACTCTCCTCAATTTATATTTTAATATAAATTGTTTTTTATTTCTGTATTTGACTGCTAGTTATGTATTGTTAATTTGGAATGTTAAGTTGTATTGTTAAATTGGACTGTAGATTGGACTGTTACATAATTGATTGAAAACAGTATGGATATATATATATATATATATATATATATATATATTTCTACATATATATATATATATCGTTATTAAACAGTGATTTTGTTATCAGTGTATTTCATTAGAAATGCAAGTGATGTTATATACGTTGTTTAACATCGGTGGATGCAGGGAAACAGGTTGGAGGAATCCGACTGGATTCCTCAACATTTATTTTACTGTTATTTGTATATTGTGATATATACTGTGATATATAATCTGTTGTTGATTGTATATGTCTGGATGATATTGATCATTGACAGTTGGTTGTTTAAAAACAATAGAAAACACTGAAAATGTAGAAAAGGGGATTTTCAATATTTATATTGAAAATGAATCTATTTATAAAATCGAAGGATTTTATAAAAGGATATTTATTTAGAAATAAATAAATAAAATAAAGGAATATTTATTTAGATTAAATAAATAGAATAAAGGATATTTAATTAGGGATTAAATAATTAGAGTTATAAAGGAAAATCTATTTAGGAAAATCTATTTAGGAAAATAAATAGATTATACAAAAGGAAATCTATTTAGGAAATAAATAGAAGTTAAAATGAATAGAAATAAAAGAAAAGTTAGTTAGTCGGATATAAATATTCGAATCAAGTTAGTTAAGTGGTCAAACCAAGCTAGTCGAACCAAACTAGTCAAGCTAGTCAAACCAACCGAGTCGAAATGGTCGAGTCGAACCAATCGAGTCAAGATGGTCGATTCAAACCAACCGAGTCGAGCTGGTCTAGTCGAACCAATCGAGTCAAGCTGGTCAAGTTAATCGAACCTGGTCAGTCGAGTCGAGTAAATCAAACTTAGTTAATCGAAAGGAGTTTATCGATTTAGTTAATCGATAGGAGTTAATTGATTTAGTCAATCGAGATGAGTTAATCGGTTTTAATGAATCGAGAGGAGTTAGTCGAATATGGTATTCGAACCAAATGGTCAAACCAAGTAGTCAAGCCCAGTGGTCAAACCAAATGGGTCAGGTTAGCCAAACATGGTCAGTCAAACCAAATGGGTCAGGTTAACCAAACCTGGTCAGTCAAACCAAATGGGTCAGGTTAGCCAAACCTGGTCAGTCAAACCAAATGGGTCAGGTTAGTCAAACCTGGTCGGTCGAACCAAGTTAGTCGAGTTAGCCGAATAGGGTTGGTCAAATAGAATTAATCGATTAGGGTTAAACCATAGAACTAATCGATTAGAGTTAAACCAATAGAGTTAGTCGAGCCTAGTTAATCGAATCGAATTGGTTGAACCAAGTAAGTCGAGTTAGTCGAGTCAAGTTAAGTTAGTCGAGTTAAGCTCGTCGAGTTAAATTTATCGATGTTAGTTTCATCGAAAGGAGTTATCGATGTTAGTTTCATCGAAGTGAGATTTTTAAATATGAGATATTTGAAAAGGAAGAGTTATCGAATATTAGTTATTCGAAGAGAGATTATCGAATATCGTTTATTCGAGAAAGAAGTTAATCGAATATAGCTTATTCGAAGAAGAATTAATCAAATAGAGATTTCTCGAAGAGAGTTAATCGGCAAATTCGATTATATCGAATTCGGGAAAGTACTTATACTTTCCAGTGTTTAAATAGAGTTTTATTTATAAATAAATAAGTGTTAGGTTAATTATTCACTAATAAGAATAGAAGTTATAATTAAAGTTAGATAATTCGAAAGTAGGGATTATAACGTTATCGTTATAACCAATGTTTTAAATATAGAAGTAGATTAGTAAAATTGAATCCGAGAAAGGCGTAAAGAAGTTGTTAAAGATTAAAAGATAAACTTTGACCATTTCGAAGTTATAACGTTGTTCAGTTAAGGTCTGAGAGGTAATTATACCCCAACTTGAGTGACTTCCTTCTTAACTAAGAAATGGTAAGGTTTGATCGTAAAGGAGTTTTGGAAATGTTTTCCAAACGAGAATCAGTAATGTTTTCTGATAAAAGAAAATAAGAATTTAGAATATAGGGAAACAGGAGATAAGTAAATAAATGAACTAAAGAGATTAATGTTAAATGATGTTTGTTCGATATAATTTCCATCTGGGAATAATATCGTTGGTTGCACACTTGTTTTTCTTTGATGGTTAAATCACAGACTATCGAAGTTTTGACCATTTTAACGTTGTTAATATGGAGAGACCGGTTGGATTATTATCCAAAGAACCACTCTGTATTGGCATAAGCGTCGCGAATCATATATGCCAAAGATAATTGAAGACGGAGTAAAATGCAAGGGCTATCCTGTTTACAGAATAGTGCCTTCGGTTTGTCCAGTCCCAGGACAACTTGTATGGACGAAGGTCTGACAGAGTATATCCAATGGATCGCGTAAGTTGATCTGTTCAAACATATTCACAGTTGGTGGCGGAGGAATTCGTTTCTCTAAGCTGTATACCCGTGTTATTTTTGGATAAGTCAATTTGTGATTTGACGGGTATGACGATGTGACGTTCTAAGTGAATGAGGATGACTTGTATGAATGAATGACTAACAGAGTATTTCCAGAAGGGTCACGTACATTGATTTCTTCAACCGTACCAAGAGTGGAAGCGGAGAAGGAAACTTCTTTTAGCCGACACGTAATGTATTGTTGTAGACGTCAATTAGTGATTTTCGATGGATTTGACAATGTAGCATTCGAAGTGAATCTGATGTAATGATAAAGCGTAGCTTCTAGCCTCATCATCCGGTAAATGACAGAAATCGGGCAGGCAGCATGGCTAAGTCGGTCGCACCGAAGTAGGGTGTATAATCACATATCTAGTGAATATTCATTTGTTTCTTAAATCTATCAATGTTGTCCCATATATATACGGGAACGGTTGCTGATCCCAACCGTTGGTGATGTACATTCGATACACTCAAGCGAAATGAGTGGTCGGTCATGTGTGGCTGAGTTACAAGATGTTCTTGTTGAACTCCAGTGTATCGTTCCTAGAGTACACTGATCGGAAGGTGGTTCCATACCTTGTCATAGTTGGAAATCCATTATCCAATACGTGCTTGCGATTTTGATTGTATACTATATATGTAGAACGTGAGATGAAAGCGTTTCTGCTAGTTGATATCTATTTGTACATAGACATTATTATAATATCAAAAGGTTTTTGATAAAGATATTTTGGATTCTCATAAGGGAAAAACCCGTTCCGTTCTGCGGCGTGGTCTAATGAGATATCGTTTACTTGTTCATATACCTGTTTAAACTGTTTTACTCATACCAGTCCCATGACTGACCCGGAGTTTATTTTGCTTTCCCTAAACTCTTGGGTGCCTAAATTTGTACGGGCAGTCAAGTAGTCGGGATTTTACAGATACACTTGGAGAGCTTGGAGCAGGAGGCTTCAGGATTCTATAGCTATTATTATTTCCGCTGTTGTTGTAAGTGTTGTACTCTGATAAGTGTTATTGTATACATATACTGATGTTATTTCAAAGATATGTTATGTTATATTTTATTCGTTCCGCTGTGAGATTCGTGTTTACTCTGATGATGATGTTCTTCTTCTTCTTCTATTCTATAAGTTCTATCTTATCTATTCTCACCTTCTAATTTCTTTCATTAATTACCGGGATTTTTCGATGTTTTGGTTATCGACGTCGAGATTACGTCGATAACCAAAGCCGCTCAAAATCCGGGTTACTACAAGTAGACTTTCCCTTGGGCTAAGAGGATCTGGTCGACAAGTAGTTCAGCGAAAGAGAATCAATTGCTTTGGAAAGTCATGGCAAATGCAATCAATACAAAGGACAAATTTGCCAAGATTGGGGTAGTCAATATGGTGTATGTTATTTGTGCAATCTGCTATGGAAACGAATGTTCACCTGTTTTTTGAATGTAGTTTCTCTTTTCAAATTTGGGTGAGATTGATGGCCACTGGAGGTTATCACAAGCCTTCGAATATCAGTAGGATTGAATGGTTCAATCTGTTTAAAGATACCAGATGGAAAACTAAGAGATCTATGATACTTTTAGTCATTTTGAAGAAGTTTATCTATGCAATATTGTCTGAAAGAAATTGTAGGGCTTTTGGACGAGGGAATATGAATGCAAGTCAAGTCTTTAGTAGTATTCATGGGAAGATTTTGAAGAAATTATCAAGTATCTCTTAGTAGCACATCAGGTTTCTCTGAAGTGATTGTCTGTGAAGATGGAGCTGTAATTTTGATGCTGTGTGAAGTTTTATCCATCTGGATTTGCAATGTTTGACCGCTAACAGTTTTGATTTTTTTTTTTTTTTTTTTTTTTTTTTTTTTTTGGAGCTTATGTGTTGTATGTTATAGTTTTTTTTTCTCATTTCTGTTAGGTAGTCTTGTATTAGTTGATTCAGGTTTTGCATTTGTTTTAATTGATACTATTGTACTTGTTTTTGTTTAGTGAATAAATGTTTACCTTTGCCTTTCAAAAAAAAAATCAATATATCAGTATACTCTTTACACATAGAGAAAAATGTAAATACATGATTACAAAATAAGAGTACACAACTAGGTCAATCTATACAATATGTCTGTACAATGCCCATAAATACAACACACACGACAAAAATAAATTTATGTGAGAAACTACGGGAATACATCTCGACTCTGGCTCCTCTCCTGAAACTCCAAGCAAATCTCAATACAATCACGAAAATATACTCGATCTAACCGAGCACATTTTAAGGGAAAACAAATCACTCGGATGGTCAATTGGGAATATTTATAGTCAGAAACTCACATCGCAAACAACTTGTTTAATTTAGAAAATCCTTTGAAAGAATGGAGCCCTCGTAGCACCCGATCACATATAAACATGACACGTGTTTTTCCTTATGATAACCAAATCATTTTTATTATAAATCCAATGATATTATAGTAACATATAAAATCCACAAATACAAATAAGAATATAGCCGAAAAGCTTGCATCTCACTTTTCGACATAGTTGGTTTACATATAAAAACGTACGGCTCGTATCGGTGTTTGAGATTTCCACACGTGACTAGGCAAGGAACAACCTCCCGAATTGTGTTCCTCTAAAGATAAAAATATTGGGCTTCAATAAGAACATTTTGCAATTCAGCCACACACAACCGGCCACTCATTATATTCAACTTGAGTGTACCGAATATATCACCACCACGGTTGGAGCCAATTAATCGTATTCATTCCAAAGCATAGTGGCAACTGATTTCTCTAGACAGGCAACGATATACCCTAATGGGAATGACCCACATAACTCAGTTGCTTGCCCAATTTCAGTCATTTCCTAGTTGATGAGGCTTGAGGCTACGATTATCTTTCATACATGCCACATCCTTATCTTTGGGTGCCACATCAACATTCCATCAATCATTAATTGACATCCACAAAAACACAACCTACGAGCTTATATGTCTCAGAGAAGGTGTTAGCCAAGAGAA
Organism: Allium sativum; assembly: GCA_030737875.1. NCBI lineage: Eukaryota > Viridiplantae > Streptophyta > Magnoliopsida > Asparagales > Amaryllidaceae > Allium > Allium sativum. The sequence continues at coordinate 495,124,658 of CM060909.1, forward strand.
GTTGTTTTCTCTGCTATCAAACAGATATATCTTTGTAAAAATCAACGCACGTAATATAAGAAATGCAATGTCAGACATCCATCCAGACAAGTTATCCAGAAATAGGACAAACCGAAGATAACTAACAACTCGATAATTATCTTTATACATTGTTAATTAGAAGGTTAATTAATTTTTGTAAACCCTTACTAAGTTTTAAACACATATTTGTCAATGCTATTTCTATTAAATTAATAGGGAACACATTAATTTAATAACCAATTTCAATTAAAGCAGTTGACCTAGTCAACTTGAAAACATAATTAACTTGTTAACTTATTTCAACTACTCCTTCCTTTTAAATTAATTAATAACATAATTAATTTAACATAATCTCACTTGATTGTTTTTGAAAACAATTATTCTAGACTATTAGGCCTTAGGCTAATTTCCGACTTGATTACTTATAAAAAAATTTAAAACACAGGATTTTGCTGTATAAATCATTTTATAATTACTTTACAGAACCCAATTATAAATGTCGTTTTACTTATGAAACTTAACTTATATAAAATGAAATTAAAAACCTTGCTTCAGTTATAAAAAAAATATAACTTCAACTTAGTCAATTCGTCTAACGGTGAATCAAAGTCTTAAAAGATGAATTTTAGGCCATTTGTTGCAAATCACTTAATCAATATTGTTTGTTGACTAATAGCACATCAATGTTGAATTCAATTTAGCAATTATAAACCAAATCATATTTTTATGTTAATAAGGTTAAACAACTTATATTTGAATAATATGAAGACAAGTAACATTCAAAATATTTGAGGAATTTTGTTGGATCCCTCCGACCTGTTCTCCCTACATCACAGCTCATGCTATCATTTTATGTACGCGTATGAAATAGAAATTCTAATTTAATTCATTTAAGATGACAACAATATAAATATCGATAATCACCAACAAAGCAATAATCATCCAAAGCATCCAAACACACAATTTATACTAACAAGGGTGAATATTATTACACGAAATAATAATTTTCATAAGTATTTCAGAAAGCATAAGAGTTAACTCACCACTCATTCCAATTTGATGATTTCACGTTGTTTCATCTAATTTTAGACTAACATTTAAACTTCGACAAAATTCTCTTCAACTTCAAATCAAATCAATCGAGCTCGTACGCATAGACTTCGTGATTACGAAAACAAGGCAGCTTGTTTTGTCGAAATCAGTTATCATATGAATAAGTTACACTCGTTACAATTTTTAAAATGAACTAAAATATTTAAAATTACTAATCACTATCATTAGCCGTTAACTAATTACCTTATTAATGTTATAACTCACGGCCTAAGTATGATTACACTACCAAGATCGATTGAAGAAAACCCAACTCCTTCAAACCACCACCACAGCAAATCGAACCACCTCCGGCCTAACCCATCACCTCCACCATGCTAAGAGCCTCCCACGCCTGAAGACCCAACTCCCAACTCCCCTCCGTTCGCTCGAACTCCCAGATGAATGGAAACCCTTCAAAACCCAAATTCTCCGACCATAGATAGCCATAACACCTCTGATCAACGCAAAAAGATCGAACACCCTCCTGGGCATCATCTTTCTTCACACCCCTTGACCTAATATTTTCCCCATGACGCCACAAAATGCGTAAATCCAAAACAACCCTTATCCCCGTTCAACCCCAATTCGCAGCCACCATAGGCGATCGCACACCATAAAACTCCGCCCGCACCTCCACCTCGCCATCCTCGACAATTTCCTAGTTGAAGCCTTTGACCAATTCTTCCCAGATTTGGAGATTAAATTCTTTGAACGTGGAGGAAGGTGGCAGCTAATGGAAATATGTTAGGGTTGAGTTAAGGATGTTTATATAGTGAAGATATTTTTATTATTATTATCTCGTATAGCATTTCATTCACGCACGACGACATAAAAGCTCCTTCGTTATGAAACTTGACACTCTACCATATTTCATTATTCCAGACTCGATAAAATTGATTTCATTGAATTCCAAGATAGTTTGCAAAAACACTATTTTAGTTTCAAACCGTTAATCAATACGCGCTTATATCACGCACGATCACACAACTTCAATTGGCATGAAACTGAAAATCTTACAGTAATTAACCATTACGAATTTTGTAAAATTGGTTTCGCTGAAATCTAAGGTCGTTTTAAAATTGGTAATTTTCACTTGTTAATAAAATGTAGTTAATAATTAGTCGAACTCCAAAACACTCACATCCATTGATAATAATTTTTTATTATTCTATATATTCAAATAGAATTTTATATAGCTTAGAACTAAACAAATTTGGGCTATAAACACAATAATTTAAATTTCAAGTTAAATCGACATACAAATTTTCATTTAAATAAATTTTAAGTCGTCAATTCTTAACATTAATCGTTTTAAATATTTCTATTAATTAAGTATCCACCATAAAAAAATCGGGTTGTTACAAATTGATTCAATTATTTATAACTACTAAGAACCACCAAGAAGACTAAAAAAGTTACAAATAACAGTTATAAATAATGAGTGTCTAAAATAAACTATTAAACAAAGTTAATAAAAAGAAATGTAAATGTAAGGTCATAACTATTTGTATAGTTAAGCTTAATGTACTAGAACATGTAGTGATCTGGTTTGTTGTAGTAAATAAGTTGAGTTGAATTAATTGAAAAGGATAGGTTTCTTTCATTCTTCTCTTCATATAATTCTTTTTGAATAACATACATTCTCCAATTTCCAAAAATTGGTATCCGAACCATCTATATCTAAGGTCCCATCTTAAAGAAATATATTAAAGAAACATTGCTTCTAGTTCCGTCACTTACCTAGGATAATTATAATAGTTATCAGGATAAATGCCCTATTTTTAATTTACGAATAAGAGAAATTATAATGTAAATGTTAAAAGAGATGATGTAGTTGCTAAGAAGAACTGTAATAACCCGGAAAATACGAGCCAATTTAAAAATTTTAAATTGGTAATTTCAAAGGGATTTGAACAATTTAAATAGAATATTGCAATAAAATATTGAATTAGAAATAGTGAGTCAGTTTGAAAATTTGAATTCAAACTTTGACTGACTGTGCAGGGTGGAAAATATAACGGATTTTAGAGAAACCAAAAATATTTAAATCTGTTATTCAATACCTTTCTAACGAATTTGAAAAATCGAAGTTTCATAACGGTAATCAAAAGTTATGGCCGAATGAATTTTCAGAAGGGTCGGTATATGGAATATATAGCCCTGGAAAATTGATATTTTGCATACGACCTCGGAATTCGACGAAACCACTTTTGTTGGGTCCGGATGTCAAACTATTGCTAGGTTTCAAATTTCATAATTTTTGAAGCTAGTATGTGAGCGTGGCAAAAGAAAATGTGATTGGTCAATTTCTGTTAAATTGGATCGACCAGAAAATGGATATTTTTCAAACGACCTCAGAATTAGACGAAACTAGTTTTGTTGGGACCGTAGCGTCAAAACATAGCTAGATTTATTTTTCTGGAATTTTTCGAATCAGTTTGTGGCCCTGGCAAATTGAAATGTACGTTGAAAGTTAAAAATTAAATGTTTTAGACTTTAATTTGAAAAATAACTGACTGTAACAGTCGAATTGGCCTACGAAACATATCCCATTGTGTCCGGAATGGGGGTATTTAGCTAGGGGCGACAGTCGTTGGGTTTAAAAAGGAGTTCGTTTGAGAAAACACTATTTAAAAATTTAATATAGTCCTCGGCCAATCAGAATTTTCCATTCATAAATTTTAAAAATAAAAAAAAGGAAAACCCCCTCGAACGAACGGCGACCCGAGCTCCCAACCTTCTGGCCCCGATCGCCGCCGCTACCGCCACCTACAGCCTTCGCCACCGCCACCCCTCGACGCGCCTCCGTCTCCTCTTCAAATCTGACTAACCATCGCCGCCCCTCGTCGCCTGTGCCGCCCGAATCGAAGCCCCAAAGTCCCGACCTTTCCACCGCCGCCGCCGCCGATCTAGACCACCGAGCGCCACCAAACCACCACCGATAGGAAGCCCTCTCTTCCCTCTTCCACGTCCAACTCGCCGATCATCCCCTCGTGCCTCGATTCTCGCGAAAACTGTAAACCTAGTTTTGAAGCTAAGTGAAAGTGAGTTTTTCTTTGATCTTTACACTTTGAAAAATCATATCTTTTTGGTGTGTTGACGAAATTCGATGAAACAGGAAACATCGGGACCGCAAGGAAGCTCTCTACCCAATAGAAGAAGCCGCGGATTTTTCTGACATCGTATCGATTTTTAGCGCTCCGAAAACCAAGGTGAGAAATCTAAATTAACGTGAAATTGAATGGAAAATGTCATGTATAATTTATATTAGCGAAATATAAATTACATACGTGTTGTATACCTCATGTACATGCGTAGTGTAAGCTATATAAGCGAAGTATGAATTTTACATGCATAGAATAATTGATATATATGTTGAAATGCAAGTGAAATATAGCAATTATATATATATATATATATATATATATATATATATATATATATATATATATATATATATATATATATACTCCCCTCGTCCACAAACCATGGACGATATTTATTGTTGTGAATTGGTGTGAAATATTGGATGGAAAATACGAATGGTTGAATTATTTTTTGTGGATGATATTGTTTGGTTGTGGTTGAAAAATATCCATTGGTGATTGAAATGAATTGGAAATATTTGTGAAAATAAAAATAAACATGCCGCCTGCGTGCGAATTAGATGCATGAATCCCCATTGTCAAAAACCGCGAGGTTTTAAGGTAGAGCGAGGAGCCGTACTAGGGACGGTGCCGGTTTTAACTACCCTGCCGTTATGCTGCCGACATTTTGAATAATCTTTGTGTGTTAGAATTATTTTCATATGTTGAAATTATTTTCATGCGAAGAAAGTAAAGTCATATGTTGAAACTATAGCCATGTGTGGAAATGTTCATGTGTTGAAAAGGTTGTGTGAAAATTAAATTCATTTGTGAATGAATGAAGTGTTTTAACAATAAAAATCACATTTTTATATATATATGAAGTATGAAAAATATTCGCCTTATATAAATAGTTTCAACAATAAAAATCTCATCTTTCTAATATGAACAACATAAATAAAATGTCCATGTGTGGAAATGCTCATTTGTTGAGAAGTGTGTGTAGTGGAGAAGTTCATGTGTTGAATAAAAAGGTCGAACAATAAAAATTACATTTTTATTGAAACTATGAAGTGTTGAAACATCCATTTATCGAATAAATATTTTAAATGATAAAAATAACATTTTTATCATATGTGTGTTATGCTAAAGATATGCTGACGTTGAAATAAATATTTGTGAAAGAAATATTCTTTTTAACATGCATAGGAACCAAATAAAATAGTCATGTGTTGAAATATATTTTAGTTCGCCAAAATTATCATCTTTGAAATGTGAAGTGTTAAAAATAGTCACTTGTTCAAATAAACGTGCATGAGTTGAAATATACATTAATTAGCTAATGATATGATTTTAGCCTATGCATGCAACATTAGAAGGAATGGTGTTTTTAAACCAAAGCAAATCTAATATGAAATTGAATGGAAAATGATAAGTGATAGAAATTGTATATATGTACATGCATATCTATTGAACAGGTTAAAGCAAAGGGGCTAGAGAAGAGAAATAAAATTTTGTGCCCGACAAATAGGTACACATTTACTGCTTTGTTTGGGTGATGATTTTATGAGCCTGTTGGCTAGCCGCTTGGCTTTTCCTTTTTCTTTTTGATATGAGACGCCCGTGTGGCTATTTGGGAATTTTCTCAGACCCTCCCGTACAAAGGAGGTTATGGCGAAATTTTCCGAAATTTAAAGGCGTTAGTGAAATAATTGAAATGGAAACGATATAGGAATTTTTTTGAATGAACTATTTATATAAATATATAAATATAAATAGAATTAAAACGAAACGTGGCCGTGCAGTTCGTGTTTTGAAACCGTGATTTCAAACGACTAGTGCGGGAAATCCGACCATTAGATTTTCCCGAAACCGCAACCGTTGGGTTCGCCTTGGAAATATCTTTCCAACGGTACCAACTTTGTGAAGACCCGACGGTTGGATTGTCTGGAATGTTTAATTCAAAACTGGAGAAAAACAGCGCTAGAAACGATTATATATATATATATATATATATATATATATATATATAATTAAATTAAATCGAATAACGACGCTGCAGTTCGTAAATTGAAATCGTAACTTCAAATGGCTAGTGTGGAAGATCCGACCGTCGGATTTTCCCAAAACTGAAACCGTTGGATTCGTTTTGAAATGACCTTCCTAATGATGTAAAATTTGTGAAGATCCAACGGTTAGATTTTCAGATATGTGTAAAAAAAAATAGTGAAAAGCAGCACCAGTGCATCGACACGACCCGAAACGTCGTTTAATTAAATATGGTCGTTTTAAATTAAATAAAAATGGCGATATATCGTTATAAAATACTATAGACGATATAGAGTGGAAATAAACCAATTTTGTTGTGTTTGCTTGATATGTGATGGTTGAATGTATTTGACATGAAAATTATAACTAAATAACTGAAATGTGAATGTTGAATAGTCCAACCATGTGATTAATTGATTTGAAAATCTAAATATACGTGGGTTATTTGAAAAGGCCGAGTTCATCTCATTTCAAATAATCGATCGACGTTGAGAAGTCGAAGACGGCTGAAGACCGACGATCTCCACATTGGATGGATGGGCACTACTGATGCTCGTGATTAGAGTAGCTACCATGAAGGAATTAAAGTAGTAGCCGTCCAAACATACTGTTGATTGTACGGATATGCGAGGAATTGATGCCTCCGGTTTCGTTCAGACCCAGAACGGACTTGTAAATGGACTGTGTGTCTGACATTGGATTTTGTTCTGTGTTGATTGATCTCTGTTAAATATATATCTGTTTGGCGGCGGAGAATTTATTCTCTTGCTTAACGCCCTTCTCTGAGACGTACGAGCTCAAAGGTTATACATTGACAGAAATCAGTCGCATGGAGTGGATTGCCTGTGTGGCACGCCTAAATGGCATATGATCAAGGCTTCTGTTGCAAAGCAAAGTCTTGTGGTTGATGATCAAAGCATGGTCTGTGTGACGTAGCTTTGTGTATAACGTGAATTCGCGAGCCTCACACCTCGGTATGAGTCAAAAACGGGAGAGTGACTGCAGGGAGAGCACGACGTTTCTTTCTAGCTAAGGTGGTGTCAGTGACCTACCAGTCCTGGCATTATATATACTTTTCACTTGTGTGGTTGTTGGAATGCGAGGCGCCTCGATATAGGTCTGTAAGGACCGGGAAACGTGTGTTCAGGAATAATTAATCCTCAAAAGTAAGAGAGGACCGGCCCTAAAGATCCAAGGATCATAGTGGGGTCCTGGGACATTTGCTAGAGTGTCTCAAATCGGAGAGGAGCTTGCCCCTTGCCTCGACTCATGAAGGAATCCAATTTCCAATACGAAATATGTGGATGTGATTGTATTACTAGTATGGCGACATAGTAGATGGTAGCTATGCCGCCTAGGATTAATATTTATGATTGAATTTTCTTTTGAAACATATATGCACTAGTAATAATCCCAAACATTTTTGTTTTATACGTATGAAGCATTTTTGGCCATTATAAGGTAAAACTCTATCCTCCGGCTTGCGTTGCATTGTGTGATGGGACCTGAGTCTTATAATGGCTTCATTTTATAAAAAGCATTGCGTAGATTTAATCATTTACTTTATATCATGCACTAGCACTCATTGGAGTAAACCCGTTCCGCGAAAGTGGCGTGGTCCTTTGATTTTCCTTATTATTATTATTATTAATAAGTTGAGTAGATTTCTCATACCAGTCCCATGACTGACTCGTAGTTTGTTTCACCTTGCAAACTCGGGTGCCCTTATTTTCACACGGGCAGCCTAGTTACAGGTTTCTGACGCACCTTTTGGCTCATGGCGAGGCTTGACTACACCGTGCTGACTTGGATTTTCTCCGCCATTATTGTATCTATATTATGATTCCGCCATTGGCGATGTAGACTGATCTTTATTTTGAGTACCTCTTTATGTATGATTCCGCCTCTGGCGATGGTGACTGATTATGTATCATTATGCACTAAGTTGTATCCTGTACTGTGCTTCTCTGATGTGATGATATCTATATGATTCCGCTGTCATATGTGTGTAAACTATTCTATTTTCTGTTTATGCTATTATCTGTGATCTTCTAATGATGATTAATGTGTTATATTCCAATGATTATCCTTAACACCGTGTCACGGGGTTTTGGGATCGTCACAGCTGGTACCAGAGCTTTGGTTAACCTTAGTTCTGGAGTCTAACACATTAAACACTTCGTCAACATAGAATCAGTAATATTCTAAGGCGAGTAGCTCATTAGGACTAGTAAAGTCCTAGAATGAGCCGAGCAGAATAGCAAAAACAATTTGATCAATCCATCGTTATCTTTTCATAAATTTTCTGCTTAATTATGCAATAGACTATCATTTCTGTTGGCTGACTTTTTCGTTGCTTATACAGAATTTGAAAAATGGCTACCTGAGCAGCCGCCGCTAGAGGAGGTCGTGCCGGCCGAGGCCGAGGAAGGGGAGAAGTCCCAGCTCAAGAAGGACCTTTGATACAACCTCCGGCAGCTCAATACTTCGAGCTTGACCGTGTAGCTAAGAGATATAAGAACTTAGGAGGCAAGACCTTCTCGGGAACTGGCACCGTAATAGAGGCCCTTGCATGGCTCAAAACATGCGAGAAAATTCTTGAAGGCCTAAGGCTTGGAGACGAAGACAAAGCTATTATGGGCGCCTGGCTTATGCAGGAACAAGCTGAATTATGGTGGGAATCTCTTACCGCCGGGAATAGAGAAGCGGGAAGAACATGGGATGGATTCAAAGAACTCTTCAAGGAGAAATATGTCCCCGAGCAAGCTCTAGAAAGAATGCACGATGACTTCGCCAATCTCCAGCAGGGGGATCTTTCCGTGTAAGATTATCTGAATAAATTTACACTGTTGTCACCCTATGCTCCGGAACTCGTCGCCACTGCGAAATCCAAAAATAAGAGGTTTATCCTTGGACTAAGACGACAATATCATGATAGAGCCATGGCCCATGTCAAGCTGGAATTCAACGAACTGGTGGAAATGACATGCAACTATGAAGACCTTGATCAAAGGCATCTGGATCAGGATCGCGCTAGAAGCCAAGCCGGAAACAAGCGCAAACCTGCTGTAAATCAAGGCGAGTCAAGCCAAGCAGCATCTTCAAAACCTCAGACTGGCAAGCCGCCAAGAGGGAATTGCTTTAACTGTGGTAAGCCGGGGCACTACTCAAACGTCTGCACAGCTCCGAAGAGGCAGAAAACAAATTCTCAAGGCTCGAGCCAAGGCTCTCAGAACCCTCGCTCGTGCTTCAACTGTCGCAAGACCGATCATCTGGTCAAAGACTGTCCATTGCTGAAGAAAGCTACAGTAGCTCACGTCTATGACGGGTCGAGCCCGCCAGCTGCTTCCGATGGAGCAGGTAAACCTGATGTTTTGGGAGGTACCTTACCATTAAAAATATTCCTGTTTCTGTATTATTTGACACAGGTGCATCACGTAGTTTTATTGCTAGAAACACAGTGCACAAATTAAAGTTAAAACAGAGAAAGCTTAAAGAATCAGTGGAAGTTCATAACCCGATAGGGGGTCCTATTACTCTCGGTTCATATTGTAGAGTGCCAATCTCTTACTCTTCTTACAAATTTCCCATTAATTTAATTGTTATGGATTTTCCCGAATTCGACGTTATCCTTGGGTTAGAATGGTTAACGAAATACGAAGCTGAAGTGAATTGTGCGGAAAGAATCGTTAAAATTCGAACGAAGCTTGGATATATTACGGTTCCCTGTTATGGTTCGAATCCGAATAGAGAAGAATTTTGGTCGGCATTAGAACTTATCCCCACTTCCATGGAAAAGATTCCGATTGTTAGAACTATGCGGATGTGTTTGAAGAAGTTGAAAACTTACCCCCACAAAGAGAAATAGAATTCCGAATCGATCTAATTCCCAATGCCAGACCAGTGGTACATCCAATTCGCAGAATGACTCCGAAGGGAAAAGAAGAATTAGGCGATCAAACTCGTCAACTGTTGTGGAAGGGTCTAATCAGACCTAGTTTTTCTAATTGGGGTGCAGCTGTTGTGTTTGTCCCAAAGTCAGACGGTACTCTTCGATTATGTGTTGATTACCGAGACCTCAACAAACATACGCTTAAAAATAAATATCCATTACCCCGCATCGATGACTTGCTAGACCAATTGAATGGGGCGAAAGTATTTTCCCGAATGGACCTAGCTACAGGTTTTCATCAATTGAGAATAGCAGAAGAGTGTGTTCCTTTGACAGCTTTCAGAGGTCCAGACATATTTTATGAATGGTTAGTAATGCCATTTGGCCTGTGTAACGCTCCAGCATACTTTGTCGATCTAATGAATAGAGTGTTCAGAGGAGTTCTGAATAAATTTGTCCTCGTATTCATCGATGGTATTTTGATCTACTCCAAATCAAAACCCGAGCATGAAAAACACTTAGAACAAGTATTGGAGATTCTAAGGAAGAACGTCTTCAAAGCCAAATTCTCTAAATGTGTCTTCTGGCAAGAAGAAGTCAAATTTCTTGGCCATGTCGTGTCAGAGAAAGGAATTTCTGTTGACCCAAGTAAAATAACAGCGATTCAAGACTGGAAACAACCCACTACTCCCACGGAAGTTAGAAGTTTTATGGGGTTGGCTAGTTATTATCGAAAGTTCGTTAAGGATTTTTCGAAGATATCCGGTCCGTTAACGAAGCTCACAAAGAAACATGAGAAGTTTAAATGGACTTCCGACTGTGAAGAAGCTTTCCAGGAATTGAAATCGAAACTGACCACCGCTCCAGTGTTAACCATTGTTGATGGCAATCAGGATTTAACGGTTTGGACAGATGCTTCTATTAGAGGTCTTGGTGCAGTGTTAATTCAGAGAGGCCAAGTAGTCGCTTATGCAAGCCGCCAACTGAAACCGCATGAGAAGAATTATGTGACTCATGATCTTGAGCTGCTAGCTATCGTTTTTGCTTTGAAAATCTGGAGGCATTATTTATTGGGCGAGAAATTTATACTGTACACAGATCATCAATCATTGAAGTATTTATATACCCAGAAAGATCTAAATCTGAGACAACAGCGTTGGCTAGAATTTCTTGCAGCGTATGATCTCGATATCCTGTATACGCCGGGGAAAGCTAACGTTGTAGCGGATGCACTTAGTAGAAAGACCGCAATCGTTGCCCATCTTATAATTACACCTGGATTGATTGATAGGATTTCAGCCCTTCAAAAAGACGATGAATTCATTCAGAGAATCAGTCAGAGGGTCAAGGAAGGTGAAACCACGAGTTTTCGTATTGACAATAAGGGGGTTCTCAGGTTAAATAATAGGATTTACATTCCAAATATTCCAGGCCTTCGAAGAGAAGTGCTGGACGAATGCCATAAATCCAAATTTTGCATCCATCCTGGGGTGAGTAAAATGTACAACGATATCAAACGCACTTTTTGGTGGAAGGCAATGAAAAGAGATATTTCTTTGTATGTTAGCAGATGCCCTACTTGTCAATTGGTCAAGAGTGACCAACAGAAGCTAGCTGGACTGTTACAACCGTTGGAAGTCCCAGGCTGGAAATGGGAACAAATTTCCATGGATTTCATAGATGGTTTGCCGCGAACCAAGAAAGGTAATGACAGCATTTGGGTAATCGTAGATCGCTTCACGAAGACTGCCCATTTTATACCTGTCAGATCCAATAGAACCGCTCAAAGTCTAGCGCAGATATACTTCAAGGAAATTGTTAAGCTGCATGGAATTCCCATCAGCATAGTCAGTGATTGAGATCCCCTATTTACTAGCAAATTCTGGGAGGCTTTCCAGACAGAATTGGGAACAAAACTAAATATGAGCACCGCTTATCACCCTCAAACAGATGGCCAAACCGAGCGGGTGAATAGAATTCTAGAAGATTTATTGCGGGCTTGTATAATTGATTTTGGTGGGTCATGGGAAGATCATTTGCATTTGGCCGAATTCTCATATAACAATAGCTATCAAGCAAGTTTGAGAATGTCGCCATTTGAAGCATTATATGGCAGACCCTGCAGATCTCTAGCATGTTGGGTAGAACCTGGCAACAGACTTGTATTAGGACCCGATATGATTAGAGAAGCATCTGATAAAGTGGACTTCATCAAGAAACGATTGAAAACCGCCCAAAGCCGACAGAAAAGTTATGCAGACTCTAGAAGGAGAGATTTGACATTTGCTGTTGGTGATCATGTTTATTTGAAGGTTTCTCCGATGAGAGGAGCAATCAGATTTGGCAAGTCTGGGAAGTTGGCACCGAGATTTATTGGTCCCTTTCCTATACTTGAGCGAATTGGAACTCTTGCTTATAGGGTTCAATTGCCAGATTGGTTGCCTGGAGTGCACAATGTATTTCACGTATCTCAACATAGAAGACATGTGCATGATCCGGATCTTGTTGTAGAAGAAGCAGCGGAACGGGGTGTGGAGATAACTCCAGAATTATCACTGAGAAGAGAGCCATTAAAGATTGTTGGCAAAGAAACTAGAGAACTCAGAAGCAAAAAGGTTCATTTAGTTAAAGTGCAATGGAGCAGTGATCCTAGAGACTGTACTTGGGAAACTGAGGAAAGCATTAAGCAAGCTTACCCCAAATGCAGAGTGGATATCTCTGACTAACTCCGGTGCAAGGTACCTTTACAATACTTTGCATTTACATTTTATTTCCTACTTTACTGTTATTTCCTTTTCGAGGACGAAAAGTTTTAAGTGGGGGAGATTGTAATAACCCGGAAAATACGAGCCAATTTAAAATTTTTAAATTGGTAATTTCAAAGGGATTTAAACAATTTAAATAGAATATTGCAATAAAATATTGAATTAGAAATAGTGAGTCAGTTTGAAAATTTGAATTCAAACTTTGACTGACTGTGCAGGGTGGAAAATATAACGGATTTTAGCGAAACCAAAAATATTTAAATCTGTTATTCAATATCTTTCTAACGAATCTGAAAAATCGAAGTTTCATAACGGAATCAAAAGTTATGGCCGAATGAATTTTCAGAAGGGTCAGTATATGGAATATATAGCCCTGGAAAATTGATATTTAGTATACGACCTCGGAATTCGACGAAACCACTTTTGTTGGGTCCGGATGTCAAACTGTTGCTAGGTTTCAAATTTCATAATTTTTGAAGCTAGTATGTGAGCGTGGCAAAAGAAAATGTGATTGGTCAATTTCTGTTAAATTGGATCGACCAGAAAATGACCATTTTTCAAACGACCTCAGAATTAGACGAAGCTAGTTTTGTTGGGACCGTAGCGTCAAAACATAGCTAGATTTATTTTTCTGGAATTTTTCGAATCAGTTTGTGGCCCTGGCAAATTGAAATGTACGTTGAAAGTTAAAAATTAAATGTTTTAGACTTTAATTTGAAAGATAACTGACTGTAACAGTCGAATTGGCCTACGAAACATATCTCATTGTGTCCGGAATGGGGGTATTTAGCTAGGGGCGACAGTCGTGGGGTTTAAAAAGGAGTTCGTTTGAGAAAACACTATTTAAAATTTTAATATAGTCCTCGGCCAATCAGAATTTTCCATTCATAAATTTTAAAAATAAAAAAAAGGAAAACCCCCACGAACGGCGACCCGAGCTCCCAACCTTCCAGCCCCGATCGCCGCCGCTACCGCCACCTACAGCCTTCGCCACCGCCACCCCTCGACGCGCCTCCGTCTCCTCTTCAAATCCGACTAACCATCGCCGCCCCTCGTCGCCTGTGCCACCCGAATCGAAGCCCCAAAGTCCCGACCTTTCCACCGCCGCCGCCGCCGATCTAGACCACCGAGCGCCACCAAACCACCACCGACAGGAAGCCCTCTCTTCCCTCTTCCACGTCCAACTCGCCGATCATCCCCTCGTGCCTCGATTCTCGCGAAAACTGTAAACCTAGTTTTGAAGCTTCGAGAAAGTGAGTTTTTCTTTGATCTTTACACTTTGAAAAATCATATCTTTTTGGTGTGTTGACGAAATTCGATGAAACAGGAAACATCGGGACCGCAAGGAAGCTCTCTACCCAATAGAAGAAGCCGCGGATTTTTCTGACATCATATCGATTTTTAGCGCTCCGAAAACCAAGGTGAGAAATCTAAATTAACGTGAAATTGAATGGAAAATGTCGTGTATAATTTATATTAGCGAAATATAAATTACATACGTGTTGTATACCTCATGTACATGCGTAGTGTAAGCTATATAAGCGAAGTATGGAATTTACATGCATAGAATAATTGATATATGTGTTGAAATGCAAGTGAAATATTGAAATTATATATATATATATATATATATATATATATATATATATACTCCCTCGTCCACAAACCATGGACGATATTTATTATTGTGAATTGGTGTGAAATATTGGATGGAAAATACGAATGGTTGAATAATTGTTTGTGGTTGATATTGTTTGGTTGTGGTTGAAAAATACCCATTGGTGATTGAAATGAATTGGAAATATTTTTGGAAATAAAAATAAACATGCCGCCTGCATGCGAATTAGATGCATGAATCCCCATTGTCAAAAACCGCAAGGTTTTAAGGTAGAGCGAGGAGCCGTACTAGGGACGGTGCCGGTTTTAACTACCCTGCCGTTATGCTGCCGAAATTTTGAATAATCTTTGTGTGTTAGAATTATTTTCATATGTTGAAATTATTTTCATGCGAAGAAAGTAAAGTCATATGTTGAAACTATACCCATGTGTGGAAATGTTCATGTGTTGAAAAGGTTGTGTGAAAATTAAATTCATTTGTGAATGAATGAAGTGTTTTAACAATAAAAATCACATTTTTATATATATATGAAGTATGAAAAATATTCGCCTTATATAAATAGTTTCAACAATAAAAATCCCATCTTTCTAATATTAACAACATAAATAAAATGTCCATGTGTGGAAATGCTCATTTGTTGAGAAGTGTGTGTAGTGGAAAAGTTCATGTGTTGAATAAAAAGATCGAACAATAAAAATTACATTTTTATTGAAACTATGAAGTGTTGAAACATCCATTTGTCGAATAAATATTTTAAATGATAAAAATATCATTTTTATCATATGTGTGTTATGCTAAAGATATGCTGACGTTGAAATAAATAGTTGTGAAAGAAATATTCTTTTTAACATGCATAGGAACCAAATAAAATAGTCATGTGTTGAAATATATTTTAGTTCGCCAAAATTATCATCTTTGAAATGTGAAGTGTTAAAAATAGCCACTTGTTCAAATAAACGTGCATGAGTTGAAATATACATTAATTAGCTAATGATATGATTTTAGCCTATGCATGCAACATTAGAAGGAATGGTGTTTTTAAACCAAAGCAAATCAAATATGAAATTGAATGGGAAATGATAAGTGATAGAAATTGTATATATGTACATGCATATCTATTGAACAGGTTAAAGCAAAGGGGCAAGAGAAGAGAAATAAAATTTTATGCCCGACAAATAGGTACACATTTACTGCTTTGTTTGGGTGATGATTTTATGAGCCCGTTGGCTAGCCGCTTGGCTTTTTCTTTTTCTTTTTGATATGAGACGCCCGTGTGGCTATTTGGGAATTTTCCTAGACCCTCCCATACAAAGGAGGTTATGGCGAAATTTTCCGAAATTTAAAGGCGCTAGTGAAATAATTGAAATGGAAACGATATAGGAATTTTTTTGAATGAACTATATTTATATAAATATATAAATATAAATAGAATTAAAACGAAACGTGGTCGTGCAGTTCGTGTTTTGAAACCGTGATTTCAAACGACTAGTGCGGGAAATCCGACCATTGGATTTTCCCGAAACCGCAACCTTGGGTTCGCCTTGGAAATATCTTTCCAACGGCACCAACTTTGTGAAGACCCGACGGTTGGATTGTCTGGAATGTTTAATTCAAAACTGGAGAACAACAGCGCCAGAAACGATTATATTTATATATATATATAAATATAATTAAATTAAATCGAATAACGACGCTGCAGTTCGTAAATTGAAATCGTAACTTCAAATGGCTAGTGTGGAAGATCCGACCGTCGGATTTTCCCAAAACTAAAACCGTTGGATTCGTTTTGAAATGACCTTCCTAATGATGTAAAATTTGTGAAGATCCAACGGTTAGATTTTCAGATATGTGTAAAACAAAATTAGTGAAAACAGCGTCAGTGCATCGACACGACCCGAAACGTCGTTTAATTAAATATGGCCGTTTTAAATTAAATAAAAATGGCGATATATCGTTATAAAATACTATAGACGATATAGAGTGGAAATAAACCAATTTTGTTGTGTTTGCTTGATATGTGATGGTTGAATGTATTTGACATGAAAATTATAACTAAATAACTGAAATGTGAATGTTGAATAGTCCAACCATGTGATTAATTGATTTGAAAATCTAAATATACGTGGGTTATTTGAAAAGGCCGAGTTCATCTCATTTCAAATAATCGATCGACGTTGAGAAGTCGAAGACGGCTGAAGACCGACGATCTCCACATTGGATGGATGGGCGCTACTGATGCTCGTGATTAGAGTAGCTACCATGAAGGAATTGAAGTAGTAGCCGTCCAAACATACTGTTGATTGTACGGATATGCGAGGAATTGATGCCTCCAGTTTCGTTCAGACCCAGAACGGACTTGTAAATGGACTGTGTGTCTGACATTGGATTTTGTTCTGTGTTGATTGATCTCTGTTAAATATATATCTGTTTGGCGGCGGAGAATTTATTCTCTTGCTTAACGCCCTTCTCTGAGACGTACGAGCTCAAAGGTTATACATTGACAGAAATCAGTCGCATGGAGTGGATTGCCTGTGTGGCACGCCTAAGTGGCATATGATCAAGGCTTCTGTTGCAAAGCAAAGTCTTGTGGTTGATGATCAAAGCATGGTTTGTGTGACGTAGCTTTGTGTATAACGTGAATTCGCGAGCCTCACACCTCGGTATGAGTCAAAAATGGGAGAGTGACTGCAGGGAGAGCACGACGTTTCTTTCTAGCTAAGGTGGTGTCAGTGACCTACCAGCCCTGACATTATATATACTTTTCACCTGTGTGGTTGTTGGAATGCGAGGCACCTCGATATAGGTCTGTAAGGACCGGGAAACGTGTGTTCAGGAATAATTAATCCTCAAAAGTAAGAGAGGACCGGCCCTGAAGATCCAAGGATCATAGTGGGGTCCTGGGACATTTGCTAGAGTGTCTCAAATCGGAGAGGAGCTTGCCCCTTGCCTCGACTCATGAAGGAATCCAATTTCCAATACGAAATATGCGGATGTGATTGTATTACTAGTATGGCGACATAGTAGATGGTAGCTATGCCGCCTAGGATTAATATTTATGATTGAATTTTCTTTTGAAACATATATGCACTAGTAATAATCCCAAACATTTTTATTTTATACGTATGAAGCATTTTTGGCCATTATAAGGTAAAACTCTATCCTCCGGCTTGCGTTGCATTGTGTGATGGGACCTGAGTCTTATAATGGCTTCATTTTATAAAAAGCATTGCGTAGATTTAATCATTTACTTTATATCATGCACTAGCACTCATTGGAGTAAACCCGTTCCGCGAAAGTGGCGTGGTCCTTTGATTTGCCTTATTATTGTTGTTAATAAGTTGAGTAGATTTCTCATACCAGTCCCATGACTGACTCGTAGTTTGTTTCACCTTGCAAACTCGGGTGCCCTTATTTTCACATGGGAAGCCTAGTTACAGGTTTCTGACGCACCTTTTGGCTCATGGCGAGGCTTGACTACACCGTGCTGACTTGGATTTTCTCCGCCATTATTGTATCTATATTATGATTCCGCCATTGGCGATGTAGACTGATCTTTATTGAGTACCTCTTTATGTATGATTCCGCCTCTGGCGATGGTGACTGATTATGTATCATTATGCACTAAGTTGTATCATGTACTGTGCTTCTCTGATGTGATGATATCTATATGATTCCGCTGTCATATGTGTGTAAACTATTCTATTTTCTGTTTATGCTATTATCTGTGATCTGCTAATGATGATTAATGTGTTATATTCCAATGATTATCCTTAACACCGTGTCACGGGGTTTTGGGATCGTCACAAGAACAATCAAATGTCGCTTACACTATTCCATTTAAGTTGAATGATAATATATTCAAAGAAGTTGATGATGCAACCATTGCCAAGCAAACCTAGAAAATGTTTGTATCATGGATAATGGTTTTTTGATGAAAACAACCTATGAAAATAATATAAGTACTAATGGTACTAATGTTTATCTAGATGTATATTGTATATCAATACAAGAAAATGTTGAAATTTTAATGACATAGAAATGAGAATTCTCCCTTTGAAAAAGAACGTTGCAAAAAAAATCCCAATGACAGTGCAACAAAGACTTTGGTAAATGAGTTTGCAGCGATTTTTCGACGACATCGCGGGGGCATATTATACAAACAATTTTGCAACGACTCGACGACAACCCCTCAAATGCAACATATAGCGATGACATCTTGACAACTGCACAATATCAACCATTTTCCAACAACTTACCCACAACATTTAATAAAATAAAATTTTAATTTTCCTACCATCTGAAGACAACATTCATGCAAATTTTTACAACCATTTTACTATTTCTTCATTGAACCATAAATTGCAACAGTAACATATATTCCAACAACGTTAGACATGCAATTATAACATATATGAAATTCAAACATAGTGATTTTACGTTAGAATTCAATATGCACCAAATGGTATACTAAAACAATTTAATCTTTTGATGTCACTAATATTGTAGTAGTCAAACAGTACACAAACAATATCTCAATTCTATGTGTAAACCATACATGTCATTCTTACTACTATGTACATAGTGCATATAGATAAAATACATCAACCATCCTAATGCTAAATTGAAGCACCTCTTGAAACTGAGTCATCATTGAACTACCATTGAAACATCTCTTCAAACTCTTGAAATTTCTTACAAAGCAATCTAATTTGATCTTTCAACTTAGCATTTTCCTGCCTCTCACTAGCTTTGTAGCTTATGCTTCTATCTCCAAGTCATTTCTGCAATGTTTAATAAAATTCAGTGGATAAAAAAATAGTATTGTTGATGCTTTAAATAGTCACAAAAGTATCATACATGAATACGAGAATCCAGCCTATAGAATGCTGGTTATAATAATTTACGATAAAATAATTTCCAATGGTCCAAATGTGTTACATCCTAGATTGTTTTCCCTTTATCTGGGAGAATTGCATGGTAATTATATAGTTCGCCAAATAAGTTAACATAGTCAAGCTAAGTTAACATTACATATATTAAAAATTCAACTTGACAATGCATAGGTTAGGTTGTTACGCTATCTATTGCTGTATGCAAGTGTAATATACAATAATGCAAAGGTTACAAAAAAATAAATGTAATTTTGAATAAGAAAGTTGGATACAGCGACTTTGTAACAACCCAAAGTTCAACAAGTCCAATTTTTTCGCAGATGTTAAAAATCGAAATCTAATGAAACTCGAGTTGGTTTGTCTAGTATCCTGAGAAAGATAATGATAAAATATATCAGAGCTCACAATAAAATAATTCACAATGGAACGAATAAAATATAATATGTAGGTAAACACTTACCCTAATAATGACGTTGTCTAACAAGTATCTCTAAGTTTTATAATTCCTGTCACCTATCTAACCTGCGGGTTTGTTATGAGGAGGAAGTCAGAACACAAGTTCTGATGAATGAATAAATTATACTTACTATGAATAAAACAACATATATCCTTCTATCACTAGTTCACCTTTATTAAGTTATTAAGCTTTATTTCACATTACGCTTTTGATTTCACGAATAAACCGTATCCATCTATTACTTAGTAGATTAACATAATAAATCATATATATGTAGCTATATCCTCAATATATCAATGTAATCCCTATAGTACTTTCCTCGAGTGGTCTCTACCACCGTACTGTGAAAACGCACAAGACCTCCATCACTACACTACGAAAGCGTACTAGACCATGCTGCGAAAGCGCACTATATTTCCATCACTACGCTACAAAAGCGTACTAAGCTACGCTACGAAAGCGAATGAGCACCTACCACTTTGCCAAAAAGGCTGCAAAACTTAATTTCTTCTATGGAACTTAGTCGGGGGGGGGGGGTGGTCTTTCTATATCTATTAAGAACGACTTTGTTAGACCCATAAAAATGGCTTTGTCAGGTCCACGATACAGATATCAAATATTAATTTGTCTCTTTCGGTGGCTATGGCTCCACCCGGTCCCACAAAATGAAAAATCATTTAAAGAGCTAAGTGACTGTGTCCCTGACAAATAATCTAAGCAAACAAATTGGCGTTATCCCTCATCTAACATCCTGATGGTAAAAAATCATTGGCCTTTTGGTTTAGCTTCAGTCTTTTCCGTATTCGCTCCAACCGACGATGATAGGCATCCGATGACCTACTATTCTTATTGGGTCCTGACCACAAAGCCTCCTCGCCTACGAGATAAGGTAGCCACCGAATCATCCTAAAATCATTTCAATATAATCAGTCTTTAGGCGGTCCTCAACCCTTGATGCAGTCAAGGCATACTCCCCAGATGGAATAGACCATGCCTCTGTGGATACAGTTCATTAGGCCTAGCATAGAGCGTCATCACAGAGTATCCTCATGTCCTGTCGAAGTTTTGCACTTTCTTTCAGTTCCGTCGTATAAGTTGGATGTGCTCCCACCGCCTCTCCGAAAACCTATGATGATTTGCTTCGTTGGGCTCTTCATCCCTACGGACTGGTCCAAACATATATCGATATTTTATTAGACCCTACGCCTAATTTACAATTATGCATTCCACTATTTCTTTTTTGTTGATTTACAATGTTCATTATTCTTTTCAACCAGATATTATTTATGTACAAATCAACTTTACTAGTTACTATAGAATCTTAGGCTCGTGACTTACACTTTGTAAATCAACATGTTCAAATTAAAGTCTAGCGCCTTTTGGGCCCGTAACCTAATCCAATTAAGTCAATATGTCTATATTTAAGCCTAACTATTCCTTTTAGCCGATTTCTGTCATACTCTTGTTTGTAAATAAACCATGTCTATGTATTATGATTTTCCAAATATTCATATTTATGCAAATAGGTTGTACGTTTATAATGAATCTCACATATTCCTTTTTTCTTTCATTACAACTTTCAATTTTTTACCCTTTTTCTTTCCGTCTTTACAATTTTCTTTTAATGGAATTAGACTTATTCCTAATTGATTGGTTACTAAAGGGTATAAAAATGTATTTTCATAGCTTAAGGTACTTACTGCCACAGAAATCCATAATTGCAAGACATCATTTTCAATTATTTTTGGGCAATTAAATAGTGCGCAATATGACTAAATTCTTATTTCACATTAATCCACGTCCTTATTCATTTTCAAACTTGCAATTATGTTTTTGCGCTTCTTTTCCAAACCGAACTATGAAATATATTCTCTTTTTCCTAACTAATCAATCAAGGCTATTTCTGACTTCCCATTTTAATTAGTACACATTAATTCCTATTGTTAACTTATTTCCCCTTTTTTACATAATTACAATAAATTTGAAAACAATTGGTTTATATCCGAATTCAATCCCAACAATTTCTATATCCATTCCATTCTAAAATCTGAAAGACAATCTTTTCAACTAACATAGAAATTCTCAGATTTACCATTTAACTGCAATTTTACTATCCGTAATATTAATTATGACATGCTCACAATCATCAAATCCTCTTTTGTTCATAACTCCAATTAAATTATGTTTTCCAACGCGTGCAAACAAATATGATTATAATCAATCGTATAAATTTGACACACGATTCAATTATATATATATATATGTGTGTGTGTGTGTGTCTCTATATATATATATATATATATATATATATATATATATATATATATATATATATATATCATCTCCTCAGGTATATGTATATTTTGCGCAAAACTAAAATTCGACATAAAACTTATATATATTCCGATCCAAAAAGGGGAAAAGAGGAAGAAGATAACATATTATAAATTTTACATCAGTCAAACGATATCATATACTATTATAAGAAAATATACTTTAAACCCACTTGCCTGAGATTTGTGCCCTAAGTTTTGGATCCGATTTGGATCTGCGCATACTTTCTGTTATCTTTTCAATTCGGATTTATAGGTCTATGGGATCTAGGCATCTACGCCTTCACTACAACAAAATAACCATTTTGCAACTGGCAAAGCCAATAGTAATAATCTATTGCAACAGACGTACACCAATCTGGATATCCACGGTTGCAATAAACTGATTACATTTTACAACAATGTTCAATAGTTGCATGAAACAGTTGCAGTAAAGACTTTTTATAACTATCTAAAACCATTGCAATAGATCATTTTACTACAACTATTAATAGTTGAAAAATAAATAAATAAATAAATAAAACATATAGCATAATCAACTAATGCACACATATACTATAATTCACAACTAACAATATGTAATAATTCACCGTTGAAAACAAATATCATAATGAAATAACCAAAAACACATTTTTGCAGACTAAACAAGAAAAAATTACATGCAAATTTCTAGCTTATATTTAAAAATACTTCATAAATTCAAACTTCTAACGTATTAAAGCACATAATATATAAACTAGCACATAACCAAATGATGATTTCAAAATATAGTACAATACAAATTCATAAAGGCAAGATGCACAGTGTTCTAATAAAATATACTCTTCATTCCCAATGACGGACCTTGTTCATCTTGCGTAGCTACAAAAACAGTACATTCTTTAGTTTACATATCATTTCTATCAAATTTTAGATAAACATATGATTATAAAAAGGAGAAGAGGAAGCAACCGATAGCCTTGGCATGTATCACAATCCAAAACAACAACATTAGATTTATATTCAAAATTAATAAAAAAAAACTAGAAACATGAAGATCTTGAATATCATCAATACGGAATATATATATATATATATATATATATATATATATATATATATATATATATATATGACAAGCGTTCTATTGCACGCCAAAAATGGAGAACCACAAAAGCCCTCTGATTTCCATCTCTCATTTATATTAAAGAAAGTGAGCGGGAGGTGAGAGAGTTAGTGAAAGAAAAGAAAAGGGGAGTTAGTGGAAAATGAGTGATGGAAAAGTGGGAGGCTAAATAGGTGCTCACTATTTGGGATACCACTGAACCTGTCTATATATATATATATATATATATATATATATATATATATATATATATATATATATATAATCTATTTTTCGGGTTCCTTACCTCATATGGCACTATAGCATGTGAACTCATCAAATTAGTCCCTGCATCAAAACACACGGTGAGTATGGTATTATCTATAATTCCCACCATTTTGTTAAGGATCGTAAAACTCAATAAAAGAGATAAAGCAACACCATTGAAGAAGAAAACTTATTCGAATACAATTATTTACACTGACACAAATAACACCTTATGGTACTATACCATGAGGTAGTGTTGCTTACTCAGGAAGAAAGAAAAAACAATAAGCATAAGATAATTTAAAATAATTAGTTGAATATGACCACATATTTAGAATAAACGATCTATAAAAACAACCAATTATGCTCAATAAAAATAAAACACTATTTTGAAAGAGGTAGTGCATAACAATTCAAAATGTAAAGGTACACATAGCTCATTCACATCCAAACAAGTAGGCATGGCTCACTCACATCCAAACAAGTAGCAAGAATACGTATACAAAAACCATTTCAATTTAAAAAAGGAGAAAAGAGGGAAAGTGGTCAAACTCTAATTATCAGTACTCTTTTGGTGAATAATTCGAGCCTATAATATATCGTACCTTAATCGTCTTAAATGGTAAGAACTTTGTATATAAGTTATTGATTTTCTCTTCAACAACTTAGGTTTGTCTCAAATCATTGTCAAAAAAATTGCAAAATACTGTGTATAGAAACTACAACAAACATCATAATTAAAAACATTAAAACTGCAAAAGGTTAAAGTTGGAACGAATAGAAAACCAATCTCAACAAATTAAATACTTATCTCAATATAACTAATAAACGAATTCCAAACCGAGTTATCTTATACAAGTTTGTATTTGAAATTGAAATACAGTTTTCAGTTTCTCCAAATGAAGATGTTATGGTAGTAATAGGTACATCAGAAGCATCAGCAGATTACCTGTCTTTATTGACAGAGTACTTACAGGAACGGTGATTGCTGGACGGTCATGAAAATTTCCTACCAACCAAAACAACTTAAACTAGCTATCCTGTAAAGATTTTAACTATTGTTGCTTCACGTTCACCTAGACTTACAAAATGTAAAAAATCCTAATACAATACTCATGTGCTACAATGATAATAAACACAGAAGGAGAACCAAGAAATTTAAACAAAATTTTGATTAACCTTACCAAAATTCATATGAATTTTACCCTCCATATGCAACATCCTTGATTTACTGAACTTTCTCAAAGATTTAATTATGGATCAAGCAACTGATTTACGACCAGGGAGGGAAGCTCGATGGCAGCAGGTAGGACATTGACAGAACAGGGAGGCTCGAGTCAGTAGCAGCCGATGGCAAGGAGAAGGCATAAGCGAAGGTGGTGAGGAGGGAGGAAGATAAATCTTCGACCTTGGAGTTTGAGCCATTAACTGGAGATTAAATTTGGGGAGTTGTCGTCGACCATCGCATTTAGCATTGTTGTTGTCTTGTGCTTCGCGATTTCTTTCTTTTCTGCTGCATCGTTTTAGTGTTGATTGGACGTTAAAGGAGGATGTGAAAATGAGCGGAGGACCGAAAGAAGAATGGAGGACGAGGGTTTGTTGTGGTGGAAGGAGATTCAAATAATAGTTCTGATTTGAAAATTAGGTTTTAAGGAAAGGGGGAAAGTGGGAAATGAAAAAGGAAGAGCGGAAAACGAAAATATACTCAAATAACACGTGATTGTTCATTCGATATTATTAAAAAAATATACCTCAAGTATGTTAAATGAATATGCTACTTCCACATAAGTTAACACTTAACCGTTCATATTAATTAACAGAAAACTCGTGTGAAGGACAAAAAAAGCAAAAAAGTTACCCAAAAGGACAAAACCCAAAAAAATTGCTCAAAATGCCAATTTTTAGTGTAAAGTGGGAAAACAGGGAGCCCCCTGAATTTCACCATTTCCACTAGAAAATGTCCTTTTGAATAATTTTTTTGGTTCTTGTCCTTTTGAGCAAATTTTTTTCTTTTTTCGTCCTTATGGCAAAAATCCCCAAAACAAAATATACCTCAAACATCTGCATTATTCCATTGCGAACTTTTGACTGTTCTAGCTTCATTCTATTTAAAAATTACTTAGTAAACTTAATTTTAAATATTATATTTGTATTTACAGAACGAACCCTAAGCAAAAAATTGTATTTAAATATTATATGAATTTATGAGTTGATTAATTGATAATCATATTTTTTATTTTACATTTTTTATAAATATATTTTACTCAATTATAAGGACTTTTATTATATTTAGTGTTGGCTTCTTCGGTTTACCGCATGACTTATAAAGATGACTATTAAAATATTCACACATAGACCATTGTGTTTTCTCGGGCAGTTGTTTATAATTAACAACATTTGCTTGAAAGTGTTCACGCAACCACTTATAACATTTGAGCATGGATGCTTTTAAATTGTTATTACAAAGGTCAAAAAATTTCTAATTGTTATTGATTTCTACTACAACGACGAAAAGAACCGACTGTTTAAAATTTATGTTTTTCAGCAACTGTCGGGAAATAGTAGCTGTAAAACACATTTATTACAACTAATAAAAAAAAAATGTTATTGCTAAGGATATACTTTTCGCAACTGGGAAAGAAGTGCACTTGCTAAAAGTATGTTTTTCATAACTGATAAGGAAACACAATTGCAAAACATTTGTTTTCCTCAACTGGTTGGAAATGCCAGTTGCAAAATCTTATTTATTGCAACTGCTATGAAATGCCAGTTGTTAGATCTCATTTATTGCAACTAATGTATCGCATCAGTTGCAAATAACCAGCTGTAATAGGGTATTTTTCTTGTAGTGGTTGTGCAAAGTGCAACACATCATGAAAATGGATAAATGCAATGAATGCCTAAGCGGTAACACCCATATGAATGCGAACTTTTTTGAAAATCTTTTGAAAACATGATGCACATATCCTAAATATGCTAGCAATTTCTATATGAATAATGAATGCAATATTTTGAATATCAAAAATACTTTTTCGATCAATTTTTTGCATGCTCTTATAAAGTAAAAATGTAGTTCATCCAATTTTTGGTTCCAAACCTTACGAGTCATCTTTAAATTGCAAATTTTGGAAAAAAATCTAATTCCTTGAATTTGATTTCTTATGTTGGAAAAAGATAGAAATGGAAAATTCTATGTTTTCCATCCTACTTTTATACACTTTTTCCTCCATACTTGGAACCGTTATTGTTAGTCTTAAAAAACCTCTTATTTTCTATTCTAAGCACAATTTACATAAGAAGAATTTCATTTTTAGTTTTCCAAACTTACTTTGGAAGAATTTGTTTTCTTTTATTGTTCTCAACTATTCCAGTTGTTGTCTTCGTTGTCTTTTGCAAATTTTGTTTGTTTTTCTTTTAGTTGTTCATCTTTTGCATTCATTTTCATTTTGTTTACAATATCATATGTTCTTATCTAGTGACCATCATACACACCTAGAATGAGAATACCAACTAAGATATTTTGTTATTATTTTTTCTGCACTAAAAAAAAATACAACATAGGAGTTGTAACACCCCGTAATTTGAACATAAAAATTCACAAATTAAAGTATACTTAATTAAGTGAAATGGTTTGCGCAGAGAAATATATATATATATATATATATATATATATATATATATATATATATATATATATATATTGATATATATATATATATAATTGAAACTTAAATAAATAAATATGCAAAAATGTTCAAAACAACGAATTTGGAGAGGGGAATAACCGAACCGGCCGATTTTTGAGGTCGACCCAAGCTCGCTGGGTCGACTAGGGGTTAATCCAGGGTGTTTGGCTGTCAACCCGTGGGCCGATTCGCTCAAATGCAGATTTTGCATTTGAATGGTTCTCATGGTTCAGCTTTAATCTAAAGGCCTTAGATGGTTCCTACACTTGACTTCTTCCCCAAGACATGCTTTGATGGCTTGGATTGAATCTAGGGTTAATCCTATGGCTAATACTATCCTAATCCTCTATAAAAAGACCCCTAAACCTAGCCTAAATCACCATTATTCAATCCTACAACTAAACTATGCCAAAATGATTCCTCATCATGGCCTCCACTTCAACCCATGGCCTCCATCTTCTTCTTCATGATAGCTTAAGTGTTCTAAGCTAGTTTCAAAGTAAAGGAGCCTCTTTTCTTCATTCATGAGAGATTCTATGATCATTTGAGTGATTTCATGTTTGTATGAGAGTTCATAAGTTGCATTCTAGCCAAAGTTGCAACCTTTTCTTGACCAAAAAGCAAGGATCTTGCATGAGAGCTCATAAGCTTCATTCAAAGCCAAAGTTGAAACCTTTCTTCTTCAAAGCAAGGATTTTTATTGATATTTGCTCAAGGGTTTCATTTGGAGCTTGTTCTTTTGGGGTTTTTGGGTGATAGCATGAATGGCTTCGTCTCAAGCTTTGTTTTATATGTTGATTTGTGCCTTCATAGCATTGTAAGCCCCCTCCTACTCTTAGATATTAAATATAAAGTTAAATGAATGTTGCAAGTTTGGGTTTGGTCATTAAGTATGATACATGCTATCATGTTATGCAAGTCTATAAAGTCATTACCTTGATCTTGTGGGTTAAAAGCTATAACCTTTATGTTGAAATGTTGCATTATGCAACATGAGAACCCTCATAACCTTTAGGTTTACTTGCATATGAAGTCATAACCCTTATGTGATGTTATATGCGAGTTACTTGTCATCATTTCATGTCATCTATGACCATGTATCACCTATTTGCCAAGTTTGAATGTTATGCATGTTTTGAGGCTTGACAATGTAACATGCAAGTTTGTGAGCACATTTATGCCTCATTTCCACCATGTTTAACTTGTGGCCTTATACCCCTTTTTTTCATGCCTTTTCCAAGTTCCTTCTTTTAAAACATTATACGTTGTTGCGAATGTATATGCGAGTTTAAAAGTGTTGGGGTTATGTTATGGGTAAACTTTAATGACATGAAACATGATTTGGGTAAATTGGTATAAACGTGACAACATGTAACTTTGGCTATGAGCATGGGACTTGGAAACTTGACATGTATGGGTTGTAAGTGTAACAAGACACTAGACCAAACATGAAAATGGCCAACTCGAGGTTGGGTTGAGTTTGTAGCATAAATCTACCCGGACCCGCCCGGCTTAACTAGTAGCTACAAACAATAGGATCCAATGTGAGAAGTTGGTCATGTCGCGCTTAAGACCCGAGGTTAGACTAGGTTGTGGTGTAAAACTACCCGGACCCGCCCGGCTTAACTAGTAACCACAACAAGGTCTAATGTGAGAGGTTAAGAGTGCATTAATTAAATTAATGCCACATGATAAGGTTAAGTAAATTTGACTAATGACACTTAACCGATATGACACGAATGGGTAGGTTAAGTGGGACCGGGCTTGATTCCTTAATGACACTTAACCATACAAGACAATTAGGGGATGGGGTTAAGTAATTTACGCTTAACTAATCCGACTGGGTAATTAGATAGGGTTAAGTAATCCACACTTAACTAATCTAAACACGGTAATTAGATGGGGTTAAGTAACTTAGACTTAACTAATCTAAACACGGTAATTAGATGGGGTTAAGTAACTTAGACTTAACTAATCTAAACACGGTAATTAGATGGGGTTAAGTAACCTTCACTTAACTAATCTAAACACGGTAATTCGGTGGGGTTAAGTTAAACACTTAACCAATCTAAATGCGTTAATTCAATGAGGTTAAGTAACCAATACTTAACCAATTTAACACGGTAATTTAATGGGGTTAAGTAACTTATACTTAACCAATTATACGTGATGATTTGATGAGGTTAAGTAACCTATACTTAACCAATCTAATAGGTGGACCTGATAGGGTTAAGTCACAAGACTTTTAAAAGTAGGCTTAACCATTGTAATACGATTAGTGGATGGGGTTAAGCTAACCCATGCTTAACCAATCCGACTCGATAATCTGATGGGATTAAGATAATCTATGCTTAATCAATCTAACATGATAATTTGATAGGGTTAAGACAAATAAATACTTAACCAATTTGACTTGATAAGGTTAAGTCATGAGCTTCTTGGTACACTTAACCAACCTGTAGGGCTAAGCCTTGAACTTGAGTACTTAGCCAATCTTGACATGATTCGTAGGCGGGTTAAGTCATGAACTTGGATAACAACATTTAACCCATTTGACAAAACCCTAGCTCAGGGGACTAGGTTGGAATTCGTAGTTAACAAGGATAGTGGAAAGAGGGGCTAAGTGGTAAACCTTAGTTAAGGGTAACTAAGTAATAATTCTTAGCTAAGGACATGGACTAGTTCATAAAGAGATGAGTAACCTGGTACGGTAGGTCATCGCTTAGTATACGAGGAGGAGCAAGTTATCTGACTTGGATAAAAGCTCCAGCGAACTGGGTGATGAAGCGGAAGCTTCGGGGAACGTGAGGGTACTCTTGGTATCCCTCTGTGAGGTGGCGTGTGGTCCATGAAACCCGACCTCACAGAGGTTAAGGTCTGCGGTAGAAGAGCCAAGAGTATGCCTTGGTTGCTATGCGAGCGACCTAATTAGCGTGGAGTCGACGATACTTGATTTTGCCCCGGGATAGCATGTCGCCGACTACCTACCATCTTTAGTCAATCATGTACGTACGGAAAGGCAGGGAACTCCCAAAAGACCATATACTAGCTATCAAGTT
The DNA here is from genome assembly GCA_030737875.1 of Allium sativum. NCBI lineage: Eukaryota > Viridiplantae > Streptophyta > Magnoliopsida > Asparagales > Amaryllidaceae > Allium > Allium sativum. Next base: position 495,154,959 of record CM060909.1, read on the forward strand.
ATGGGTGAGGTTGGCTATCTGGAAGTGGGCATCGATGGGCCTTAGTGTAGTTCTCATGCATGATTTTTCTTGGATTGCCTTTCAGTAGTTGAGGGAGGGGTCACGTGGGACCATAGCCATGGGTACAAAAACGGACCTTGATATCTGCATCAGCAGACGACTTAAAGCTCCCGACCGAGTTCCGTATTTCTTGACTTGCCCTGGCACGGAACTCGGATGGCACATTGAGGAACATGTGCATCTAGACATGGAAAACGATTCACGATACATACGTGGGATAAAGGGCGCGGTTGACGAGTGGCATAATCCCTAGTGCCCCTAGGTGGCTGAACCCAAACTGAGACACGGAAACGTTCATTAGGTAGCATAATCCCTAGTGGTCCTAGGTGGCATAAATCCTAAGTGGACACGCGATAGTTCATGGTAAGGAAACATAACTAGATCGAGGGTAGCAGTCCAAAATAACTTCAAGGATAAAACGTTTACATGGGAAAGCCCGTATGGCCTACGGTAAAGGACTGAACTTATACATGGAAGGAAACATACGAGTTGGAAAAACCTACATATGCTATATATATTAGGGTGACATGGACCATTACATGACATTGGGCAAGGGACATTCATAGTTGACACATGACACGGGTTGGGATACTAGTACGAGGGGTGCAGAGCAAATATACATGATACATACCTTAGGATGTTATACATGGTAGATACCTTGGGATAGTATACTTGATAGAAACCTGACGATGTGGTACCTTGATTTATCTTGACACCGTAGTTTATCATGACACACTCGTTTATCTTGGTACAGTAGTTCATCCTGTTATTTTGGTTTAGCTTATCTATCTTTTCATCATACTTATGTTCATCTCAGTTCCTCATGCCAGTTAACTTTACTAGTTTATATACTGATAGTAGATAGAGCTTACCAGTCTTTATGACTGACCATGTTTTCTTTCGCCTCTTGTCTTCCGTTCCCCCCCCCCCCCCAGGTTACAAGGAGGAAATGCTATTGTTAGTTTGGACTTCTTCTGTTTGAAGGTCATCACGCATGGCTTGGACTTCTCTTGGCTATGGCTACTTTACTGTTTTACTTGGGGAATAATTTATGAAATGGCTTTATGCTTCTTTATTATTGCAAGACAGGTTTTGATGTATTTTGATGTAAAAGGCTTTAGACCTTATTTTACAAGGTAATGAAATTTGTTTTACTTCCGCTGTTTTATATATATATGTTCTGTCTTGTAATATTTCTGTACATGTTTACCAATAATACCCCTCTAAAGCTAGTGCATTCCTTTGCGAGTGACCCTAGCGGAGGCGGGGTGTTACATTTGGTATCAGAGCAGAAGGTTACCAGACTGGGCAAAAGTTTTTAAAACCTTCTGAAAACTATTTGAGAAACCGTTTTACAAAGAAGCATTTTTCAAGAAAAGTTTGTTTTAAAAGGCTATTCCCCAAAGGCCATTAGCATTATCCTTTGATTCCTTGATTGAATCTCCTTTCCTTTCTTTCCTCCATCCGTGGTCGCGGTTGTTCTAACTGTGACTAATCTTTGTCTAGCCACGTAGGTGTTTTCCCTTATGATGGAGGTGGTTTTCGAGAGACCTGTTGTCGTGGTACAAGGAAGGATAAGAAGAGTAGGGATAAAGGACGAGAGCTTAAGGATAAGCAACTGTTGCTATGGCTTAGTCCATCAAGGAGGACAAGGACAAGATCATCGGAGTGGGCAATTGTACGCTCCCATTTCTAGGGTACCTAAAAGAAATGGTACCGTTTCTGGTAAAGGTTTAGTCGTTCTTTTCTATCATCCCGTCCAGACTTTGTCTTGATCATCGTATCATTTAAGTCTGCTTGGATAGTTGAGTCTCTGCACCTTAGTACTAGCATGGTAGAGGATCCCAGTTTTTGTCCCAAAATCTGGTTGGAGAGTCGGTCCATTTATTCATGACTTGTTGGATTTGAGAACGTCTATGCCAAGTGTTGAGATTAGAAGCAATACTTCTATTGTTGAGCCATGGATGGATTCTAGGGGTAAAGTGGTTATCCAGTAAGGAATACCATTCTCGGTTTTTGAAAAGAGGGTAGTCAGACTCTTGGCTTGCTTTGGTAATACCTTCGAAGTCTCGTGTAACCTTTTGGGTTCCTCATGCCTGTTAACTTTACTAGTTTATATACTGATAGTAGATAGAGCTTACCAGTCTTTATGACTGACCCTGTTTTCTTTCGCCTCTTGTCTTCCGTTCCCCCCCTAGGTTACAAGGAGGAAATGCTATTGTTAGTTTGGACTTCTTCTGTTTGAAGGTCATCACGCATGGCTTGGACTTCTCTTGGCTATGGCTACTTTACTGTTTTACTTAGGGAATAATTTATGAAATGGCTTTATGCTTCTTTATTATTGCAAGACAGCTTTTGATGTATTTTGATGTAAAAGGCTTTAGACCTTATTTTACAAGGTAATGAAATTTGTTTTACTTCCGCTGTTTTATATATATATGTTCTGTCTTGTAATATTTCTGTACATGTTTACCAATAATACCCCTCTAAAGCTAGTGCATTCCTTTGGGAGTGACCCTAGCGGAGGTGGGGTGTTACAGGAGTGCAAATCTATCCTAAAAGAAAACATGCTCTACTGCAATCACTACCAGTCTACTAGGTAAAAAAAACTAAATGTGACTATCCACAAGGACTAGGAGGCCTAGGACCATGTCCCTCTGACATAAAAGGTACTCATCACTGAACCTAGACAATCATGGCATTCCTCCTTTCTATCTACCACTCTTTATAAACTCATGCCGTATATCTCTAGTTCTCATATCATCATAAATGTTGACAACATGTCAAATCTTCCAATTTCCTAAAGAGGTTGTAACACCCCGTAATTCTGTAACATTAAGTTTCACAAATTAAAGTATAAATAATTTTTAGAAGAAGAATTAAGGGAAAGGGGTTATGCCATTGCATTCGTCTCGAAATTCTACTTGAGATAGAATCCGAGTTTGCCTAACTCGGACTCCGTATGAAGAAGTTGTGGTCTTCGAAAGTTTCAAAATTCGATTTAAAATTCAAACAGTCCGAAACAAGTTCAAAATACGAAAACTGGACCAGAATTGGGCTGGGCGGGAAAATTCCCGCACAGGACCCAGGTCGACCAGGGGGGTCGACCTGGGGGTCGACCTACCCAGGAGACCTGGTCAGGTCTTGGCTGGCCTTGTCAGGTTCTGAGCGATTTTCTGAGTTCTGGTGCGTCATTAGGGCTGATTTGTCACTTTCTGGTTGGCTCTTCTCGATGTGAATGGCCTAGATTCATCTATGATCATCTGACGGCTCTAATTAAAATGAAATTCTATATAAACAACCTAAGGCTCAACCTAAATTCACACAAAAAATAGAAACTAGAGTCGTCATACTGCTGGAAGGAAGCCAAGAATAGCCTCCACTTGAAGAAAGCTTAGAGACGAACAAATCTAATTCAAAACTAAAAATCAAAACAACGTTTATCTACCTAAAGAAAGCATCTCAATTCCAGAACTCAGAATCCAGAATTCAAGTTCGTCGTTTGTTGTAAGTCAGTTACTTTTTAGATTTGAACGTCTAGATCTATTTGTGGCATGTAATTAAACGGATATAAGAATATGCCTGATCCTTTCATTTGAATCTGTGCTTGTATATGCCTTTGGATCTAATTAAGAACTATTGTGATTAATTACCGATGAGACTGTGCCTATGCCTATGACGTTGAAACTATTGTTAATGGCCTACGACTATGACTATGAACATAAGACTATTGCCTATGACCATGATTCATGACTATGAGATTATTGCCTATGACTATGAACATAAGATTATTGCCTACGACTATGAACATAAGACTTTTATCTATGACTATGACCTTGAAAACTATTGTGATTAATTGCCTAGGACTAATGAGGTTAATGGCCTAGGACTATTTTGGTTAACTATCCATGACTATTGTGGTCAATCGCCTATGATTCATAACTGTGAGACTACTACCTATGACCATGACTATGACTAATGTGGTTAATTGCCTAGGACTATTATGGTTAATTGCCTATGACCATTATAGTTAGTTGCTTATGAACATAACACTACAGTTACAAATCATGATCGTACACCGAACTGGCATTATGTTGAATCAAATAACCTACGTCTCCCTTGATTATGTGGGATTTCATACTTAGGGTGTAACTTGCTTAGTTTATTCCTATTCGCTATTATGTACACCAAAACCATTGGATCTATTATCTTTGTATTTGGTTCGCTTTTCTTTTTTTGCGTGCCTATTCTTTTATGTCAATTCTCGTGTTTATCCTCTATTCCCTTTTTAGTTTTCCTTTCATGAGTACTTAGAAAGCTTGTGAAATCATGGTATACGTACGTTTTGAATGCGGGGGGATTTGGGTATAGCAAGAAATTTATCTTAATAAGCATAATTTGGAACATGTTTCATGACATGATTATTAGGATACAATTTTGGGACATGAATTATGTAACTTGACATGTTGAACCTAGAATTGGCATGTAAACCAAGCTTTGGGCATAAACTGTAAACTAGAATATTAAATCTAGTTTTGATAGGAACTGTAAATGGGAATATTAGATCTAAATTGGCATAAATTGCAAGTTGGGGTAATTGATAGGTAAATCCAGTCCTGGGCATAGGATATAAGTTTGTTAATAGGATATAAGGTTGAGTAATTAAGGAAATACTTAACCAACTTAACATGATTAACAAGACAAGATTTGTGGGGGGTTAAGTAATTAAGGAAATACTTAACCATTATAACATGTTAACTAGACAAGCGGGTAAGGTTAAGTAAATATTTAACTGTTATAACATGTTAACTGGACAAGGTGGCAGGGTTAAGCAAAACTAGAACACTTAACCATCGTAACTTGTTAACTAGACTATGAGGTGGGGTTAAGTACATTTAGGACACTTAACGGATCTAACATGTTAACCAAACCAAAAGAAGGGGTTAAGTACACTTAGAACACTTAACCGTTATAGCATGAATATGGTTAAGTTAATGAGAAAACACTTAACCAATATAACCTGATAAATGAGTAAGGTTAAGGAACACTTAACCAATTTGACTTGATATATGGGTGTGTTAAGTCAACATGAACCGCTAGATAATACTTAACCAATTTGACTTGATATATGGGTGGGTTAAATCAACGTAAACTGCTGGATAACACTTAACCAGTCCAACAGGACGAGAAAAAGAACTAATTAGTAAACCTTAGTTAATAGGACTAAGTTGTAAACCTTAGTTAAGGAAACGACGATTCAGGAAACTAAGCAGTAAACCTTAATTAAGGGAACTAAGTAGTAAACCTTAGTAGAACACGAGAAGGAGCAAACGTCCATTTGATCTTAAAGAAGGCTCCAACGAACTAGGTTTTGAAGCACGCGGCTTGGAGGGGACATGAGGGTACTCTTAGTATCCCTCTGTGAGGCTGCAGATGATCCTCCTGGGCTCACAGAGGTTAAGGTCTGCGTTAGAAGAACCAAGGGTATGCCTTGGTTGCAATATAAGGCAACCTAAAGACTAGGATGGACCAGCGTGATTCGGCGAGACCAGTAGCCCTGTGATAGCAACTCGTCGTTGAAACGACCCGAACTTCCAAGGTCTCCGAAGAGAATAGAAAGAACGAATTGTTTTGAGAACACGACAAAACAGAACGCAGACGGAAGAACATTTCATTGCTTATTACAACAATTCATCAGAATACAGGAATATACAGAGTATAAACAAATATTACACAACAGAAAATATCAGAGATTACAATAAATTATATAGCAGCGGAAAATAATACAATACACAACTAGAAGAGATATACGGATACAAAGATTTCCGGATATCATTCTAGCTGTAAACCAGGATCATGTGAATATAAATCTGCAAAACCAAAACTACTAGCTGCCCGTGTCGAAAATAAGGGCATCCAGAGTTTAGGTTAAAATAATAAACTCCAGGTCAGTCATGGGACTGGTGTGAGAACTAAAACAATTATTAATCTTTATTTTAAAGTTAGGTAAATCAAGGGACCACGCCGTATAACACGGAACGGGTTTCCTCCCAAGAATACCAGTGCATAAAACAAACAACGCAATGCTAAGTAAAGAAAAATGAAGCTATTATAAGACCCAGGTCCTATCACACAATGCAACGCAAGCCGAGGGATAGGGTTTTTACCTTATAACCGCCAAGAATGCTTGATACGTTTAAAACAAATCATTTGATACTATTATAAGTGCATAGTGTATAAAACAACTTCAAATCATAAGTGTCAATCATAGACGGCATAAGTGCCCCATCCCACTATGTCGCCATACTAGGTTCTATAAATAAAACCGCAAATGTCACGTATTTGGAAATTGGATTTCCATCTATGAACCGAGCCAAAAGATAGTCCTCAACTGATTCGAGACTGTCTAGCCCGAGTCTCAGGGACAGAACGCATCGACCCTTGGATCGTCAGGGCCGGTCCACCGATGTGGATTAGGCGAAATCCTGAACACTACGTCTCTCCGCCCTATGGGGCGTAAATGAGCCAACTAAATGACTCCATCGGTTCGAGAACGACCGATATATCCGAGGCGCCTCGCAACAGCAACAACCACATAAGTCAAACTCGTCAGGGCGTGTAAAACCACTGATGCCACTTCTACCTAGAAAGAAACGCATGTCCTCCATGAGGTCCGTCTCCCGTTTTTGGTTCACACCGGGGTGTGAGGCTCGCGAATCAACGTTACACAAAGCTATGCCACAACGGTCGTGCTTTGATCATCCACCACAAGACTCTGCTTTTCAACAGAAGCCTTGATCATATTGCCACTTAGGCATGCCATACAGGCAATTCACTCCATGTGTTTGATTTCCATCGGTATATAACCCCTGAGCTCGTACGTCTCAGAGAAGGGCGTTAAGCAAGAGAATAAATTCTCCGCCGCCAAGCAGATATATATTTAATAGAAATCAATCACACAGACTAAAATCCAATGTTAGACACACAGTCCATTTACAAGTCTGTTCTGGGTCTGAACGAAACCGGAGGCACCTAGTACCCCGCATATCCATCGATCTCCAAGTACGTCTGGACGATCACTAACTGTTTCCATCTTCTTGGGTGTACTTCCCAATCAAGATCATCAGTAATTATCTAAACGACGTGGAGACCTCCGGTCTTCGACCACCGTCTTCATCTTCGACTTATCGTCGTATCAGTTATTCAGAATGGGATAAACCCGGTCTTTCCGAATAACTCGTGTATATAATAAACTAGTGTTACACAAACACAACATACGCCTCATTCCAATTCATCAGTCACTAACCGTAAATTAACCAGAGAATAATTCCCCAAATATTAACCCCGAAGGCCGAAACCAACATCAGATCAATATCCAGAAAACCTTTCTGCTTAGCTAACCGACAGTTAGTTTCTAAATTTCACATTCATAGGGAAAGGTTCCCATTAATTTTATCAAATATAAATCCTTTAAATTTATTCTTTAATCTACTTTTGAATATCAATTCAAACTAGTCGGGATTAGCGAGCCTTACCGAAGTAATCATTTGTTTTAATTTCCCAATCCCAACCTATTCATCCCATGAAGTAAAACTGGTAATACTTCATATCTAACACCACGGTGTTATCGGTAAATTTAATTACCATTTCACATTCAAATCTAATTAAAGATTTAACTATCGCCTGGAGCAAAACTGGTGATACTCCATTCTCGATCTTTTTCAATCTAATTAAAGATTCATTAAAACTCCACTTAGCTTTAATCTTTGACTGGGTTAAAGAATCGGTGTCATTTAAAACACGGTTCACGATAAACCCAAAATCACATCACATTTCAATCAGTCCCTAACCGTAAATTAACAAGTGAGCAATTCCCTAAGTATTAACCCCGAAGGCCGAAACCAACATCAGATCAATACCCCAGAAACCATTCAACTTAACTAATCTCCAGTTAGTTTCTGATTTTCTTAACTCCTTTGGGTCTAAGAACAGTATTATTGAAGATACCGTTCACGACAACCCAAAATCACATTTCATTAATGATCGGGTTAAAGAACAAGTGTTATTTAAAACACTGTTCACGATAAACCAAAAAATCAATACCAATTCAATTCCAATTAAATATTATTTAATTGGTACACTTCATTAAATCTAAATAAAAAGATTTAATCTTTTCTCAACTGGGTTCAAGAACAGTGTTAATAAAGACACCATTCACGACAAACCCAAATCACATTTGACATTAAATACAAGGCTCTGAATAGAAAATATACCGACTTATATTCAAAATCAAATTCTACGACCAACAAATATCGTATTGGAAATAGCGATATATATATATATCTTTCAAATCCCCATAACAATATCTGTATCATCACGAAATCCAACATCGAAATATTCCGAAGACAATTTCGATTCAAATCCATTCCAATATAATTATTGGAAATTCTGTTTATTTTCAAAACCACTTCAAATCCAATTTATTTATTTAAAAATAAATAGAATTATAATTCTAGTTCAAAACTAGTTCATTTCGATAAAAATCTATTTTTATCTTTTCAAATATGGAGTTTTTCATCCCAATTCTTCTCAAATCATTTCTTATGATTTTACACAAATTATTACTATTTTCAATAATTTTATCAAGGCCCGTACAGTCGATTTTCATCAATGGCCATCGAACTGCACCTACAGCGACCTTTTCCAAATTTGATTTGGACATAATTCCAAATCCAACCGTTAGATTTCTAATATCTAATAATCGTTAGAAAGCTCTTCTCGATACGAACCCAACGGTTCCAGGTTTAGGAGAATCCGACGGTCGGATCTCCCGTAATATCCGTTCGAAGTCAATGGTCGAAATTCGTGAACTGCCACGGCGCGGCGCGTTCTATTCAGGCCATTATATTATATATATAATATATATAATATATACTTCGTCGATTTCCTTTTCAAAACAATTTTTAATTCAATTTCAATTCGAATTCATTTCAAAACGATTTCAATTCTATTTCAATTTAATTCGAATTCATTTCAAAACGATTTCAATTCTATTTCAATTATATTCGAATTCATTTCAAAACGATTTCAATTCTATTCGAATTTCAAACTATTTCAGTTTATTTCGAATTTCAAATCAATTCAATTAAATTCGAATTTCAATTCACTTTAATATTCACTTCAATTTGAATAAAATCGATATAAATATCGTTCACGTCAAAATGGCGTGAATCTATCAACGCGGCTTCATATATTTCGTTTTTCAAATATTCTATTTCAAATATTTCTTTTTCAAATATTTCTATTTTCAAATATTCTATTTCGAATATTTCTTTTTCAAATATTTCTATTTAAATGTTCTATTTCAAACATTTCTTTTTCAAAACTGGAATGAGGCCCAATCAATTACCATATAATGTTAATTATATGGATTTTTTACAACATATGTATACAATAACAACGATGAATAATCAACCATCATCCAAAGTGCATTCTACACGGTATAAGCATTAAATATAAATATTTAACGCTCATAACAGTCTGTCAATCAATCGATCGACATACAACTAAACAATCAGGATTAGTGTATGTCAAATATCATCCCAATACCCGTGTGGGGTTTCAAACAATCAAACACAAATTTTATTTGTGCAGTTGGGCGATGTGTGAAATTTATCGTCCCAATCAGTATCAGTCAAATGTGTGTATATAAACAAATCGTCCGATTTGTTTATTTTTATTTCATTTCATATACACGTTAAAAATTCTATTTTTAACTATAAAATATTTTCCACTATGAAATATTTTATTTCAACTATATAAATATTTTATTTTATTTCATTTCACATCACATTACACAATCAAATACACATCAAAATCAAACTAACAAGCATACAAGCCGTCCATGGTCTGTGGACGACGGGTGTCGGGTGCTACTAAACATCGTCTGCATCCTAGTATATATTTCAACTAGAAAAATAAATTAAAGGTGAGATATTCTCACTGATTAGTTAATCCAATCCCACAACTCTTCTTATGTAGAAATCTTCGCCGTTCTCGCCTCTTGGTCAATTTTCACTGCCCGTATTCTCTACATATATAAAAATCGAATTTTTACTTTGCTATTCAATATATAAAAATTGAATTTTTACTTTGCTATTCAATATATAAAAATCGAATTTTTATATTGTTATTCAATATATAAAAATCGAATTTTTATATTGTTGTCATGTGTATAAAAATCACATTTTTGTACTACTACTATATAGATAAAAATTCTATTTTTACACCGCTAAAAATCGTATCTTTTCTATTTTAAAAATCTAATCTTTTCTATTACGAAAGAAAAAAAAATCATATTCTTTCCTTTGTTAAAAATATAAACTTTTCGATTTTATAAAAATCAAAACCCTCTTGTAGTGACCCGAATATCCGGTCCAATTTGAGCTGACTAAATAACACAAGTCCAACCTCAAATTGCACTGAAAATTCAAGAAACTAATAGAAAGAAGATAGAGGGTGAGAATAGATAAGGTAGAACTATTAGAATAGAAGAAGAAGAAGATCATCATCATCAGAGTAACACGAATCTCACAGCGGAATGAATAAAATATAACATAACTTTTGAAATACAAAGTTATAACTGTTTATACATACCATTTTCAGAGTACAACATATAACATCACAGCGGAATAAATAATAGCTATTGACTGTTGAAGCCTCCTGCTCCAAGCTCTCCAAGTGCATCTGTAAATCCCGACTACTTGACTGCCCGTACAAATTTAGGCACCCAAGAGTTTAGGGAAGACAAAACAAGTAAACTCCGGGTCAGTCATGTGACTGGTGTGAGTAAACTCAAATCATTTAAATAGGTATATGATATCTCATAAGACCACGCCATGAATACGGAACGGGTTTTTCCCTTATGAGAATCCAAACATCTTTGAAAAGCAATATCATTCTAATATTATGATAATGTCTAAATACAAATAGATATCAGTCTAGTAGAAACGCTTGCATCTCACGTTCTACATATATAGTATACAATCAAAACCGCAGGTGCGTATTGGATGATTGGGTTTCCAACTATGACAAGGTTTGGAACCACCTTCCGATCAGTGTACTCTAGGAACGATACACTGGAGTTCAACAAGAACATCTTGCAACTCAGCCACACATGACCGACCACTCATTTCGCTTGAGTGTATCGAATGTACATCACCAACGGTCGGGATCAGCAACCGTTTCCCGTATATATATGGGACAGCATTGATAGATTAAAGAAGCAAATGAATATTCTCTAGATAGGTGATTTATACACCCTACTTCGGTGCGACCGACTTAGCCATGCTGCCTGCCCGATTTTTGTCATTTACCGGATGTGAGGCTAGAAGCTACGCTTACTTTCCATTCATTTATAACACGATCACTTTGAATGCCACATTATCAGATCCGTAAATCATTTAGTTGGATCTGCACAAATAGATTCTGGATATTATGCGAAGGGAATAAATCCGTTGGCCACCATATATATTTGTACAGTCCAACCCATTCGATCATTGGAAATACTCTGTCAGACATTCGTCCATATACGTTCGTTCTGGGACTGAACGAAACCGAAGGCACTATTCTGTAAACAGGACAGCCCTTGCACTTTACTCCGTCTTCAATTTCTTCATCGTATTTGATCACAACGCTTATGTCGATACGGAGTGGTTCTTCGGATAATAATCCAACCGGTCTCTCCATATTAACAACGTAAAATGGTCAAAACTTCGATAGTCTGTGATTTAACTATCAAATGAAAATATGTCGGTGTACAAACAACGATCTTAATTCCAAATGGAATTATCGATCCAATCATCAATCATATATACATATATATATATATATATATATATACATATATTTGCTTATTTTCTAAAACTAGAAAATATACATTTTCAACATTGGAAAACATTTCCAATCCTCATTTATGCATCACTACCATTCCACAACTATTAGTCCCTAACTGTAAACTAGTAAGAGAACAATTCTCTAAGTATAAACCCCGAAGGCCGAAACCAACATCAGATCAACACTCAGAAAACTATTCAACTTACCAATCTCTAGTCAGTTTCTAATATTGTTTAACTCTATTCGATTTACTCTTATTCGAATACTATAGTCGATTATCTCTAGTGATTTAACTCTATCGAATAACTAAATTCGGTAAACCCCTTTTGATTTACCCTATCGAATAACTAAATTCGATAAACTCCTTTTGATTTACTTGTATTCGGTTACTAAATTCGATTAGCTAATATTAGACTATTCTTATTCGATTAACTAATATTAGACTAACTCAAATCAGGTTATTTCTAATTGAATGACTAATATTCAATTACTCTATTTCGATTATCTCTTCAATTTCCTTTTTTTAACGTTTATTTTCCGTTACAACTATTTCCTTTTTTTAACGTTTACTTACCGTTACAAATATTCCTTATTTACAACTTCTATTTACCTTTACAAATATTTCCTATTTACAACTTCTATTTACCGTTACAGATATTCCTAATTACAACTTCTATTTACCGTTACAAATATTCCTATTTACAACTTCTATTTACCTTTACAAATATTCCTATTCTATTTATTTTCTAAATAAACATCCCTTTTATAAAACTCTATTTGTTTTATAAATACTTCCTTTTATAAAACCGTGTTCGTTTTATAAATACTCTATTTTCAAATTGTTTCCTTTTATAAAATCGGTTGATTTTATAAAACTCCTTTATTTCGATATACATTGAAATATTCCTATTTACAACTCAGGGTTTCTTATGATATTCAAAATATCAAACAACGATGATCAATATCGTTCTAACATCCATAATCAATAACAGATTATAAATCACACATATATCACAATATATGAAAACAGTAAAATAATTGTTGAGGAACCCAGTCGGATTCCTCCAACCTGTCTCCCTGCATCCACAGATGTTACACAGTATAATATATATCATATTTCATTTCAATATGAAATATTCTACTGGACAGAATCAATATTTGATTAACGATATAACATATGACTATATCTACGTTTTCAATCAAATCTATTTAACAGTCCAGTTTAACAATCAATATACAGCAGTCAACAAAATAAAGTACAATTTATATTAAAATATAAATTGAGGAGAGCTAGTGAGTTTTACTCACATTGGACGTTCATCGTTAATAACGATAACCATCGCTTGATTCAGACGGACAATTTATTTCGCCATAAATTGTAACGAGCTCCGATGGACTTCCAGTCAGTTCCATCTCGTAGCCACCATCCCTACGTTCCCAACGGATCTGACCGATCGAATTTCTTAAGGCCCAAACTCGTTCATTACTCAGCGTAAAAATCTAACCGCCTCATTTAGTTTACTCTCAGAAAAGTATCGCAACGCTCCCTTTCCTTTTCAAATGCATGTCTTCACGTTCTCCACTAATCTTCCATTTTCCTTTTATATAAAAAACTGGGCTAACATTATTTTTCTTCGAATTGGGCTTCACAATGACTATGGCCCATCCTCAAACAAATCAAACCCTCACCTACCTCTTGACAGACGTCTTCCTTCATCAACATTTCATCTACTCCTCCTGAATACCCATTGCGCAACCTCCACTCTTTTTACTTCACCACGTTCACCAATTTCACCTTACATTTCTTCTATTTCTTTTTCTCTTGGGCTTTAGATAAAAATGTCGGTCCATTTGACCTTGCCACTGTTACAAGTACTGTGGCACCTTCTTCTCAGTATTTGATTTCGAACACTACTCCATGTATTTGCCTGCCATAAAACAAAAATGCACGCTCCAGAGACTCACCTTCCATTTGCACTAGTCTGCTCGATTTCGACGCAACATCATGCCGATGGAAACCCATTGGAATGAGCAGGTGGCAATAACAGATGGTATTGAACATTCCCTTTTTAATGCTCACGTCTGTTAGTGCAACCCCGGTACTTCCCAGTATTCCACACACGAAACAAATGCGACATCAGCTGTTTGATCAGCCCGCTCATCCTTCTCCCAAGTTCGAACAACACTTCAGGATACAAACTCCACTGCGTTTCTCTGCCCCTCCTCTCCATCCTCATGTACTCCCTTCAAGTCTTTCAAATATAAAAATACAAACAGACTTCCCTTTCAAATGCCCTCAACCTCTTTGCACACTCCTCACGTTTCCACCCTCCTTACTTTGCACAAGTACACAGTCAATGCCTCCACCTACTTCTCTTTCTTCTCGGAATACCTCTCCCCTCAACCCATTTACACTTCCAACCTCGTACCAAACCATACAGCACCACTTTCATCTCCTCACAAACCCACATCATCAAAGTTCAACTCGACACACCCTTCTCAACACTCGCACTATCCTTGAAGGGAACGACATCGAGATCAAAACGAGCGGTACCAAGACGAAGCTCCGAGATTCTAGAGGCTAAGGAATTCATCAGGGTTCGACTTCAACGAGTTATTGAATTTTTGGGGATTTCTTTGATCGATTTGTTTTGCTGAGATGCCAATAGTGGCGGCGCAAATGTTTTACCCGAGGAAAAATTAGGTTATATGATTTTGGGGTAGTATATTTATATAGGGTAGGTTAACATATTTTTACTGATTTCTTCAGCATGAATTAATCGTCTGGTACGATTTTGAAAAGGACTTGTGGTAGAAAATGGTCCGCTCGATGGGTTTGCAGCTGTTTCAAAAGCTATTTTGTCGGCCAAGTGGCCAACGTATTGGTGTTTCTTCGTTACTAAGGAAACAGAAAAATCATATAATATCTTTTGCGTGTGAACTTTACAGCCAGGCAACTTAATGGCTAAGGGACACTTCACGTGGAAAACTCTTATACCTTATTGTTAAGGCACCCGCCGTACTTGTAAACATAAGCAGTGGTTGTCATTGTGCATTAAAATGGAACATGGACCTATGTGTATATGAGTGGTTTCTATGGTGTACTAAGCATATACTCTAAGTTACTTCATAGCCAAGGTAAGTATATTCTATATTTTTTTTTATTTCACTTATGTATATATATTAAAGTGGTACTGGTTATAAAGAACTTCATTTATTTTCTGACACCTATGGACAGAAATAAAAATACCATCGTGACGAGCGAGGTGTCCCGACTCCAGAAATATAATAATACCGGTAGATGAACTCATATTTTGAAACCCCAAAATCACTGATTAAGGGTGCAAAATACTCCAAATAAAAAGTTGCTTATTTGATTAATTAAAAATTACCATAAAATTCTAAAAATTAAATTATCACTACTTCCCAAAAGAACCTTGTCTAAATTCACACCCGATCTCTAGTTATATCGAATAAACCGTTACGGTCGATAAACGATTCTATAGCGACTATTTAAAAATTTGATTTGGACATATCTCAAAATCTACACGACGAAATCCTGATTTTTCTCTTCCACTAGAAAGATATACTCCACCAGCTCCACACGTTTCTTGTTTCACAGAAATCCGATTTAAAACGAATCATGTACACTCAGTTGAAGTTTGAATCGTCAAATTACGAACTGTAGCGCCATTTCGAGCTCGGTTTTAATTATAATATAATTATACGTTCTAACGTCGTCAATTATTTAATATATTCGTTATTTAAATAATTAAATAAGTTAATTATTTCACCGTCAAATATCCGGGTCATTATACCTCTATAACAAAAATCTAAACTTTTTACCATCACAAATCGTATTAAAAGAAAACCCATATTTTTACAAACAAAAGGAAAACCAAAATCAAAAGAAGTATAAGGGACTCACAGCGCAAGTGGGAGGCTGTTAGGCGGAGGTGGTGCGTGGGGGGTGCTGGAGGGAGGCTTGAGCGCAGAGGACTGCGGAGGGGGGGGGGGAGTTTGCGTCGCGGTGGCACAGGGTGGTTTGGGGGGGGGCGCGGTTTCAATCGAGAAAAAAGGGGGGTATCGAGCTCGACGTGAGGGAGGAGGAAGGAGGAGAGAGGGAGCGGGTGGGGGGGTGTTCGTCGCGGTGGATGAGCGGCGGCCAGAGGGGGGTTGCGGCGGCGAATTCGTTTTTTTTTTCTTTTTTTTGTCTGAAATGAAATGAACGGGGGGGGGGCAAGGTATAGGAGAGGGAAAGGGGATTTTATTTTTAATTATTTAATTTACAAAAAGTTGACTTTTTCATACAACCTCTAAACGAGGCCCACCGCCTGTCTTCCATAGCTAATTACCCCCATTCCGAACACAATGGGATATGTATCGTAAGCTGATTCGATCGTTTTCGTCAAAATCAATATATAACTCTATATATTGAATTTGAACTCGCATTTAAATTTACTGGGGCCACATACGGACTCTAAAAATTCCCGAAAAATATTTTCTAGATTCGTATTGACGATACGGTCCTAACAAAACCAATTTCATCGAATTCTGAGACCGCTTGAAAAATGGCCATTTTCCAGTCGACTAAATTCAACTGAAATGGTCAAAACACGTTTTCCTTTGCCACGCTCACATATTGATTCAAAAAATTATGAAATTTGGAATCTAGCTATAACTTGATATCACGGATCCAACAAAAGTGGTTTCGTCGAAATCCGAGGTAGTTTGCAAAATGGCTATTTTTAAGAGCCTAAATTTCATAGCGACTATTCAGAATTTTCAACTGGACATATCTTTTGATTCCCGCTATGAAATTTCAATTTTTCGGATTCGTTGGAAAGATATTCTCGATTAGATTCAAATATTTTTGATTTCACTAAAATCCGGTTTATTTTGAATCCTGTACATCCATTTGAAGTTTGAAATCGAATTATCGAACTACCGCGCCATTTTCAATTCCTTTTATAATTTAAAATAAATATTTATATTCCAACGACGAACTATATAAATATATTCGTTCGAATTCCATTCAAAATAAATTTCTCGTCGATATTATTTAAAATAATTCATTTTAAATATTCAAAATTCGCTAAAATTACCAAAATAAAAATTTTAAATTTGCCCAGATTTCCGGGTTATTACAGTCGTCTACCTACCATCTTGAGTCAGTCGAGATACGTACAGCGGAAAGGCGGAGAACTCCAAAAAACCATATACTTGCTATCTAGTTATGGGTGCGGATGGCCATAGGTTAGTGGGGGCATGGAGGGCCTGCGTATAGTTCTCATTTTTTTTCAAGGGTGGCATTTCATTAGTTGAGGGAGGGGTCGAGTGGGACCATAGCCACTGGAAAAACAGACCTTGGCATCTGCATCAGCAGATAACTTAAAGCTCCCAACCGAGTCCCGTGTTTCTTGATTTGCCCTACCACGAGACTTGGGTCGCACATATAGAGGACATGTGAATCTAGACAGCGATAATGATTCACGACACGTACGTGGGGAAAGTCTAGGAACATATACCGCTCTGGGTAGTGTGTCCTAGATTAGGGACGCCTTTCGATAGGTAGCATAATCCCTAGTTGGACATAGGTCGGGTAAACCCTAAAATCTGAGAAACGTTCAATAGGTAGCATAAACCCCAGTAGCCCTGGGTAGCGTAAACCCTGGTTGGATCTAGAATGCACTCGATAGAAAACCCTAGATTAGATCTAGGTAATAAATAATGGATGTACACCTGAAAACAACCACAATTGCGGGGATTGGGATCACGTTATTGTTTTATCAGTTTATACATATTACTAGTTGGACGCTAGTCAGGTGGTACAAACATATAGAAACCAGAATAACAGGGAAATCGCGAAGCAGAGAAAGTATGGAAGCATATTCAATTTATCAGTATATTCAGCTTGTTGGTAGATCCAGTTTATCAGTACATTCAGTTTTATTTTTCCTTAGCATATCTTGCGTTAATCTTATGTTATCTTGTTAGCCCTATCATCATGGTATTATCTCGTATTCAGTTAATCCATTTCATGTTGTTTTTACCTGTTCACATTCTGAAAGTTACTGAACTTACCAGACTTTATGTCTGACTCTGTTTTTCCTTCGTCTTCTTTTCTTCCGTCCCCCCCAGGTAGTTAAGGAGGGAATAGTATAGCTAAGATTAGACTGGACCGTTACTCTTTCCAAGCTTGAGGACTCTATGACATAGTGCTTTGGACTCTCTTTCCAGCTGTTATGGCTGGCTTATGCTCTATTGGGGAAAATCATTGTATATTTATGCTTCTTTATTTTGTTAAACAAGATAGATATTTGGTATCAGAAAACAATCTTTGTACAAGCTATCTTATCAATAAAGTAAAGTTTTTATTTACCGCTGCTTTAATTATCTATCTTGTAATTTATCTGCATCTTTTACCTTAAATGCTCCACAGAACTTAGTGCATTCCCTTTGTAAGTGACACTAACGGATGTGGGGTGTTACACGTGGTATCAGAGCTGAAGGTTACAGGATCAGGTAAAAGATTTGAAAAATTATTTTCAAAACAGTTTTAAAAGAAGCATTTTCAAAAAAAAAGTTTTGTTTTTAAAGCATATTCCCCAAAGCCATGCGCATTATCTTTTGATCCTTTGTTTGGATCCTTGTTTTCTTCTTTCCTGAGTCTCCGGGGCTCCTGGCTTTCTGGGAGGTAACCTCATCGCGACATGGTTTCATAGGCTTGGTGAGACTATGACACCTGCCAAAGGGCGAAGAAGTGCCCAACCTCCATCGATAGCCGCAGTAGTTTCACCTGCAGCTAATTTTATTTCAAGCTTTGTAGGGTTTTTCGTGCGATGGAGGCAGCTTTCGAGAGACTTGTCAACATGATTACACAAGGATGGTAAAGATGAGAATGCGGGAGTTTGGCTGAGGAGCTCAACACAAGGATGATAAATTCACGGATATGGACTTGGCTCACGGAGGAGGAAGGAATTGTAAAACCTAAGACAAGAGGAAGTATCTTTACTATGGTATAATAGGGCATATAATTAAGGACAAGGGCAAGAACAAGGGACAGGATTTTCAGGAGGGCAAGTGCATGCTTTCACCACCAGAATACCTGAGAGAGAGATAGTAGAAAATCTCTGTTGGAAAAGTTTAGTTTTTCTTTTGATCAACCTATTAGTACACTTTTGATTTTAGCGCTTCACATCCGTTTATATCTGCTTCCATAGTTGAGTCTCTGCACCTTAGCACTTATATAGTAGAAGATCCCATTTTAGTCTCAAATCCAATTTCTGGTTCGACCCATTTATCTTTGATTGGTAAGGATTTGAGAATAGCTATAATTAAGTATTGGGTTTAAGCGCAATGCTTATGTTTTTGGGTTTCATGGGCTATGGGTTGATTCTAGGCATGGGTTGGTTAGCTAGTAATTGTGAAGGAAGGGTAGTTAGACTTTTGATTCGCGTCGGAAATACCCACGAGATTTCATGCGATCCTAAAGGATCAGTTAGGCCTAGCTACCTAGAATCACTTAATACATCTATCGACGGTTTGTGATCCGTTAGAGTAGTCCATGAGCACGTAGATATATTTGGTTAGGTTAGGTTAGGGGTTTGTCCCCTAAAATGCGAGATAGACTTCCGCATATATCCAGTTGACAATGCAAATCCAGTTATCCGATCAACGATAGTTTTGGAAATGGAGATCAAGGAGCTTCGCAATCGTGAAGATTAATTAGTTAAGGTACAATAGAGTGAAGCTCAAGAAGACGCGACGTGGGAGACTGAAGATAAGACACGCGCATCATACCCTTTTCTTCTTAAGGATATATCCTTGATTTTTTTTAGGAATCTTATGCATACTTGTTTCTATCTTTTTAGGTATATCCTCTAGGTCATATCTTCGATCGTTAGGTAGGTATAAACCTATGGTTGAAACATGTGTTTGAAACATGTTATGATTGATGGATGCAAGTGGTTGCTAGTAGATGCATATACTCACACTAGCTATTAGATCGACTCAGTCACTTTCATATTGCATTTGCATATTTATATTTGTTTATGGATTGAACTCAATGTGTTATCACATGGACGTTGCATTTGAGTGAAGAGTTGTGCACTCATATAGAAATGATATGTATCATTAGGATTGCATACATATTGGACACATGGCACATACATAATTCGCATTAAGGAGGTCAACTGAATCAGTAGACCGCCTGATTTTACATTAGATAAGGACATATACACACACTATGCATACGAACATGAAAGCATTAGAAATCTTTTTAAGGACAATGAATGCCTGTAATTGAATGGTTGAGTAGATGGATGATTGAATGATAGGATACATTCTTCCTAACTTGAAGATTTCGGGGACGAAATCCTTTAAGGGGGGAGAATGTAACACCCCATAATTCTATAACATTAAGTTTCACAAATTAAAGTATAAATAATTTTTAGAAGAAGAATTAAGGGAAAGGGGTTACGCCATTGCGTTCGTCTCGGAATTCTGCTTGAGATAGAGTCCGAGTTTGCGTAAATCGGACTCCGTATCAAGAAGTTGTGGTTTTCAGAAGTTTCAGAATTCGATTTAAAATTCAAACAGCCCGAAACAAGTTCTAAATACGAAAACTGGACCAGAATTGGGATGGGCGGGAAAATTCCCACCCAGGACCCAGGTCAACTAGGGGGTCGACCTGGGTACCCAGGCCGACCAGGGGGTCGACCTATGGGTCGACCTACCCAGTCGACCTGGTCAGGTCTTGGCTGGCCTGGTCGGGTTCTGAGCGATTTTCTGAGTTCTGGTGTGTCATTAGGGCTGATTTGTCACTTTCTGGTTGGCTCTTCGATGTGAATGGCCTAGATTCATCTATAATCGTCTGACGGCTCTAATTAAAATGAAATTCTACATAAACAACCTAAGGCTCAACCTAAATTCACACATGAAATAGAACCTAGAGCCGTCATGCTGCTGGAAGGAAGCCAAGAATAGCCTCCACTTGAAGAAATCTTAGAGACAAACAAATCTAATTCAAAACTATAAATCAAACAACGTTTATCTACCCAAAGGAAAGCATCTCAATTCCAGAACTCAGAATCCAGAATTCAAGTTCGTTGTTTGTTGTAAGTCAGTTATTTTTTTGATTTGAACGTCTAGATCTATTTGTGGCATGTAATTAAATGGATATAAGAATATAGCTGATCCTTTCATTTGA
This sequence comes from Allium sativum, assembly GCA_030737875.1. NCBI lineage: Eukaryota > Viridiplantae > Streptophyta > Magnoliopsida > Asparagales > Amaryllidaceae > Allium > Allium sativum. The sequence continues at coordinate 495,176,125 of CM060909.1, forward strand.
ATCTGTGCTTGTAATGCCTTTGGATCTAATTAAGAACTATTGTGATTAATTACCGATGAGACTGTGCCTATGCCTATGACGTTGAAACTATTGTTAATGGCCTAAGACTATGACTATGAACATAAGACTATTGCCTATGACCATGATTCATGACTACGAGATTATTGCCTATGACTATGAACGTAAAATTATTGCCTACGACTATGAACATAAGACTTTTATCTATGACTATGACCTTGAAAAATATTGTGATTAATTGCCTAGGGCTATTGAGGTTAATGGCCTAGGACTATTTTGGTTAACTATCCATGACTATTGTGGTCAATCGCCTATGATTCATAACTGTGAGACTACTACCTATGACCATGACTATGACTAGTGTGGTTAATTGCCTAGGACTATTATGGTTAATTGCCTATGACCATTATGGTTAGTTGCTTATGAACATAACATTATAGTTACAAATCATGATTGTACACCGAACTGGCATTATGTTGAATCAAATCACCTACGTCTCCCTTGATTATGTGGGATCTCATACTTAGGGTGTAACTTGCTTAGTTTATTCCTATTTGCTATTATGTACACCAAAACCATTGGATCTTTTATCTTTGTGTTTGGTTCGCTTTTTTTGCATGCCTATTCTTTTATGTCAATTCTCGTGTTTGTCCTCTATTCCCTTTTTAGTTTTCCTTTTATGAGTACTTAGAAAACTTGTGAAATCATGGTATACGTACGTTTTGAATGCGGGGGTATTTGGGTATAACATGAAATTTATCTTAATAGGCATAATTTGGAACATGTATCATGACATGATTATTAGGATACAATTTTGGGACATGAATTATGTAATTTGACATATTGAACCTAGAATTGGCATGTAAACCAAGCTTTGGGCATAAATTATAAACTAGAATATTAAATCTAGTTTTGACAGGAACTATAAACGGGAATATTAGATCTAAATTGGCATAAATTGCAAGTTGGGGTAATTGATAGGCAAATCCAGTCTTGGGCATAGGATATAAGTATGTTAATTGGCATGACAAATGAATATGATGTAGGCCAAATTGATTTAAGGAAAGTTTACATAAATAGTAAATATGTAAATTTGAAAAGATGAATATGCCTAACCCGAGGTTAGACTGAATTGTGGTGTAAAACTTCCCGGAACCAACCGGCACATCCAGTGACCACAACAATACATGTCTAATATGGGTGGTTAGTGCATCAAGCCCAGGAAGACCCGAGGTTAGACTGAGTTGTGGTGTAAACCTGCCCGGAACCGACAGGCACATCCAGTAATCACAACAATATCTGTCTAATGTGAGTAGTTGGTGCTTTAATTAATTAATTAAAGCTCATGAACAATCAAGTTAGGATAGTAAGACTGAGTATTAAGGAAACACTTATATAACTTAACATGATTAACATGACAAGATTTGTGGGGTGTTAAGTAACTAAGGAAACACTTAACCATTATAACATGTTAATTAGAAAAGTGGGTAAGGTTAAGTAAATATTTAACCGTTATAACGTGTTAACTGGACAAGGTGGTAAGGTTAAGCAAAACTAGAACACTTAACTATCGTAACCTGTTAACTAGACTAGGAGGCGGGGTTAAGTACATTTAGGACACTTAATCGATCTAACATGTTAACCAAACCAGAAGAAGGGGTCAAGTACACTTAGAACACTTAACCGTTATAGCATGAATAGGGTTAAGTTGATGAGAAAACACTTAACCAATATAACCTGATAAATGAGTAAGGTTAAGGAACACTTAACCAATTTAACTTGATATATGGGTGGGTTAAGTCAACATGAACCGCTAGATAATACTTAACCAATTTGACTTGATATATGGGTGGGTTAAGTCAACGTAAACTGTTGGATAACACTTTACCAATCCAACAGGACGAGAAAAAGTACTAAGTAGTAAACCTTAGTTAAGAGGAATAAGTTGTAAACCTTAGTTATGGAAACGACGATTCAGGAAACTAAGTAGTAAACCTTAGTTAAGGGAACTAAGTAGTAAACCTTAGTTGAACACGAGAAGAAGCGAACGTCCATCTGATCTTAAAGAAGGCTCCAACGTACTGGGTTATGAAGCACGCGGCCTCGAGAGGGCGTGAGGGTACTCTTGGTATCCCTCTGTGAGGCTGCAGATGATCCTCTTGGGCTCATAGAGGTTAAGGTCTGCGTTAGAAGAACGAAGGGTATGCCTTGGTTGCAATATAAGGCAACCTAAAGACTAGGATGGATCAACGTGATTCAGCGAGACTAGTAACCTGTGATAGCAACTCATCGTCTACCTACCATCTTGAGTCAGTCGAGATACGTACAGCGGATAGGCGGAGAACTCCAAAAGACCATATACTTGCTATCTAGTTATGGGTGCGGATGGTCATAGGTTAGTGGGGCATAGAGGGCCTGCGTATAGTTCTCATTTTTTTTCAAGGGTGGCCTTTCATTAGTTGAAGGAGGGGTCGAGTGGGACCATAGCCACTGGAAAAATAGACCTTAGCATCTGCATCGGCAGACAACTTAAAGCTCCCGACCGAGTCCCGTGTTTCTTGATTTGCCCTGCCACGAGACTCGGGTCGCACATATAGAGGACATGTGCATCTAGACAGCGATAACGATTCACGACACATACGTGGGGAAAGTCTAGGAACATATACCTCTCTGGGTAATGTGTCCTAGATTAGGGGCGCCGTTCGATAGGTAGCATAATCCCTAGTTAGACCTAGGTCGCGTAAACCCTAAAATCCGAGAAACGTTCAATAGGTAGCATAAACCCCAGTAGCCCTGGGTAGCGTAAACCCTGGTTGGATCTAGAATGCGCTCGATAGAAAACCCTAGATTAGATCTAGGTAATAAATAATGGATGTACACCTGAAAACAACCATAATTGCGGGGATTGGGATCACGTTATTGTTTTATCAGTTTATACAGATTACTAGTTGGACACTAGTTAGGTGGTACAGAGATATAGAAACCAGAACAACAGGGAAATCGCGAAGCAGAGAAAGTATGGAAGCATATTCAGTTTATCAGTATATTCAGCTTGCTAGTAGATCCAGTTTATTAGTACATTCAGTTTTATCTTGCCTTAGCATATCTTGCGGTAATCTTATGTTATCTTGTTAGCCCTATCATCATGGTATTATCTCGTATTTAGTTAATCCATGTCATGTTGTTTTTACCTGTTCACATTCTGAAAGTTACTGAACTTACCAGACTTTATGTCTGACTCTGTTTTTCCTTCGTCTTCTTTTCTTCTGTTCCCCCCCCCCCCAAGGTAGTTAAGGAGGGAATAGTATAGCTCAGATTAGATCGGACCGTTACTCTTTCCAAGCTTGAAGACTGTGTGACATAGTGCTTTGGACTCTCTTTCCAGCTGCTATGGCTGGCTTATGCTCTATTGGGGAAAATCATTGTATATTTATGCTTCTTTATTTTGTTAAACAAGATAGATATTTGATATCAGAAAACAATCTTTGTACAAGCTATCTTATCAATAAAGTAAAGTTTTTATTTACCGCTGCTTTAATTATCTGTCTTGTAATTTATCTGCATCTTTTACCTTAAATGCTCCATAGAACTTAGTGCATTCTCTTTGTGAATTACACTAACGGATGTGGAGTGTTACAAAGGTGATAAAAAGGATTTCCATTAATTACTAACTATGCCATAATTTCACTTATAAAAATCTCAAAATTTCTCTTTCCTATTCATTTATCCTTTATTATCTTCCTTTATACCGTGCAAGTTTTTAAATTTACCTTTAACTTTTTTCTATTGAACAACAACCACTTGAAACAACTTTAATTCAATAAAATTTTATATTCTCAGCAATTTTCTTAAAAGTTAAAACTAGGAATGATAAGATTATGCACTTTAACATAATTGGAGCTCTTATTAATTTAATATACATTTCATTTTCAGGAGGAATTAATAAGATTAAGTTTCTATGAATCTTTTCTAAATAGGGCTTTTGTGTTCAATGTAAAATAACAAGGAAACTTCATTATTTTAATATTCGTTGAAATAAGTAGTATAAAATACAATGTATCACCTATATTTTGTACATCACTTTCATTGAACATTTCCTTGTCACATTAATAAAACACGTTTTCTTACAAATTTATTGATTCATTAAAGCTTAATTGTTCTGTCTCTTTCGGTGGCTATATCCCAACCCACTCCCCTAACTAATGAAAGACCATTCAAAGAGCTAAGTGACCATGTCCTTAATAAACAATCTAAGCATCTGAATTTTCCTTGTCCCTCATCCAATGTCCCCATAGTAAAAGATCACTAGCCTCTTCGTTTAACTTCGGTCTTCCTCGTACTTTCTCCAACTGAAGAAGACGGACGTCCAATGACCTACTATCTTTGTTGGGTTTTGACCATGAAGCCTCCTCGCATACGAGCCGAGGAAGCCACCAAATCATCTCAATTAGTCTTTAAGCTATCCTCAACCCTAGATGCAACCAAGGCATAGTGCCCTTATGGTACCATATAGATCTTGCCTCTATGGGTATAGCTTCGTTAAGCCTACCATAAAGGATCATCACAGAGTATCCTCACGTCCCGTCAAAGTTTTGCACTTCCTTCCAATCCCGTCGAATAAGTTTAACGTGTTGCCACCACGCGTCTGAGCACATATGATGATTTTCTTTGTTGGGTCCTTCATCCTTACTACTGGTCCAAACGCATATCCTATTTTATTCGACCTTATATCTAATTTACAAATATGCATTTCACTTTTCCTTTTTTGTTGATTTACAATATTTATTAATCTATTCAACCAGATATTATTTATTTATAAATCAACTTTACTAATTACCATAGAATCTTATACTCGTAGCTTACACTTTGTAAATCAATATGTTCATATTAATCCTAACGCCATTTAGGTTCGTAAGTCAATATGCCCATATTAAGTCTACCTGTTCTTTTAGCCGATTTCTGTCATATTCGTATGTGTAAATGAACCATGTCTATGTATTATGATTTTCCAAATATTCATATTTATGCAAATTTAAGTTGCAGTTGTAGGATTTATAACCAACCTCACATATTCCTTTTATTCTTTCATAACATATTTCAATTATGTTACCCTTTTTCTTTCCATCTTTACAATTTTCTTTTTAGGGTATTAGACCTATTCCTAATTGATTGGTTGCTAAAATGGTACAAAAATCTACTTTTATAGCTTAAGGTAATTGCTACCATAGAAATTCATAATTGCAAGACATCTCTTTCAATTAATCTTAGGCTATTGAATAGTGTGCAATAAGACTAAACCCTTATTTCGCACTAATCTACACCTATAGTTATTTTTGAACTTGCAATTTTGTTTTCCACTTCTTTTTCAAAATCAAACTTTGGAAATATATTCTCATTTTCCTAACCAATCAATCTTAGTTATTTTTGATTTTTTATTTTAATGAATATACATTAACTCCTGCTTTTAACGTATTTCCCCCCTTTTTACATAGTTACAGTAAATTTGAATAAAATTGCTCTATGTCCTTTTTTCACTCTCAATAATTTATATATTCATTCCATTCTAAAATATGAATGGTAATCTTTTCAACTAACATAAAAATTATCAGATTTACCATTTAACTGCAAATTTAGTGTCCATAATACTAATTAGGTCATGCCCATAATTATGACATGCCCACAATCATCAAATCCTATTTTATTCATAATTCCAATTAAATTATTTTTCTAACGCACGCGAACATAAAGGATCACAATATGTCATATAAATTTGGGGCATAATTCATACACATGTGCGCGCACACACACACACACACACACACACACACACACACACACACACACATATATATATATATATATATATATATATCAACATTTCAGGTTTATGTATATTTTGTGCATAACCAAAATTCAACTAAAACTTATATATATTCTAACAAAGAAAAGGGCAAAAGGGAAGAAGAGAATATATTTTGTGTTTTCTTTTCAATTCGAATTTACAGATCTACAGGGTTTGGGCATCTACACCTTGAATCTATTATGTTTTCCCTCAATTTTCTAATCAAAATTCCTAAGTCTAGAATATAAGTTATTTCTGAAGAGTTTGGAGGAGAAATTAATGGCATATCTCTGGTGTTCTCTTGGAAAATATGATTTAGAAGCTAGGTCTTGTAGGTTTGTTTATAGTTTCCTAAAGGAACCACGTATGTTTGATTCAAAATAATTAAATTTGAACCGTATAAAATATAAAACCTTGTCATCTTTTATCGAATTGGTTGACCCATGCTTCAGGTGGGTTGACCCCTGGGTGGAACCGCTTTTGGCATGGGTCGACCCTTATTTGATTTAAAGTATCATATATGGGATCTTTTTTCTAGGTGATTGTTGTTGTGTTTAAATGTTACCTTTAACGTCGTATTTCTTAACTATTTTCAGTTATTTCCAATTATTATTCCCTGTTTTTGACTTGCGTTCTTATTCAAATTCAAACGTGCAATCAATGTGCGTAGTAATAATTCTTTCGTTTTTAAATTCTTGTGTATTTAATTCTTTTAATTCCATGAATGTTATTTTATCGTTTTCTTCTTCCATCTTAACATGCATTTTATTTTCAATTTCAAACGTGAATTATTAATACGTGCACATTAAATTAAAATACTACTTTATTAACGTTATTTTAACTTCCTTTTATTACGTGGTTTTATACCATTTATGACACACATTTATTTTGCGCATTAATTTTATAATTTATTTCCTAAACATATTTATATTCATTATGTGTGTTCACATTCATGAATTAGTTAACTACTTCCAATTTTTGACGTTCCATTATTTCTCTTTTAGTGTCATTCGTAACATGCATTGTAAATTTAAAGGAAATGTTATCATTTTAATATTAGTTACTTTCCCTTGATTTCATCCTCCCAATCACACACACTTCTTTTTTCTGTTTTGTTAAATAGTTAAGTTTGTTAATAAGTTAACATTAATAATCTTCCATTACTTTCAAATTCAAATGCTCATAGACTATACAATTAATGTGGGCATGTATTTTCTAATTATTTTATAACATACCATTTATTAATTATCATTCATTCTTCTACTTCTTTTTTGTTTTATTCTATATATACCACTGCAGCATTATATTTGCATAATGGAAATTTTTTGTTTATTGCTCATTTCATAACATGTGTTTGTTTTCAAATTTCAAACCTGCATTACTCCCATAATTATTTTGATAATTTTGTTATTAAGAATCTGGGATATTACAGACTTATAATTGGTGCAAGTCACATACACATTAGCAACTATGAGCTACGCTGCTTAAGAGCAAGAAACAGTTGAATACCCAAAAGCATGACATCAAACCAAACTAAATATTTGCATCACTAATTAGCTGATTCGCAATGTTTAAGAACAAAAAAGAATGATAAAATTAATATCAGTGATCAAATAACAAACAAAAATAGGATGCATGTTGACATAAAGACATGTTTGAATTCCTTATAATCGTTGTTGTGTTACTATTTTTTATGGTTTATTATAAAGTTGTGTGACGTTTGAATTCCTTATAATCATTGTTTAATTACTAGTAATAACCTGTATTTTTCTATTAATTTTCGTAAATCATGCAAAGAACAACAAACATAAATATATAAATAAATAAGCAAAAAGCCATCAAATAATATCCTTTTTGAAATATTTAGGGTGCATTTTGACTTACGTATAGGATTACGTCGATATACAATGGCCAGAGTTCAATTTTTTGAAATTTCGAAATTCAAATAGTTATCTTACGTGTATTCATTTCAAACGACCTTCTATCATAATATATATCCTTTCAGACCAGAAAAACAAGAATATACATTATTTTTTTCCCTTAACACCTTAATCTCTAAATCAAATAAATGACTAATCCTATCCATAATTTAATCGAAAACCTTGAATAAACGACTGAATCCTTCAAAAATATTCTCTCTTTTACCCTATGGTATTAGATGCACTTAGAGTTTAGGTCAAATGCTGATGTATAAGGAATAAGAGGTATTTTAATGCATTTCGGTGATTAATTTCCTTCTGCATTAATGGTGAACCAAAAAATAAACCTCAGTGGACCATAGATAAACAAAATGAAAATTGGAAGACTATAAAAGCAGATCCCATCCTTTTTGAAGATGGTTGGGTTAAAGTCCTATGAAATGTTTAGTTAAATAGATTTGTTTGAATAATAAGTACTCAACTGTGTTTGGATTCGATTAAACTGGTTTGATTTGATATATTCGGATTGGACTGAATGATTTTATTGATTTGAAGGGATAATTGACTAATAATAATAGTTTTTATGTTTGAATTTTCATTGCATGATTTTCACTCTCATGATTATTTTATAACATGTTATTCAAGGAGAATCAATTTTCTTGTCGATATTTAAGTTAGTGATTAAGATGGTATTCGAGTCAATATTTTTGTCTGTAACGACCCACCATTTAAAGGATTCAAATCGGCAACAAATTGTAAATGTCTAAACCAAATCGTTCACAACTGAGAATTGTTGATGGGATTTAAATATAAAAAATAAAGAGTTGAAAAAGAAATCGAAGACAGAATCCCATAAGGAAGGACAAAATATAATAATCACATAAATAAATCATAAAGCCATTTATGCTTTACATTTTACAATATCAGAGTTAAACAATCAATAGATAAATACAATAATGCAGTGAAATAATACTAGCAAATACGAACGTCTTCAGCTAAACCGAAACAACTCAGATATTCAATGCCCAAAAAAATGCATGTGACAAGATATATCATAGTAAATAGACATAAAAAATAATGTCCAATCCATCTTCACATCAAATAATAAGCATATAATGCAATCACTATAAAAAACAACCAATATATTCAAATGGTGACTAGTTTTAATTATCAAACTAGGCAATTCAATCAATGTCAAGCTAATGTCAATTATCAGCTATATTATTTGAGTTAGTGTATAAGCTAGTATTAAAACTAGAATTAGAATTATTAGTTTTTATTGACGACAAAAAGGAAGAAATATAAAATTAATAATTAAGAGTTTTTTTAGTATTCAAGAGGAGTTAAATTGTACTTTATAAACAGGATCGTCATCATAAAAAATGGATACTGTAAGTACCATATATAATGGTTTTAGTGACAACAACCTAGGAAAACAATATAAAATATAAGTACTAAAGTTACTATAGTTCAATACAAGTATTAATGATGAAGACTGTACAGTATCAAGTGTTGATTCAGGATTGATCATGCCGATGTAGAGATTCAAGAGTTAGAGTATGAAGATTCATTGAAGAACTCAAGAAGTTCCAGAAAAGTTTAAAGTCATAGAATATATATTAAAATTATAATTGTTTTGATCTCTTTTCAAAATTATTTTTCAAATGATTTTCATTTTTTTGTCAAAAATGGTTCTTAAATAATGTTTTTTTTCAAAATGATAATTTTCAAAATCCTTTTTTTAATTTTTAATCTTTTGTATTGTTTATATATTATTACATGTCTATAACATGACAAATTTCTTCATACATAGTGTTTTATATTATTATATTTAATGTTTCATATTAGATATTTCAAGAATTATTTGGAAAGTTTTATTATGACTGAAATACATGTGAACTACGTTTAAATGATTTTATAATGTTTCAAATTATTCTATACAACAATGTAATGATTTAAAAAAATGATTTTTAAATTTTCAAATGAATATGTTTACATATTTAAGTACAATAGTCGACATAATAACAAGTTTCTCTAAATGATTTTATAACGCCTCAAATTATTTTGTACAACAATGTAATGATTTAAGAAAAATAATTTTTAAAATTTCAAATGAATATGTTTACATATTTAAGTACAATAGTCGACATAATAACAAGTTTCTCTAGAAAATATATTATTAAAGAAGTGTCTATTCGTTACAACATTACACAAACTATATATAATAGATTTTGAAAGAATTTTTTAGCTATCTTCTTTAATTTAAATTCTCTCCTTTTTCTCTCTCATTTTCTATGAAAATTCTGACCAAATCTACCGAATCTCAACCGATATAAAATCATTTATTTTATAGTATTCTCTTCAATTGCTTAAGACCGAAGTGCAATTCAGAGTTATATAAGCAATTGTAATCGAAGATCAAAAGATCTTATTTTTAAACTCTTTCAATCTAAAAACTATTGTTTATTAGGTTGTGGTAATCTTGAAGACCCGTTGGGCGTGGTAGAGTGCCCAAATCAATTGCATGTGCTTAGTAACTTATAATGACCTGCATTTTACGTATCAGAGAATCATAAAATATATTTATTTAATTGCCCGAGGGTCAGACCATTCTCATATTTTAATATGTTGTTCATGAGGGTACGAGATTTTTACAAGTTTTGTTTGTGACCATTTTTCCCTTGTTGTTTTTGTTTAGGGAATAATTTTTTAATGGAATTGAATTAGAAGCTGGAATCAATTTCATTGGATCGAAAATGGTATTGCCAATTCCGTAGAGTGGTCACATTAAAAATTTGGTATAGCGGTTTGGGAGGAAATGCTGTTTTAGCGCTACATTTTTTCTGGATAGGCTAATTAGTCATTAGTGGGCTGATTAGTGAAGCCCATTAAAGCTAGGGGCTATTGGCTATAAATAGGAGGGTAGAGGGTAGAGGCATGGAGAATTGTATAATTTCTTCATTTCCTATTTGGTTGGATTTGTGATTCTCCCTACTCCAGTCAAATACCTCTCCACTTCATTTAATTCATAGATCTAGAATAGTAGACTGAAGATCAACATCGATGGAAGGTAGATTGCATCAAAGTGATTGATTCAGATGTCGTTCTTCGCTGTCTAGATAAGAGATTCATTGTTTTCAAGTTATTTTGTGGATTTGGTGAGTGATAGGCATTTCTCACACAGATTCAGTCGAGTACATGGGTTGTTTGATCTTAATTTTCATCATTTCGAGTCATTTTCGCTTAGATCTAATGGAGGGAAGTATATATTTAATTCAAATCACCATAGGATCTAATCTAGCAAGAGTATAACGGTAAATTGATATATTAAATCATGTGTTTATGCAAGTTTAGATCTACTTATTGATTCGTTTATTGTTTTATCGTAATTTGGTGGATTTCATATGATTGTGTGACGATTATTTGTTGTGTTAATGTTGTTTGATGATTGTATAAAGTGTTGATGATTGGATTGTTGAAATTGGATGGTTTGGATGAATTTGATGTTAGTTGTTCAGCATGGATTGTATGGATCAGTGATGGATCGGTGATTGATCAGCGACCGATCCAGTGATGGATCAACGGCTAATCAAGTGATGGATCAGTGGCCATCCAGTGATGGATCAAGCGAAGTTTATTTTTGTTGGAAGATGGTCATAGTTTCAAGGTGAATTCTGATGGAAGGTTCGAAGCAAAGTCAGGTGTTCCTTAATCGATTAATTGCAACGAATGTGGAGCCTTCGTTGATCGATGAAATACAACGAAGATGTGAAGACGACTCAAGGGTATTTGAGCTCATGTGTAATGGTTGCTCAAGATGATGTGAGCTTACGAATAGTCACTAACAACGACGACTAGAGATATTGAAGGCTGAGGGAATATCGTTAGTCGGAGATTCTAGCGAACTCAAAGTAGGAGTATAGTAGGGACGCCTAAAAGACTATATGATAAAGTCGACTTCCCTGGGTAAAACATTTATGGGTCTAGTTGTCTTCGTCGAGTAAGACAAACATACGTATCGATGAAAGGTGTATGGAGGTTTGCTAGAACCTGGATAACCATTAGCCCTTGACCAATGGCATTTTGTGGCCAGTCATGCGATTAACGATGATTTCAAAACAGGATTGGCGATGATAGCCAAAGTCATGAATGTTGATTATTTTTCTTGTATCGTCTTGCGTAGATTGTTCGACGTTGAAGGAGACATCTCTTAGGTGCTTGTCTGATGTTGGTTTAGGCCTTCAGGTCTTGTTCTTAGGGGATGCTGATCTCGATTAGGATGGTCTACGCTGGATAATTAGTTTCTATATCTGCAACTGTTTGTTTTCTGATTTTGTAAAGGTTATCACTGTCGAATGTGGAGGAGACGAGTTTGGGTTTCTTCTCTATTGATGTTGGTAGATTAAATGATTGATCTACCTATTTCTTCTATACTTTATTGATGATGTTAGATAATTGTTTTATCGCTCATTAAAACTATTGTCTCACTCAAGGTTTTATGTTCCCTCTTATTATCTTGGGTTTTTCATCCATTGATGTTGGGGATTCGCAGACTAAGTAGCAGGTGACATGTGATTGGACTTGATGAGGACAATGCTGCAGAGCGACGACGAGCAGGAGGCTTACGTATTATGTTCTGCTAAACATATCTTGTTGTTTCCGCTGTTATGATTGATATGATTCTCTGAGTGACTTGTAGTGAGGCAATTTGTGCAGACTCTTATGATGTATTCCAATTGATGTATGGATATTACTTTCCTGATGATATGAAAGTATTGAGATTCTTTTATATGATGCTTCACTATTAATGCCTATTATATATGTTCTATTATATTTTATCTCTACATTGTGAGTTATACGACAGGCTCCGCTTGTGTTATTCTACTATGATGATCGTCCATAGCTGTCTGGCACATCTTTAAGCGCAGTCACTACACCAAAAATTGCCTTTAACAGCACTGCAAAAGCGCTACAATAATTTGTAGTAGCGTTCCGATAAGTGCTGCTATACAACATGCAACTAAAAGTCTTTTTTTTTTTTGCGTTTTAGTAAACACAACCGAAAATGAAAATATTGTAGCGTTTCTGAAACCCTACAAAAAGTTTTTTGGCAGCGTCTTAATAATGCTACTAAAGTGATACTTGCATCATTTTTTAATTTTTTTTTGTAGCGGTTTTCAGTCCTACTATATGTTTTTTGTTGCGGTTTTTTAGTCCTACTATATGTTTTTTGTTGCGTTTCATTTTAGCTACAATATTTTTTGTAAATTACATTTGTAGCACTTTTTCAATGCAACTAAAACTTACTGATGTACACCACATTTTAATATTGCGGTTATTTACTGTTAATGGCTTGTAACATTTCCATCAATCACTTGTATATAATATAAATATTAAAAAAGATAATTATATGAGTATCATTTTCAAACTAAAATCAATAGTCACCATATTTAAATACTTAAAAAAACACATTACTCCCAACATCAAATATAACACCCATAAGCATCTCAATAGTAGTATTTCGACAAAATAAGGGAATCTGCATACCACAATTGCTGACAAACGGGTCTAAAAGATTAATACAAACAAAATAATAGTTATATTCTTCTTCATAGCTTAATAACGACTGATTCTTTGATGCGAGTGTTCTTCACTTTGGAAATATAATTACTTATACATAAGTATGGTGTGATGGTTATTAATATAATAATATTAAAAGGAGAAAGCTACAGTTCTCTAGGAGGCAATGAAGATGTCATAATAATTAAAATGTCAAACACTAAGAGCAAGACACGAGATAAGTTTGTATTATCCAGCTAAGAAGAAATCTAATTTGGAAGCCAATGCTATAACATCTGACAATGAAGATACATATGATAGTACCATGACCTTTATGTTAGAGTCTGCATTTTGTATTCTTAATGCATACAAACATCAAAGTACCAAGCAACCAAACATAAAATTAAAAATCAATGCTACTGGTAATATCATCAAATAACTATCTTTCATGATGCTTTTGCCTAATTAATCACAATGCTATTATTGTACAACACTCTATTACTTCAACACAAAAAATGAATATTTCTACGATGGTGCCGATCTTAAGATTGGTCAAGTTCAATTTTGGAAGGGACATAAAAGTGAGAATGTCATTCAGGTATGGGAATAAACTGTTTTTTCTAGTAACGTAATTCAGACAAGGGACAAAGACTTCGATTCAGGAGAGATGATAAAATGAAGAAAAGAAAGGGAGAAGTAGAAGTATATAAGGGAAACTATAGTTCTGCACGACTATTCCTCTCCTCAGATTTTGGAGAACCCGTAACGGTGCCGATTTGGGACATAACTCAAAAACTCATATTAATACCAATCCATAATTTTTTTTTTCAGGGGATAAGTTTGTGCTACATAATGAATGCTACTAAGTAGATAACAAAATAAATTTGTAGCTAATTCAAATTCATCTTTTTCATTAAGGTTAACATATAATTAGAATATCAGTTACAAGGTGATATAAAAGTTGGTCTGGCAATCCTAAATCCTAATGTCCAAGTAATCTTCAATATTCTGTGTTTTGACATTTTATTTCATCAACTTTTGATTTAAAGTTATTATAATTTAAGGAAAGCAGTGGTTGAAGGTGGGCAGACAACACTAGTGCCAATATTTCACTAGTCCAAGTAATCACGGCAACCAAGCGACACAGTTCCTCTAGTATGTGTAGATTAAACTAAAGCATCTATATTTCACTATCTAGCTCCATATATAAATAGCAACCGTACCCAATTCTCCATGGTTCTAAACACCAATATCCCACCATTGCTGATACCCAAAATATTCCCTTGTCTTCACATTATCACTTAGGCCACCGAAAATAGATATAACTCAAACTAGCATTGTTTAAAACTACATGCCAAAACTCCTAAGCATATAAACTTGTTTGTACGACCTAAACAATGCACACTAATTCAAAAACACAGCAAACCTTAGGCCAACCTATATATAGCCATTTGCTAGTTTTGAACTCATTATTCTGCATATTTTTTATGATCTGAAAAGTTCTCCTTAGAGACCATAAATTGTATCAACATAACTAAACCACCAATATGCCACACCCTAGCAAATTGCATGAATATAGACATCCACTCCTGGCAGTATATTGCATAACTTTCACTGCCCCACATGTTATTATTTCCACTGCACCTATCTTCCTTCTTCTCAAGTATACCCTTCAAAACTTCTGATCTAAATTAACATCATTTTCAATAATCTATTTATGCACGCTAGCAACAACAAACTTCATACCTCAGTCAAAACCCTGAGAACTGAAACTGATGGGGCATATAAACATGAATGCATATGCATTCATGTCCTTAGCACAGTCTATGGCTAGGTAGGATTTGCTGAGCTCCTCGTATATTGTTTAGAAGGAGCCATAGTTGAATTTTAAGGGTTTCTTCAATGTGTGCTACTACGTTCTCTATAATTGATGATATGGTTCCTCGAAATATTCATCTGCTTTGCTTAGCTCATTCGCACTAGTGTTGTCTGTCACACCTTCAACTACTGCTTTGTCTTTTCCTAATGGGGTGAACTGACCGTTTACTAATGTAATTTCGAATAAATATATGTGGTTTAATTTATTTTTAATTAATTCAGTTAAACACAAGAGTGAGAATATGTTCAAAAGAGAAAAAAGAAAAATCTATAATAATTGGCTGGGTTGACAGTATTGACTTACTCAAACTTGATTCCCCAATGACATATGCGGTTGGACAGCTACAATCATACCAAATGCATCTTCCATGTATGTACACTCTGATGTAGGTCTCCATAACAATGCATTATTGAATCTCACAAATTTTATTCAAACCTTTATGGCATCTTTTCCCAATGGAACAAAGTGAACCATCGATGTTGCATCGGTTGGCATGATGGTTCCTTCAGCCACTATTCGTCCCGTTTCACCAACATCAATCAACTTGCATTTACTATTTGCTACTAGATTTGCAGTCACCTTTTGGGTAAGCAAAAATGCATGAATTATCGTATTTTTGTGTGATTATATTAAAGAAACTATAGTTGGTACTGAAATCAAGCGTGCTCGTGATTGTATGATACTTCTAGGCAAACAATACCATCATGTATGTGCCATCAAGTATGGTCATGATAATATATACAAATTATATTAAAAAAACAAGATTATATGATAATTCAATTTTTTCTCCTTCTTGTACCCAACGTCCCGACATTCATACTCAATTCACATTGTTAAAAATTAACATGCTGCAGCAAAATTTTATTTCTCATTATAAATTAATATTTTATTTTGTATGCATTTGCATTGCATATGCTAAGTTAGTGATGTATGTGCATATTGAAGCCGACTGGAACACTAATCAATGGAAAATAAATTACAGTCAAAATATATGAGTACCAATTTTCTTTCCCAATAGCCACTCCATGCATCTCTAAGTGTGTGTCAATATGTGTGCGCGCACGCGCTAAGAAGGAAGGAACTGTGACTAGTCCAGTCCAATCTTATTCACACTATTAACTGGCTAGATGTGCCATTAATAATAAAGTAGCGAGGAAATATGGAGGAAATAAGCATGCTCGCTAAGAAGGAAGGAACTGTGACTAATCCAGTCCAATCTTATTCACGTTCTTAACTAGGTAGATGTGCCATTAATAAAACATCGGCGATGAAATACCGGTTGTAGGAAGTGGAAAAAAAATTACCTGAGGAGTAGTCATAACACTTGTTGAAGCCATGTAAGGAGTGCTCAAAACAATTGTTTTTTCAACTACAACTTTTGATTTCGGTCATGCTATTTTCCTACCAAGAGTGCCTTTAATGCATGACATATCGGTTGTATGTCTCCATAAGAAAGCATCTCCTTTGTAAGCATAGTCTACCCAAACCACAAAGGTTAACTGACCAAGTGGAATACCATTTAACATCATTTATAAATCACTAGAACACAGTCTTCCTTCGGCAACTAACACTTCGCCCTCATTTCCAATCATAAAGCTTGCATTTTTTGTTGTGCTACTAGTTTTACTCTAAAACAACAACAAATTTAATGGGAAAAGATAGGTATACAATTGCAAATAGTTATCGTAAATTATGAAATTTACCGTAATGTCTTCCTCCAAGTTTTGTCGTGCCATAACATAATTAGCAGGCCGTACTACTGACTTATTCTTAGCTTCCCTCAATAGTGACAAACTTGGTGTAGGCCTTCATAAATAAGCATCTTCTTTCTTTACATGCTCTACTACAACTTTCATAGCATTTGGTCCAATACGAATATCGTTGACAACCTCATTAGGTTTATATGCACATGTTTAAGGTTTATAAGCATATGAAAACATACCCTATATAAAAATTTATGCTAAAATATACATATCTGTAATGGTTGTATATATGCGTATGCAAGCAACTGCAAATCATATTGCATTTTAAAGTAAACAAATATGGATGTTGTGCATTTAAGAAATCCAAACTGGAATTTATAAAAGGTAGCCATTTATGAGCACCTTTGTATTAAAATGGAAAGAATAAACAGAATAATTTATATCAACTATAGGTTGTAGTCTATATTTTCGTTAAAATGGGATGCATAAGCCAAAAGAAACATCATTTTCCATCTAAAATTTGGATGTACAAATAACGCAATAATTTTATTGCTTACAAAATTAGTAACAACTGAGAAATTGAACTACATGTACAAAGTAGCCCTCAGAGCTATATATAGGCAGGATTAAAGGGGTGGAAAATAGTTTATGAGATCGATGGTACTTGAATCTTAATTTCTATTGTATTGCATTATGTTATTTTCAAAAATACTACAGGCGCCTTTGAGAAAGCGCCTGTACAATTTTTCCAGCATAGCGTTGACATAGCCGAAAGTGACATGTATTTGTAAATATTTTTAAAAGTGGTCTGTTGGTGTGATTAAGTTTTAAAACATGCCTAAATTAGGAAGAAAAAAATCTAAAATATATTTAAAATTTTGCACTAAGCAATGAAAATGAATATGCTAAAAATTGGGCTTCTTTTAAACAATTAATGGTAAAACCCAAATCTTTTTAAGCTAATTCAACTTTACCTTCACTACTGTAATTTTACATGATTGTGATATCTGTTTTGCAACTGACTGGTGATATACATGAAGAAGTGGAGAGTCATAACCGCGTACTTGACCGAATGGTACTGAAAAATTTCTCACTTTTTTCCATCTAGCTGCGAATAATCATGTAAATTACAAATTATTCCAAGTTTTCAATGGATAGGGCCTCGAGATGGATTCATCAAGGGGTGTTCTCTTGGGGACTATGGATCGGTTCAAGATGGTATGCAAAAAAATTCATTGTTATAAATGATCTGTATATCTTGTTAAGTACCGAAATTTTGCGGACCACTTAAGGAGCAATAAAAACTTGATTCTTTCAAAACTAGTTATCGAAACAGATTTGTTTCTACCACTATAGCAAAGTTGGTTATTTTACACCGGTTTAATGTTAAAATTGTACCGGTATAATTCTTTCTTCTTAGTATGCACTGAAGTGATTTTTAAGATAGCACCACTATAATTTCTTTTTCAAGATTTACACTGGTGCGATCTAGGATCAAGCCGATAGTTGCTGATCTCAAATCGCATCTATATAAACTATTGATGCCAATGTATGAGCAAGTTTTAAAACTGATCTGTTGCGTATGTTATAACTCTCTCTTGCTTATTTTTTAGAACTTGTGCAACTGTCAGCAGTAACATTCGTATAATTCTTTCTTCTTAGTATGCACTGAAGTGATTTTTAAGATAGCACCACTATAATTTCTTTTTCAAGATTTACACTGGTGCGATCTAGGATCAAGCCGATAGTTGCTGATCTCAAATCGCATCTATATAAACTATTGATGCCAATGTATGAGCAAGTTTTAAAACTGATCTGTTGCGTATGTTATAACTCTCTCTTGCTTATTTTTTAGGACTTGTGCAACTTTCAACAGTAACATTCTTACATGGATTGTTATCATTTTGGTTATCGTTAATCTAACTCATGAATCAGTACCCCTTCTTACTCTTTACTGATTAGACCAGTATTTTATATACATGTATTTGTTATATGTGCGCATTGGATGATAATACAGTTGCGTGCAGGTGAAACTAATACACATGTATAGTTTGAAAGTTGGTACTTTTATTAACCACTGGAAAAAACATAAAACAATAACTCAATAACTGAATACCCATTGTGTTCGTGCATATAAGATATTAAAATAACCACTCAATAACATCAATATGCTAACTTAATAAAATAAAAAATAACATAAATACCTTAATGACGAAGATTGAGTATGCCTTCAAGTATATAGATCTCGATGATAAATCACTAACTCAATATTTGCATACAAGAAATATTAATTGGTTATCAAACATATTAATTACATTTGTCTAATTTAAATATAGAAAACAATCACATTTTCCTTAATTGCAACATAATTTCATACACAACAATCATTGATCTTATAAGCAAACAATGGAAAAACGAACAAGAATGACATGTCCAGGTTCTCAAAAACAATTCTCATAATAAAAAAAATATTTAAACTACTCAAGTATGCCTTTGCAATTCTCCCTTACATAACTAACATTTTCAACATCTATATCAGTATCATCACAATCTTCAACGACATTGATAGCTTCTTCTTTATAATCATTTGTCTCTAAATCGTGAAGACCTCATGTTGGTGCTTTCATTACAACATATGAAACACCCCACCTCCGTTAGGGTCACTCTCAAAGGGAATGCCCTAATTTTGGTGGAGGTTTATAAGTACAAGTCACAGATATACAAGACAGATATAAGAACACATATTTGTAAACAGCGGAAAAACAACAAACTTTTATTTCATAAAAGCAAATACGTGTTACAACAATATCACCATAATTGTCTTACATTTTTTCCCAAAAACATAACATAACTCCTTCATAATCTGTCTTGATTACATTATTAAAGAAGCATAAATAAAACATAGATAAACTGCAAAAGCCCCCATAGTGGTTGTCCAAAGCCATAGTTCAAAATGAAAAGGTCCAAGCAATACATTTCTCTTCTTCAAGCTGGATGTTAAGGATGGTCAAGCTGCTGTGTTCCCTCCCTGTGGACCTGGGGGGGGGAACGGAAGAAAAGAAGACGAAAGAAAAGTAGAGTCAGACATAAAGCCTGAGTAAGTCTAGTACTATTTTGTCTATGAATAAAGAACTGGGTATGATAAGTATAAACAAGAAGTGGAAAAGCACTATAGCTTGGTTAAGTTGTCTAGGGTCGAATATACTATCGTACCCCATGTTAATCTCTGAACCCATATAAACTAGTTTCCAACTGGCACCCCATAATCAGGGTGAAGTGATCCATTTTATAATGATCGGCTCCTACTCGCATAGTTACATGTGTCTTACGGCCCCCGATGTTGTAGTTACCTATGCTGGTCCCACCATGGGGTGTATCAAGTCCCACGGTGGCGGCCCGACACAACCTTAGAATGCACAGGTATGCTACTGGTGTCCAGTGCCTTATTTTTCTGCGCCGGAGTGTGTGCACGCCCGCACCCCGTTAGAACCTACACTGCTACACCACCGCCGTCGATTTGACCTCTTACAATCAGCCCAGTAATCGTGCCCCACCCTGCCTAGTTTCAGGGTATCCTGATACACCTTCTAGGGTTACTGCTGAAAAGGGTCCCCCGTTACTAGGTTTTCTATCTCTAGCCAACATGCTAAGTTGGTTAAGTGTTTCCTAACCTAACCCCCACCAGTCCGTTTAGTGTAGCATGTTCCATTTTGATTAAGTCTTTAGTTCACTTAATCCTAACAATCCTGACTCAGCCTTAATTGTCTTATTAAGGCCCTGACCTCTCACATTAGACAGGTATTGTTGTGGCTGCCTGTTGCCGGTTGGTTCCGGGCAGTCTTACGCCACAACTCAGTCTAACCTCGGGTCTTTATTGGGCTCCATGTTTAACCTCTCACATTGGATAGGTATTGTTGTGACTACTGGACAGCCGGGCGGTTCCGGGCAGGTTTACATCACAACTCAATCCAACCTCGGGTTAAACACATCGTATGTTCTACATTTACATATTTTGTCTTTCTTCTTTATTTTCTTATATGTAAATATTTGCGGCCCATTATTAAGTTAATGGTGTAAAGGTTACACCAATCATGGGCCCAACCCATACTTGAATTTGGGCCCTTCTATTTTATATTTTCATTCATTAGTAATTTTTAACCCAATGTTATTTTCCCCCGTTTAACACGTCCGTTTATTATATATATGTTGGGCTTAGCCTTTTAAAGCCCAACTTAGCCATGCGAAAAGGGGAGGCTTAAAGCGTGATTACATACACAAAGAGGGGAAGGTGAGCGCATGAACTTGCAATATGACGTTGGAAATACAAAGATAGAAACGGGTGTACTTGCATAGTAGTGACATATACTTTGGTCATAAAGCATAGGTGACATGAATCAAAGCATGTGAACTTGTAGTTGAGATAAGAATCTAAATTGGGTATCATTATTGACACATAGTCATAACTACAACATGAACCTATACTTTTATTTAGGCATAATGTCAAACATAAGCATGGCATAAATATTTCTAACATAAGCATGGCATAATGTCAAACATAAGCATGGCATAATGTCAAACATAAGCATGGCATAAGTATAGTTAAATTTGTTCACATAACCATGGCATAAATATTTCTAACATGAAATCATGATTCTTACTTTAGTCATGTAAACTTGCAAAAAGGGATTTTGAATCTAACCTAGCTATGTACCACATATGTCATCATATGATTCTTGTAAACAATATAGACTTAATTATGCAAAATATCAATCATAGCTTAGTCACATTCATAAGTTTGCAAATAGGTTTTCTAGTACAAAAGCATGACTTAATACATAGATCATGGTGCCAAAATTTCAACATAGTTTCATATGAACTATAACAACCAAACTTGTTCCAATTACTTACAAAATGATTTATGCACAAAAATATACATCATGATGGCATAGTAGCAAAACCCCAAACTTGCATGAATTTCAATTAATCAACTACATACATGTAGCTTCAACATGGATTACATAATTTGTGAATATTCCAAACGTATACTTGCATAGAACTACCGCATGTAGTTCTTTATAATGAATAACATAATTCCCAAATCGATAAGAATCATAGTAACGCACAAATTATGAATTATTTATTACCCCAACCAAGTATACAAACCAACACAGTTATTTGTTCATACCAAAGTAATACTCTACTTACAATGATGTGGCGAATTCGCTAATTTAGGGATTTGAAGATGCGGTTTGATTTGATTGAGTTGCTTTATGCCTTAGAATTTTGCCTCCTAATCCTCTCTCCAATTGGTGGCTACCCCTAGTCGTTCCTCAGCAACATGGCGGCTTTGTTCTTATTTTTGAATGAATAGATTAGGGTTAGTCTAGGGTTGTTTATATAGAGGTTATAAACTGATTAGTACCATTGATGTTGCTTGGATTGATCGTAGCCATTCATCCTAAGGAGAGACCAATTAGAGCCTGCCACCTAGCCCTAATGACAAAGCAGACCACAGAAAATCGACCAACATAGAATAGGCCAGCCAGGTTGGACTGGGTTCGACCTGGTCTGGACCAGGTCGACACCCCTGTCGACAGCCCTGTCGACAGGCCTGTCGACCTGGTTAGACCAGGTCGACAGCCCAGTCGACCTGGGTGCGTCAGGCGGGTGTTTTCCTGCCCTGGCCCATTGGGCCCCATTTTTAATTTTAAACTTCCGAAGGCCATATCTTCTTCATACGGACTCCGTTTTTCGAAAACTCGGACTCTATTTCGCGTATTTTTCCGAGACGAACGCAATGGCGTATCCCGTTTCCCTTAGTTCTTTGATTAAAATTAATTATACTTTAATTTGTGCATTTCACAGTTATAGAATTCGCGGGGTGTTACATTCTCCCCCACTTAAAAGGATTTCGTCCCCGAAATCTTCAAGTTAGGAGGAATGTATATCCTAACATCCAATCATCCATCTACTCATCCATCAAACACGAGCATCCATTGTCCTTAAAAGACTTCTAATGCTTCATGATCATATGCGAAGTGTGTGTATACATGAACTTATCTAATGCAAAATCAGGCGGTCTACTGATTCAGTTGACCTCCTTGATGCGAATTATGTAAGTGCCATGAATCCATTATGTATGCAAATTTTCCTATTCTTGATTCTACATGAGTGCACAATCATTCAATACAAATGCAACATCCACATGACAACATATTAAAGTTCAACCACATATGAATGCAAACATATATGCATATGCAATATGAAGTGACTGAGCCGATCTAAAACCCTAGATTGTGTGTGTATATGCAACCACGAGCAACCACTAGCAACCACTTGCAACCATCATACATAACATGTTTCAATTACATGTTTCCATCCAAAGGGTTTCTACCTAAAAGATAAGATCGAGGAAATATACCTAAAAAGATAGATATAAGCGCAACTTAAGGAAAATAAAAGATCAAGGATGTACCCTCGAACAGAAAAGGGTAGGCGGTACGGATTCTAGCTTCAGTTTCCCAAGTCGCGTCTCCCTCGGCGTCGCTCCACTGAACTTTGACGAGCTTGACTTCACGGTTGCGTAGCTTCTTCACTTCCGTTCCTAATATGCGTGTTGGAACTTTTCTTATGGTTGCTTCGCGTTCCACTTCGGCCTCTTCGAGGATATTTGGCTCTACCACTTCAGCAGACTCATGTAGACATTTTCGGAGGTGTGAAACGTGAAAAACGTTGTGGACTCCTGCCAACTTCTCGGGTAGCTCTAATCTATAGGCCATTTTCCCAATTTTCTCGATGATAGGGAATGGCCCTACGAACCTTGGTGCAAGCTTTCCTGTGGTTCCAAAACGAACAACGTTTCTTAGTGGTGATACCTTGAGAAAAACTCTGTCTCCAACCTCAAATTCAAGGTCGGTCCTTCTCTTGTCGGCATAGGACTTCTGTCTGCCTTGGGCCGTCTTCATCCTTCTTCGTATTAAGTCTACTTTCTCTGAAGTCTCTCGGATCATGTCTGGTCCAAGTATGAGCTTATCAGTAGACTCCCACCAACAAGTGGGCGATCGGCACGGTCTTCCATATAAAGCTTCGAAGGGCGCCATTCCGATGGTTGCTTGATAGCTGTTGTTGTAGGCGAATTCCACCAAAGGAAGGTGGTCTTCCCATGTCCCTGCACAGTCTTAAAAGGTCTTCCAAAACTCTGTTCACTCTCTCTGTTTGGCCGTCGGTTTGGGGATGATAGGCTGTGCTCAAGCATAACTGCGTTCCTACTGCTTCTTGCAGACTCCTCCAAAACTCACTGGTGAAGATGGGGTCTCGGTCACTAACAATGCTAGATGGTATTCCATGGAGTCGAACGATTTCCTTAAGGTAAAGTGATGCTAGGGATGAGGCAGTTCTTTTACTTTTGACAGGTAAAAAGTGGGCGCTTTTAGTAAGCCTATCCACTATTACCCAAATGCTAGTGTTGCCTCTCCTAGACCTAGGCAGCCCATCAATGAAGTCCATTGAGATGCTATCCCACTTCCACTGCGGGACCTCCAGAGGATGTAGTAGTCCGCCAGGCTTTTTCTGTTCCGCCTTAACCTGTTGGCACACCATACACTTAGAAACGAACTCTGCCACGTCCTTTTTCATGCCGTTCTAGAAGAAAGTCCTTTTTATGTCCTTGTACATTTTATCTCCGCCTGGGTGTATCGTCATCTTGGAGTGATGTGCCTCCTCGAGAACCTTCTTTACTAAATCTTTTGCTTGTGGGACGCATAGTCTTCCGTCTCGCCTTAGTAACCCCTTATCGTCGATGGAGTATCTGTTGAGGTGACTTGAAGTCTCACCCCTAATTAGCCTATCAATTATTTCCACAAGCTGAGGGTCTTCGCGTTGTGCTGCCCCTACTGAATCCACTAAAGTTGGGCGCACTTCGAGAGATGCTAACAAGCCTGGTACGAAATCGGAGGAGGGCCTAAAGTCGAAGCTGGCTATAAACTCTAGGCTTTGTCTTTCAACAAACAACGGGCTTAGGGTCAATTTCTTTCGGCTCAACGCGTCTGCCACTACGTTGCCTTTGCCCGGAGTGTAGGAGATTTCGAAATCGTACGAGGCAAGAAACTCCATCCATCTTTGTTGCCTCAAGTTAAGATCTTTCTGCGAGAAAAGATATTTCAACGATTTATGGTCAGTGTAAAGTTCGAACTTCTCACCTAGGAGATAGTGTCGCCAAGACTTGAGTGCAAAGACGATGGCGGCTAACTCAAGATCGTGGGTTGGGTAGTTCTTTTCGTGCACCTTCAACTGCCTCTCGCCATAAGCTACTACCCTTCCTTCTTGCATTAAGACGGCGCCTAGCCCTGTCCCACATGCATCCGTATAAACAGTGAACATCTTGTTCCCATCTGGCAGCGTCAAAACTGGGGCTGTTGTAAGAGCCCTTTTCAGTCGTTGGAAAGCAAACTCGCAATCCAAATCCCAATTGAACACTAGATTCTTCTTGGTCAACTTCGTGAGCGGAGCTGAGATTTTCGCAAAATCCCTTATAAACTTTCGATAGAAACCCGCTAGTCCTAGAAAGCTTCGGACCTCAGTTGCATTCCTTGGTGTCTTCCAATCCTGTACTGCCACTACCTTAGCAGGGTCCACTGCTAACCCTTGTTTGGATACTATGTGCCCAAGGAACCTCACCTCTTCTCTCCAAAAGTGGCATTTGGAGAATTTGGCTTTTAGTTGATGGACTCGCAAAGTTTCCATGATTGCCCTTAAGTGCTGAGCATGTTCCTCTTCACTCTTTGAGAAGATAAGGATATCATCTACAAAGACCACTACGAATTTGTTGAGGAAATCTCTAAATACCCTACTCATCAGGTCCACGAAGTAAGCAGGTGCATTTGTCAAGCCGAAAGGCATGACAAGCCATTCAAAGAAACCGTCTGGGGTTCTGAACGCCGTTTTATCGATGCTATCTTCAGCCACCCTTAGCTGATGAAAACCGATTACTAAATCGAGCTGGGAGAAAACAGACGCCCCTACAAGCTGGTCAAATAAATCGTCAATTCTAGGGAGAGGGTGCCTATTCTTTTTCGTTAGCTTGTTGAGCTCCCTATAGTCAACACATAGACGGAGTGAACCATCCGCCTTTGTAGCGAACACCACTGGAGCGCCCCATTCTGAAATGCTTCTCCTAATGAACCCCTTTTCTAGAAGCTCTTCAATCTGTTTACTGAGCTCTTTCCTTTCCCGTGGAGCCATGTGTCTAACGGGTAACGCAACGGGCTTTGCATTATCTACAAGATATATGCGGAAGTCTATTTCCCGCTTCGGAGGCAAGCCCTTCACCTCTTCGAAGACATCCGGATATTCCCGGACCACTCTAACTGATTGCAAATTTTCAACAGAGGCATCTAGCGATTCAAGATAACTAAGCATAACCGCATACGAGGGATTACAAGAAATTTCCAAAGTATTACCGAGCTGGGTTAGGAGCCTAACAACCCTTTTCTCACAATCAAGGATGGCCCCATTACTGGATAGCCAATCCATACCCAAAATCAAACCATAACCCGAAAAGCCCAAAACAAAGGCACTACATTGAAATTCTACACTTAGAATAGAAATTTTCAATCCCAAACAGATCATAGACAAATGAGCTGGGCCCCCAATTGGGTTTGAAACAATTAAGGGGTCCTCTACCATACTAGTTTTTAGGTGCAGAGATTCTACTAAAGCAGACGAGATAAAGGAGTGTGATGCGCCAGAATCAAATAAAGTGCGAACGAGGTGATCATAAAGATAAACTACACTTTCTACAGAAGTATTTATACCTCGCTGTTGCAGAGGTAGCGCTTCCAGCACATGAACCTGTGCCCCTGGGGTGGATCCAGCCCTCTGCCCCTGTCCTCGTTTCTTTGGGCAGTCCTTAGCCCTGTGGCCTGTCTCACCGCAAGAAAAGCACCCACCATTCTCCTTGGCCTTCTTTTTCCGGCAGTCCTTTACTAAGTGCCCCACTTTGCCACAGAAATTACACTTCCTCTTCTCTTTGTTACCTTTCCCACCCTTCTTAAAGTCTGTCTTCTTAGGCTGCAGACCCTCTTTCTTCCCTTGAGAGCTTTCTGCCTTTGTCTCCTTCTTGCCCTTATCCTCTTCATTCAGCAATGCCATTTGCACCAATCTTTCATACGTGGCTCCCATGGGTATATGGGTCATGGCCAAACTGTGTAATGGCTCATTCAACCCCTTGACGAAACGGAGAGCCTTCTTGTGCGGGGTGTTGACTAGGTCAAGCCCAAACCTAGCCAGCTCATCGAACTGATTCACATACTCTCTGACTGTCTTGTCCCCTTGCTTAAGAAATAAGAATTTTTCCAACTGCAAACTTCTTTCCGCATCTGAGAGAAATTTAGTCTCAAACCTTGCCCTAAAGTCCTCCCATATCTCCACTGGTCTTTCAGCATTAGTGACTTCCCACCAGTAGGAAGCCTCGCCCTTCAATAGCCACACTGCCAATTGTACTTTTTGTCTATCCTCTACCTCAAAGATGATGAATAGGTCCTCCGTTTCTTTCAGCCAATTTCTAGCTGCCACGAAGGACTCAGTTCCATGGAAATCCCTTCCTCCCATAGCTTTAAAATCTTTACATATTTTAGCAAAAGTGTTTCCCCGAGGAGGAGGTGGAGGAAAAGGTGCTGCTGCAGCTGGGTGATTTCCTGCAGCTGGGGGAGGAGGAATAGTAGGACCTGGCTGAGTGGCTCTTGCTTCTAAGAACCGCCTAAACCAACCAGGTATGGGCACCCCTTCTGGCAAGTTAAGATCTTCGGACATGCTGAAACAAAAAGGATAGATTCAAAACGAAGGATAAGAGATAGTACCTATGGCTTTGGGGAGTGGACTTTGCCTTTTAGAATAAAATAATATTTTTCTTAAAAATGCTTCTTTAAATTTCCTTTTTGAAAACAATTTTTCAAAACTTTTTATCTTATCTGGTAAACCTATGCTCTGATACCAAGTGAAACACCCCACCTCCGTTAGGGTCACTCTCAAAGGGAATGCCCTAATTTTGGTGGAGGTTTATAAGTACAAGTCACAGATATACAAGACAGATATAAGAACACATATTTGTAAACAGCGGAAAAACAACAAACTTTTATTTCATAAAAGCAAATACGTGTTACAACAATATCACCATAATTGTCTTACATTTTTTCCCAAAAACATAACATAACTCCTTCATAATCTGTCTTGATTACATTATTAAAGAAGCATAAATAAAACATAGATAAACTGCAAAAGCCCCCATAGTGGTTGTCCAAAGCCATAGTTCAAAATGAAAAGGTCCAAGCAATACATTTCTCTTCTTCAAGCTGGATGTTAAGGATGGTCAAGCTGCTGTGTTCCCTCCCTGTGGACCTGGGGGGGGGGAACGGAAGAAAAGAAGACGAAAGAAAAGTAGAGTCAGACATAAAGCCTGAGTAAGTCTAGTACTATTTTGTCTATGAATAAAGAACTGGGTATGATAAGTATAAACAAGAAGTGGAAAAGCACTATAGCTTGGTTAAGTTGTCTAGGGTCGAATATACTATCGTACCCCATGTTAATCTCTGAACCCATATAAACTAGTTTCCAACTGGCACCCCATAATCAGGGTGAAGTGATCCATTTTATAATGATCGGCTCCTACTCGCATAGTTACATGTGTCTTACGGCCCCCGATGTTGTAGTTACCTATGCTGGTCCCACCATGGGGTGTATCAAGTCCCACGGTGGCGGCCCGACACAACCTTAGAATGCACAGGTATGCTACTGGTGTCCAGTGCCTTATTTTTCTGCGCCGGAGTGTGTGCACGCCCGCACCCCGTTAGAACCTACACTGCTACACCACCGCCGTCGATTTGACCTCTTACAATCAGCCCAGTAATCGTGCCCCACCCTGCCTAGTTTCAGGGTATCCTGATACACCTTCTAGGGTTACTGCTGAAAAGGGTCCCCCGTTACTAGGTTTTCTATCTCTAGCCAACATGCTAAGTTGGTTAAGTGTTTCCTAACCTAACCCCCACCAGTCCGTTTAGTTTAGCATGTTCCATTTTGATTAAGTCTTTAGTTCACTTAATCCTAACAATCCTGACTCAGCCTTAATTGTCTTATTAAGGCCCTGACCTCTCACATTAGACAGGTATTGTTGTGGCTGCCTGTTGCCGGTTGGTTCCGGGCAGTCTTACGCCACAACTCAGTCTAACCTCGGGTCTTTATTGGGCTCCATGTTTAACCTCTCACATTGGATAGGTATTGTTGTGACTACTGGACAGCCGGGCGGTTCCGGGCAGGTTTACATCACAACTCAATCCAACCTCGGGTTAAACACATCGTATGTTCTACATTTACATATTTTGTCTTTCTTCTTTATTTTCTTATATGTAAATATTTGCGGCCCATTATTAAGTTAATGGTGTAAAGGTTACACCAATCATGGGCCCAACCCATACTTGAATTTGGGCCCTTCTATTTTATATTTTCATTCATTAGTAATTTTTAACCCAACGTTATTTTCCCCCGTTTAACACGTCCGTTTATTATATATATGTTGGGCTTAGCCTTTTAAAGCCCAACTTAGCCATGCGAAAAGGGGAGGCTTAAAGCGTGATTACATACACAAAGAGGGGAAGGTGAGCGCATGAACTTGCAATATGACGTTGGAAATACAAAGATAGAAACGGGTGTACTTGCATAGTAGTGACATATACTTTGGTCATAAAGCATAGGTGACATGAATCAAAGCATGTGAACTTGTAGTTGAGATAAGAATCTAAATTGGGTATCATTATTGACACATAGTCATAACTACAACATGAACCTATACTTTTATTTAGGCATAATGTCAAACATAAGCATGGCATAAATATTTCTAACATAAGCATGGCATAATGTCAAACATAAGCATGGCATAATGTCAAACATAAGCATGGCATAAGTATAGTTAAATTTGTTCACATAACCATGGCATAAATATTTCTAACATGAAATCATGATTCTTACTTTAGTCATGTAAACTTGCAAAAAGGGATTTTGAATCTAACCTAGCTATGTACCACATATGTCATCATATGATTCTTGTAAACAATATAGACTTAATTATGCAAAATATCAATCATAGCTTAGTCACATTCATAAGTTTGCAAATAGGTTTTCTAGTACAAAAGCATGACTTAATACATAGATCATGGTGCCAAAATTTCAACATAGTTTTATATGAACTATAACAACCAAACTTGTTCCAATTACTTACAAAATGATTTATGCACAAAAATATACATCATGATGGCATAGTAGCAAAACCCCAAACTTGCATGAATTTCAATTAATCGACTACATACATGTAGCTTCAACATGGATTACATAATTTGTGAATATTCCAAACGTATACTTGCATAGAACTACCGCATGTAGTTCTTTATAATGAATAACATAATTCCCAAATCGATAAGAATCATAGTAACGCACAAATTATGAATTATTTATTACCCCAACCAAGTATACAAACCAACACAGTTATTTGTTCATACCAAAGTAATACTCTACTTACAATGATGTGGCGAATTCGCTAATTTAGGGATTTGAAGATGCGGTTTGATTTGATTGAGTTGCTTTATGCCTTAGAATTTTGCCTCCTAATCCTCTCTCCAATTGGTGGCTACCCCTAGTCGTTCCTCAGCAACATGGCGGCTTTGTTCTTATTTTTGAATGAATAGATTAGGGTTAGTCTAGGGTTGTTTATATAGAGGTTATAAACTGATTAGGACCATTAATGTTGCTTGGATTGATCGTAGCCATTCATCCTAAGGAGAGACCAATTAGAGCCTGCCACCTAGCCCTAATGACAAAGCAGACCACAGAAAATCGACCAACATAGAATAGGCCAGCCAGGTTGGACTGGGTTCGACCTGGTCTGGACCAGGTCGACACCCCTGTCGACAGCCCTGTCGACAGGCCTGTCGACCTGGTTAGACCAGGTCGACAGCCCAGTCGACCTGGGTGCGTCAGGCGGGTGTTTTCCTGCCCTGGCCCATTGGGCCCCATTTTTAATTTTAAACTTCCGAAGGCCATATCTTCTTCATACGGACTCCGTTTTTCGAAAACTCGGACTCTATTTCGCGTATTTTTCCGAGACGAACGCAATGGCGTATCCCGTTTCCCTTAGTTCTTTGATTAAAATTAATTATACTTTAATTTGTGCATTTCACAGTTATAGAATTCGCGGGGTGTTACAACATACCAATTCGACAAATCATTTTCTCTTAAATAAAATACTTGTTTCACTTGAGATGCAAGGATGTATGGATCTTTAGAAAATGATGCTTGATTTTGATGTAAATTGACCAGAGTAAAACCATCATCATTGACTTTTACTCCACTTCCTATATGTGCCCAATGACACTTAAAAATAGGAATGTAAAACACATGATAATCCAATAAAATTATATCAGTCAATATCCCATAATAGGTGACCACATCAGCTACTTGAGATATATCATTTGTGCTTGCTCTACACATAGTAATCGCATCATAAGTCACTCCGCTATTTTGAGTTTCTCTCCCTGCATCTTTTATATGAAATCGCTGGTTATTGATAATATATCCTTTGTAAGATAAGGCGTCATTCTTCGGACCGTATGCAATCCACTTCAACATTTCATCGTCATCATTAGAGTTTATAGGTATCTACAAAAATTTCATTGACAACGGATATTTTAGAGTAATATTCTTAAACAAACGAGAGAATATTCAAATAATTATTTAACCTTTCTTTTTATCCAATCAGCAAATTTTTTTGCATGTGTTTCCCAAAGTAAAGTTGAATTTCTTTCCATACGCTTACCTGAATTTTGCAATTCCTCCAATTGCAAACAAGTATAAAACAATACATGCTAAGTTATATTTATTAGCACAAACACATCTAAATAATTGGAAAAAAATGTAACGTATGCGTACCTTAAAAATGGTTCAACCACTGCCATATTCATTAACACAACTAAATGAGCAATTTCTTTCTCATAGGAGGATAGTGTAACTATCTTAGACGCAGAAATTAGACGTCCTTCAAGTATTACACTATTATCATATTCTTCATTCGAGCTGCTGTCTCCTCAAAATGTCCTGATTTTTTTAAAAATTCACCAAAAAACCTCATGCATTCATCTACAAGATAAGATTCTGCAATACATCCTTTGGGTCGTGAATAATTTCTTAAATAATCTTTAAGCGTCTTCATATACCTTTCAAATAGGTATGTCCAACGAAATTGAACCGGACCACATATGAGCGCTTCTCTACTAAGATGAATTGACAAATGTACCATTATGTTGAAAAACGATGGCGGAAAATATTTTTCAAGCTCACACAAAATTTCAACGTTGATTTGCTACAACTTCTTTATGTCAAGAACACGCTAACATAATTTATTGAAAAATGAACATAAGCGAATTATTGCCTTTCTTACCTTTTTTGACAATAGTCCTCTTGCTGCTACTGGCAACAAGTGTTGCATTAAAACATGGTAATCACGTGATTTCAAACCACTAATCTTACAATCCTCCAACGATATATGATTTTTCAAATTTGAACGGTAGCCATCGGGTCCTTTGAAATCGTACAATCTTTTGCAAAATATTTTTTTCTTGGATTTTGATAACGTATAAGTAGTTGGTGGAAGATATGATTTCTTCCCACGAGGTTGTGCATGAAGCTCATGCTGAATTCCCCATTCTTCGAAATCCTTTCTAGAATCAAATCCATCTTTTGACTTGTTATCATGTAACATTGTGCCTAAAATGCTTTCACAAATGTTTTTCTCCACATGCATTATATCTAAATTATGACGCAACGACAGCTCCTATAAAAAAATGTAACACATAATTTTGAGCATATTTAATTATTAAAACATTTTTAAAAGAACGCTCACCTCCCAATATGGCAAGTCAAAAAAAATGATCTCTTTTTTCATCTTAATAGCTCCAACTGTGTAGGATTGTTATCTTCATCGCCTCCGTCATTCAAATCATGTGTACTCTTCCTCTTCCTTTTTTTCAGCTGA
Source organism: Allium sativum (assembly GCA_030737875.1). Taxonomy (NCBI): domain Eukaryota; kingdom Viridiplantae; phylum Streptophyta; class Magnoliopsida; order Asparagales; family Amaryllidaceae; genus Allium; species Allium sativum. Next base: position 495,209,117 of record CM060909.1, read on the forward strand.
ATAGGCTTCATCTTAATGGCATTTTTATTATTGTTTCTCCTCTGCCTTTTTTTCTTCTCTTTCTCTTTCAGAAAATTATTTGTAAAATCTTTTAACAATACACAAATATTTCTTCTAGTTAAAATTCTAGGAGCATTTCCTAATTCCACTGTGTTATCAAACCAAGCCTTCTGTTTCCTCCGTGAATTTAACATAGTTAGATATCTTATATTACCCATATAAATATTCTTTCGACTATAATTCAACCAATGGTGATGAGTATTAACACCGCACAACAGACAAGATTTTTCTCCCTTCACACAACATCCAGCAAGATTTCCATAAGCAGGAAAATCATTAATTGTTCATAGCAAAATTGCTTTCATTTTAAATAATGTGTTACTAAATGCATCATAAGCATCAACTCCATTGCTCCACAAATAATGCAGGTCTTTATTCAAAGGTGCCAAATATACAACGATATCGTTTCCGAGCTGCTTTAGACCAGGAATAAGTAATGTTAACAAAATATTTTCCTTCTTCATGCACAACAAAGGTGAGGGTATATATCACAAGCATTATCGGCCAACAACTATATTTGGAACTCAACATAGAAAATGGATTGAATCCATCTGTAATAAGACCGAGTCTAAGATTACGTGGATCGGCTGAAAAATATTTCCATCGTTCATCCACCATATTTCATGCCATAGAATCCACCGGATGATGCATTTTTTCATAATTGCTTCTATTATTGAAATGTCATCATAAATCTTCTGCCATCTTTTAAGATCTAAATATTCTTATAGATCTTGGAATTATTGGAAAATATCTTAACATTTTAATTGGAACACCTTTTATAACCTCCTTGGTATCTTGATTTATCTACCATCTTGAAGAACCACATTTTGGACAAGTTTCTAAATCTTTGTGTTCTTTTCTAAAAAGAATACAGTAATTCTCACAAGCATGTATTTTTTTAAAAACCATGTCAAATGCTTTAAGAATTTTCTTTACTTAATATAAAGTTTTGGGAAGCACATTATCCTTTGGCAAAAACAATTGTTGCACATTTAACAGCTGGTCAAACCCACTATCGGACAAACTAGTCTCACATTTAAGATTGTATAAGACGGTGATGGCGGATAACTTTGTATGGTCTGTGCATCCGAGATACAATGGAGTTTCTGCATGTTCCAAACTCTTAAGAAGTTCATCCTCCCTTCTTTGAGAGTCATCATCATCATCATCCTTATCATCAACAAAAAAAATCAGAATTCAAAAAATCTTCATCTTCATAGTGAATCATCTTGAACAAGTCATATGTGCCAAACGAATTTGTTTTCTTATCTATATTTTTTAGCTCGCCATGGCAATACCATCTACTAGTCTTATATTTAGAATCCATTCCTTTTATAATTAAATGCTCAATGATGATGTGGTAATCTTATCGGCTAAGATTTCGACAATTCGTACATGGACACAAAAGTTTCTCCACATTTGTTAGATTTCTTTTTGCCACATGCACGAAGTTCAAAGCTCCTTGTAGATACTACATACTATTCCTAAAACAAATATTAAAATTAAAATTGAATATTCAAACATATGTGTTACTTCTCAAAATACAAATTTAGGTTAAGCATTAAATAGTCACCTGTTTAAATACACCTAATCCTTTTCCATTGCCAATACAGGCATTCAAATAAGTTATCAAACTTTGATGTAAAATTTGATTTCCTGCTATAATCATACGACAAAATACTTCAAAAGCAAACATACATGAGATATGATATGTTATCTCTTTTCCTAAGCTACAAAATATAGATAACCAATCATCTTTTTCCTAAGCTACAAAATTTAAGTAGACTCCCAGAGCAACGTTAAACTAGCAACTACACATATTACGTACATACAACAAACAATGCCAAACGCAAAACAAAAGCAACTAAAAACAACACCATCTGCCAAATCAAAGCAGTCTTAAAAGGCACAACACCAACCCAACAACCAACAGGCCAAAGTCAACAGCCAAAGGTGAAACAGATGCAGCAGTGTAAAAGTAGTAGTAGGGATATGAAAGGCCTCCCCGTGACTGCTCTTCGTCGGTCGGAGGAGGCTTAGAAGACGAACTCTTCAGAGAAGGAAGAGGAGGAGGAGGAGACAACGACTGCACCGGTGGTGGTGGACTAGATATTCTGAGCATGTTTGCGAATGATGTAAATTTGCGAAGGAGGAGGAGGTGATTCTGAGCATGTCACTGGACATGTGTCGCATTTGCTAACACATAACACTCCTCCATAGCTTGCTGCATCGTCTCTAGTAGCCATGGATGAGAAAGCAAGTAAGAGAGTGATGGCAAACAACATAAATGAGTCCATGTATGATGAATGATGATGACTAGTTGTTTGATAATGACCGGAGAGATGAATGCAGGTTGGTGTGCATTTTCATATGAGGTTGATTTGTAGTTGTAAAGTTTTATATACTAGCATATCTTTTTCCTTGGTCTCATTAATGCAACTTTTCCAACTTTTTTTTATTTGTTCGAATAATGTGTGATCCTCCCAAAATTAAGGCAATGAAGTTTCAAGGTATCACTTAAAAACCTTGAAGTCAATGCATATATTTCAATAAAATATGTCCAAATGGTCTTGAATGAATAAGCTAAGTATAAAATAGTCACAAATGCAAAAGTTGCTCATAATAAATTATCAAACTATATGCTTTAAATACAAGTTTTCTACTGTTAGTCGTCTATATACGTAAATGTGAGCGTTCCATCAAAGATTAAAAAAAATGTCATATTGAATTGAAATTGGAAAAATATCAATGAATACTCTTGCTATCTAAAATACAAAAAAAACCATATAGACATCAAGGAGTGTTGTTTTTGACCAAAATTGTTTGGTTTGGTGGTACCTATCTTTTCACGCATGCATAATATTGTATCTTTTTTTTTTTTAATTGTGAGCCATGGGGCATTTTTGTTTCTGCAGAAGCAATTTTTTTCCTCCCTTTATGTCAAGATCTCAATAAAAGGTGAAAAATCCAAAGATTTCGAGATTTAATTCGACAAGCATTCAAAGAAAATTTTCCTTTTTTTCACTAATATCTGGTATTTTTTCCAATTTACATACGCAAAGTGGTCAAAGTACACAAAAGAACAACCCAACATATCCATGGAACCTGAGCTATTGGCAAAGACATGTTAACACGCCTCTCAACTCCAACAACCTCAACATATCAAGCGACACAGTTGCAAAAGCGATCACATCAAATCCCAGTTTCAAGGTATCATTTAAAGACCTTGAAGTTTCAAAATTAAGACAATGATCAACCATCTCTAATAGTGTTCAATTCCTCCATTCTGAAACATTATCGTGTTAAGGATCATAAAAGGGGTCACTTTAGAGTGAATCTCATTCTCTTTTAGATGTTATTGACGCTCATAACTCATAAACTGAATTTGTAAATTCTAGATCTGAATGGATTAATTATTATTCAGAATGGATTAATCACAATTCTTACATCAACATGAAACGCAATCCCGATTAAATTCTAGATCTAAAAACAATAATTTGTGAATATGAAATAATGTTTATAAATCATACCTCAATCTGAACAAAGATCTCGGTTGATTTCTAGATCTGAAACGACCCAAATTAGCATGCTCAGATGCCAATTTTTCAAGGGATTGGAGGGCTTCTGACCGAAAACCGCGATTGAAGGGAGAACGATTGGAGATGATCCGAACAAGATGAAATCGATCTAGAAACCGCGAATGAAGGGTGAGATGAACTCGTATGCGAAGCGGAAGCAAATTTTGAGGCGGAAAATTTTCAGGAGTAAGGAATTTTTGGCTATATGTGAAGAATAGAGGAACAACTTCTTTGTGAAGCGAAAGCAAATTTTGAGGTGGAAATTTTCAGGAGGAGGGAATTCTTGGCAGAAAGGAAAATGGTAAACGTTAAAAGGTATGTTTGTCCATAAGTGTTAGTTTGGCTTACATTAATGAATAAAATAAAAGGAAAAATGGATTAAAATAGTATTGGTTGCTTTCACACTATAAACGCTGCTAATAGCTGTAACCAAATATATGTTTTCTTGCAGTGAGTATTCCTCTTGTTAAGTGCAGAAGTTATGAGCAGTCATCACATTTGGTATCAGAGCTTTGGTTAATCAATTTTAGCTAAAGTTCGTGGATGTAATGACATATAAGAGACGTATTTGTATTTTCTGATAGATGTATAATATATATTAGTGTATAATATAGTAGCGCATAAACTCCATTGCAGTTTTCTCATGTCTGGACTAATCTTTTTATTTTTCAAATTTAGAATGAGTCGTCGCTGCTAAGGAGGAGACTATTCCTGAAGTGGTAGTTGGGGGTATACCAAATTACCTAGCTATGTTCGAGGCTATGATGACAGTGGTCATAAGGAGGGTACCAGCTCCAAAGGCAGCTGCGGTAGATGTTGGTGTTACTGCATAGGTACCTGGGGTTGATCCTGCTATGCTGCAAAGGGATTCTGCTTTTCCAAACGAAGTGGATGAGTTGAGAAGAAGTATAGCTTTGGAGAAACTTCTATGTTCAGTAAGGGAATGAGAAGAAAGGATCGGTGCTGCTTGGGATGAGGCTTTTAGAAGCAAGGATGAGTCTCTCAAAGAAACTTTTACAAGCACCAATGCTACGAAGAAGCTAAATAAGAAAAAGAGAAGACTACAGAAAGGGAATGATGGCCAAAAGAAGAAACCTAGGAAGGATGTCATCTGCTTTGAATGTCAAAAGAAGGGCCATTATTCCAAGTATTGTAAGAATCTGAAAGTTGAGAAGAAGTGCTACAACTATGGAAAGCCTAGGCATCTCAAAAAGGGTTGTCCAGAACCAGCTAAGGGTAAGCAGGTAGTGAAGGCGTATGCTTTGGAGGCTGAGCCATCTTCTTCAAGAGCTCCCACGGGAGAGGAGGAAGGGAAGAATGTTGGTGTTCAACATACGCTTTCTATCGGAGGTATTTCAGTTCGAGTGTTGTTTGATATTGGAGCATCGCATTCTTTCATTCGCGATGAGCTAGTGTACCGCTTGGGTTTGGAACCTGAAATTTATGATAGACCATTGGTTGTGACTAATCCAGTCAGGGGTTCGTCTAGTTTGTGTATGCTTTTTCGTGGTCTAGGGTTATAGAGTCATGGTTGCTCTTTTGTGTGTGATTGCTTTGTTTTTAACTTCGCTGGTTTAGGATCATTTTGGGTATGGACTAGATCAAGAGGTATGCGACTAAAGTGGATTGCGAGGAGCTCAAAGTGACAGTCAGTAATGTGGAAGAGAGAGTGATTGGGATTTGATGTAAGCCAAATGATGGGGTCTTTATAAGCTTTTTGTATTTTCTTGTTATTTCAAGAGAAGACTTATCGCCTATGTCGATCGCTAGTGAGGTCAATGATGTCTTTGAAGAGGTCAAAGTTTGTCGTAGCATCGCCAGATTTAGCTAAGGATCGATTTGGTTGAAGGTGCTAGACCTATCGTTATTTCCCTTAGGCGGATGGCGCCTAGAGAACAAAGAGAGTTGGAGGTGCAAGTTCGTGACCTTTTGGGAAAAGGATTCATTCGGAGAAGTGCGTCCGAATGGGGTGCACCAGTTGTGTTTGTAACCAAGGCTGATGGATCTTTGAGACCGTGTGTGGATTATCGTGGGATGAACAAGGTGACTAAGAAGAACAAGTATCCGTTGGCAAGGATAGATGACTTGTTTGACCAGCTTCACGAAGCCAAGGTGTTTTCTCAGATGGATTTGACAACTGGATTTCACAAGTTGAGAGTGGCAAAGGATAATGTGCCGAAGACAACTTTTAGGACATCATATGGTTTCTTTGAGTGGCTGGTGATGCCATTTGGATTGACCAATGCACCATATATTTTGTGGATCTTATGAATAGGGTTTTCAGAGATCAGTTGAATGAGTTTGTGCTTGTGTTCGTGGATGATATCCTGGTTTACTCCCGGAATGTTGCGAGTTGTTTTGGAAATCTTGCAAAAGCATCAGCTAAGAGCTAAATTTTTGAAGTGTCACTTTTGGAAGAGCGAAGTGAGGTTCTTAGGCCATGTTGTTTCTGGAAATGGTATAGCTGTAGATCCCGCTAAGGTGGCAGTAATTCAGGATTGGGAGAGACCTAAGAAAGCGACTGATGTTAGGAGTTTCCTTGGGTTGGCGGGATATTATCGTCGTTTTATCAAGGATTTCTCCAAGATAGTTGCACCATTAACAGGATTGATGAACAATAATAAAGTTTTCACATGGGATGTGAAGTGTGAGCAAGCTTTTGGAATTTAGAAAAAGAGACTAACGATTGCTCCTGTTTTGACTATTCCGAGCAGGGATGAGGATACGGTGGTATACACAGATGCATGTGGTACTGGACTTGGAGCAGTGCTGATGCAGAAGGATAGAGTTGTGGCTGATGCATTAAGTCGAAGACATGCAGGTTTAGGAACGATGTTTTCTGAATGGAAGCACCTCGAGTACTTGGCAGGATTTGATTTCAAACCTCGGTGCAAGTTGGAACTTGAAATATTGGCAAACTTATCGATAAGACCTACTCTCATTGAAAGGATTAGCGATAGCCAAAAGTGTGATGGAAAGCTTGTCAAGATCATCCAAAAGTTGGAACAACAAGACAAGGAATTCAAAATTGATCAAGATGGCTGGATTCAAAAGAAAGGACGACCGGTTGTTCCTGATATCAATGGATTAAGATATGAGTTCTAAGGGAATGTCATCACTCAAAGTGGATGATTCTACCTGGTGGTAATAAGATGTATCAGGACATGAATCGAGCTTACTACTAGGGAGGGATGAATACTACAAGAAAATGGGGTCTTTACCTACCAATTTTAAGTGTAGGTAAAATTAATCTAATGGTTGGTAATATGTTTTAACGACCAATATTGAATTAGTAGGTAAAGGTTAGTACAGAAAGAGTCTTTACCTACATTTATTAATATTGGTAGGTAAAAGAATCTGTGGACCCCACTAAATTTTGAATCAAAAAATGAATTGCCGATTGATGTATTTGATGACGTGTCATCCTATGTGGCTGCTGACATGGTTGCCACATTAACACATGCGTAGCATACACAATTACCACTACTTGGCATCTTGTGGTTGGTCCATTTGTCAAATAACGATTTGTTCATGTGTCATCATTTGATTAGTACACATGACAACATTTTCTTAAGCCATGTAGCATAATTTGGTTAGACCATGCGGCATTATTTAATTTACCACATGACATCATTTTATAAGTCTACGTTGCATAATATTATTGGACCACGTTATATTATTTTATTGGTATATCACACAATATATATATATATATATATATATATATATATGTATGTATATATATATATATATATATATATATATATGTATGTATGTATATGTGTGTGTGTATATATATGCACAACAAGAAGCATCAACAGTGAATCAAATGATACATCTTTTGAAATTTCAGAATTTATATAAAGAATCCTTACAAATATCAGAGGGGCGGTAACTCAGAAGGAATTAATACACTTTCTATATCTCATTCATTAATAACAAACTGAAGATACAAAGACGTATAATTCTTCTGAAACTTCTCTAGTATTATTTTTTCCAAAGATCTGATAATATTACAACTTGTAGAAAAATGCATTTAAATAAAAAAGGAAGAAAAGAAGTACGAATTAAAGAATGCTTGCATATATATATGTTCCTATACTTTTGACATGGTTTCAACCCATGAACATCCTAAAGTAGATAAACACCATATCTTCCTACATCAATATGTGGCTTCTATTGACCAAATTTCGACCTCCCAATATACAATAATTTTTAAGGAAGGTAAAAGTGTAGCTTTTACATCTACAATTGACGTACCGATTGAATCACTTTGCACATTGCCTCCAGTAGTTGTAGTATCGATGTTATCATCTTTGACATATACATCTGATGACTTCTTTTCCAACTTCCATTCCTTTGATACTCTTCCAGGAAGACTTTCTAAAGCAAGTTGATTTGATGCTCGGACATCCTTTACCTTCAAATGGTTATATATGAGAAACCCACATAAAGAAACAGCATAGCCAATAATGTTGAGACCAGTAATGGTGGACTCAGGAAATATAACCGTTGAAAGAGGAATTAATATCCAGTCTTTTAAAACTCCTGCAACTCTAATGGTGATTGCCCCAGTTCTACCAATCACAAGAAATATAGAGAAATTCAAAGCTAACGCACAAAGTGTATTTGAGAAGAAAATCCAAAAGTTAAACTGTACATGTGAGATATCCATCCCAAGTTTCTCCAATAGATACCAAGGAAATAATAAGAAAAGGAAACTGCAAGTGGCTATATAAAATAAACTGGTAATAGGATTTAACTTCAATCCTTTTTTCTGAAGTACTACTTGAGTTAGAACCAGCCTAAGAGCTTCCGCAAATATTCCAGTTACTTCGTAAATTGTTCCAATTACGTTAAAATGAATTTCTCCATAGGAAGAAAGGACGACACCTATGCTGACCAGCAACATATTCAACAGTAGATCACACTTTAGTACGTCAGTTCCATATATGACTGCCATCACAAATGTTGCTACATGCATTAAAGCTTTTAGCATTTGAATGAAAGCAACAGAGATATACAGATATGTAGTGTTTCCGAACCTGAAATGAAGAAATATTACAAGCATAACATGTTTCCCCTTCGAGAATAGTAACTACCTTCAGGCACTTCAATATGTACTACAAATAAAAACACAGTTGATCTTTTCATGCATCTAAACGTTTATTAGGTTTCCATGTCAGCGACACCTGAGCATTGGCACTGTTGCCTCTAGCATTTGTTCCATTTTCTATGCTGAGTAGCTGAACTAGTTCACTCTCTTTTACCTGTTAAATTATCAGTATGAAATGAACACTATTCTCCATTTTCGCCCAAAAAATAAGTTACAAACACCCAAAAACATTGGAAGCTGTCAAGCTAATGAGTTATCATAAGTACTGCTGGCTATAATACCCATCGTAAGTGGTATTTGTAACTCATGGAATATTGTTGACATGAAATTACATTGCTGTGCCAAAATATTATCACCCAAATTTGGCCAACCTTCCCTTCCTTAATCGATGCAATAGAGAATCGCAACTAACGAAGCCGAAGTCACGACCTTGTCCAGATGTGGCCATGCTCAAACTTCTCCTCGCAACTCTCCTTCATGCATGCTAGAACCAACGGTCATTGCCTCCTACTCATCAACGTCAGCACCCTCCAGGTTCTGCCTCCTTAACCACCTCGCCAATCGAGCGCTCTCCTCGATCAATGCCTGGGGCTCGCAACTTATCAAGCTTGCGATTTTTATTTTAGGAATCACGGTTTTTTGATTTTAGGGTTGAGAAAAATTTGGAAACGCATTTATTTGCTCAACTGCGAAGAGGATTTGGATTTAATTTAACCGCAGCTTGGATACGGTTTTAGATAATCGAGATTGAGATCTCCTTCATGTAAATTAGCCATTAAAACCGATTTTGCCTTTAGGTGAGAGAGGAGAGATTTAGGAATTAGGATTTAGGAACATGAGAGGCGGCTTTAGGAAGTAGGGTTCCAAAATTTTAGGGGGGAAGAAGGGTTAAGTAGAATTTTAGGTAAAGGCGGGCATCCAAAATTTTAGGGGAAAACAAGAGCTCTTGATTTTGACTTTTTCCAAATATGTTAATTTGCATTTTCAGTATATTTTAATTTGAAAACTTTAAATATGGTTACGTATAGATAACTGAAAAATAAAATTACGTTATTTGAATACACAACAGGCATTTAAAAAAAGTAGTAAAAAATAGCATTGCAATAGAGTGTTTTTAATTGGGCATTGTTATTGACACTCCATTTTCTGTTAAGGGGAGGCCAAATTTTAAGGACACTTCACTTTTTTTAAATTGTTAAGGGAGGGATCAATGTAGGTGACTATTTTTTTTACTTTTTACGTTTTTACCCTTACTTCTAAAAATTACTCACCATAAAGGCAAATTCTATTTATACACCAAAAATTCCTTAACATACACCATTATTTTTTCTATAAAATTTTATTACTAAATTACACCATTATTTTTTCTATAAAATTTTATTACTAAATTACCCTTTTTTCATAATTGTTTTTTTAATACTTCTACATATAAAAAGTCAAATTATTCTTAAATGTATTAAAATTTGATACAAACTAGATATGTTAATAAATTATTTAATCATGAAATCTAACATTTCAATTAAGAAAACATTCATAAATAATGGTCTAATTTAAAAGTGTTGATTTATTTTGTAAAATTACAGTAATTTTGTTGAAATTGAATTTTTTACATAAAGTTAATAATAGTTGCAATATTAGTACAAGAAATATATTTCATTTTGTAAAATTTTACTCAATTTGATGCAAAGAGTTCCTAATTTTTGGTAATTGTGTTTTAAGTTTGAAAAAGGAAAGAAAAAGAAGATGAGAACATGGATATTTTAGTAAAAGAAACGGTGTATGTAAAGTAATATATGGTGTATATTAGTTTATTATAGTTTTTGGTATATGTTTAGCAATTTTTGGTGTATAAATAGAATTAGCCAATCGTAAAATCATAAGTTTCCTAAATCACAAAAACCCAAATTAAGCCCAAATGGATAATAATGTAAAAGTACATTTATTTGTTAAGGGGCTACTTTTCTCCTTGGTACTCCCCTTAAAAAAAAATTTAAAAATAAAAAATTGGCCTCCCCCTAACAATATTTGGAGTGTCAATAACAATGCTCTTTTAATTACGGTAGTGATTCCTATCGCTTCTAATATGGCCAATCAAAAGGGAATACACGGATTGAGAGTTATACCATTGGATTTGATTTAAAATAAATGCTTGGATTTGTAGTTGGAGAGAGTGACATAGATTGTGTTTCTCTAATGAAATGAGGAGTATGTTTTTAGCCATTTTGAATGATGACATAATAGTATGAAATTATAAAACTTTTTTAAAAAATTATTACACTTACATTATAATAGTCAATTGTTCGGAAAAAAAAATAGTATATGAAATGTTATTAATAAATGTTCGTTGCTTACTTAATCTTAATTATTTAAAATTTATTTATTGTTTATTAATTATTAATTGCTAATTATTTCGTATTTTAAAATAAGTGATTTTATAAGAAACATTGCTAGGATATGCAAACGAAATCTTTATTCCAAAAACGAATCTGCTAGAATAAGTCTATTTTGACATATCATCACACAACTCAGCGTTATATTTAGTGAAATGTTAAAATGATAGAATGCGCCTATTGTAAAAAAAACTTTCCCTTAATTGTATGCGTTGGTAACACTTTTTACATAATCATAATTATTGGTAGATAATCGTTCTTGCAGAATATAAAAATATTGACAATATTCACCTACTATAAAATATTGGTAGATAAAGGTTATCTTTACCTACCTATATATATTGGTAGGTAACATATTGGTAGGTAAATGTCAGATTTCTTATAGTGGAAGAGGGATGTTGAAAATTTTATTTCCGTGTGTATGAATTATCAGTTGGTGAAAGTTGAACAGAAGAAGCTGAGTGGATTGCTTCATCCATTGGAAGTTCTTATGTGGAAATGGTAGCAAGTATCGATGAATTTTATCAATGGACTACCTACAACAAGGGCAGGGAATGAAGGGATTTAGGTTATAGTGGATCGCTTGATCAAAATCGCAAGGTTTATTCCTATCAAATCGACTAGGACATCATCGAAGTTGGCTGATCTTTACATAAAATGGATAGTTCGATTCCACGATATCCCAAAGAGCATAGTGAGGGATCGAGATTCATTGTTCACGAGTGGATTTTGGAAGAGTTTGCAAGATACTTTGGGAATCAAGTGATGTTTGAGTACGGCTTATCATCCCCAGATTGATGGTCAAATCAAGAGAGTTAACCGAGTTTTGGAAGATCTCTTTAGAGCTTGTGTATTGGATTTTGGGGGATCATCGGAAGACCATCTACATTTGGTTGAGTTTGCATATAATAATAGCTACTAGTCGAGCATTGAGATGGCACCATACGAGTTGTTGTATGGTAGGCCGTGTAATTCTCCGACATGTCAGTTAGAAACTGGAGATAAGTTGATATTTGGGCTAGAGATGATAAGAGAAAAATCAGATTGTATCGAGATCGTTCGGCAACGAATGAAGGCAGTCCAAGATCGTCAGAAAAATTACGCCGATAAACATCGAAAGGACTCACAATTCAATGTTGGTAATATGGTTTTCGTGAAGATTTCACCTTTGAAGAATGTTGTTTGATTCGAAAATAAAGGACAGTTATCCCCAGGATTCGTTGGACCGTTTCTGATAGCCGAGCGAATTAGAAAGCTCGCTTATAGATTGGATTTACCCGAGAAGATATCGAGTGTGCACAATGTTTTTCATGTGTCTTTTCTATGAAAGTATGTGAACGGTTCGAATGCGGTGGTATCTCTGGATCAGCACGAAGACCTAGAAGTCGAGTCTGTAGTTTTGAAACCTCATAAGCCGCTTTGCGTTGTGGGGAATGACACGAAACAACTTAGGAGGAGGGTAGTGAAGCTAGTTAAGGTGAAATGGAGTGAGGACGATGATGATTGTATGTGGGAAACGGAAGAAAGTATGAAGACGATCCATCCAAAACTCTTTATTGGTATGATCCATTAATGTCATGTCACCCTTACACCATTGTAATTTGTGCTATTGCTAAAATATCGTGTGCTAGGTTAAGGCTATGGATGCTAGTTTGGATGATAAAATTGGTTGTTCATGGATGATAGGTATGCAAAATGGTATTAGTTGATTGTGCTTACTTGGAATTTCGGGGGAGAAATTCCTAAGGGGGAGAATGTAACGACCCGCATTTTACGTATCAGAGGATCGTAAAATATTTTTATTTAATTCCCCGAGGGTTGAACCATTCTCATATTTTAATATGTTGTTGGTGGTGGTGTGAGACATGTCCATGATTTTCACCAATTTTGTTTGTGACCATTTTGTCACTATCTTTGTTTAGGGCATAACTTTTTAATGGGATCGATTTAGGAGCTGGAATTAATTTCACTGGATCAAAAAAGGTGTTCCCAATTTCATAGAGTAGTCACATCAAAGATTTGGTTTTACGGTTTGGGAGGAATCGTTGTTTTAGTGCTACACTTTTCTAGACAGACTAATTAGTCATTAATGGGCTGATTAGTGAGGCTCATTAAGGCTAGAGGCCATTGGCTATAAATAAGAGGGCAGAGGCAAGGAGAATTGATTAATTTCTTCATTTCTCTATTTGGTTGGGGTCTGTGATTCTCCCAGCTCCAACCAATTACCACTCCACTTCATTTAATTCATAGATTTAGATTAGTAGATTGAAGATCAACATTGAATAAAGGTAAACAACATCAAAGTGATTGATTCAGATGTTGTTCTTCGCTGTCCGGATTAGAGATTCATCGTTTTCAAGCTATTTTGTGGATTTGGTGAGTGATAAGCATCTCTCACATGGATTCAATCAAGTATATGGGTTGTTTGATCTTAATTTCATCATTCCGAGTCATTTTCGCTTAAATAAGTGCATATTTAATTCAAATCACCATAAGATCCAATCTAGCAAGATTATAATGGAAAATTCATATGCTAAATCATGTGTTTATGGAAGTTTAGATCTACTTATTGATTCATCCATTGTTTTATCATAATTTGGTGGACTTCATATAGTTGTATGATGATTATTTATTGTGTTAATGTTTTTTGATGATATATGTTAAGCATGGATTGTATGGATTGGTGATGGATCGGGGATGGATCGGTGATGGACCAGATGGATCAGCGGCCGATCCAGTGATGGGTCAGCGGCCGATCCAGTGATAGATAAACGGCTGATCCGTGATGGATCAAGCAAAGTTTATTTTTGTTGGAAGATGGTCGTAGTTTCAAGGTGATTTCTGATGGAAGGTTCAAAGCAAATTAAGGTGTTCCTTGATCGATGAATTGCAATGAATATAGAGCTTTCGTTGATCGATGAAATACAACAAAGATGTGAAGACGACTCAAGGGTATTTAAGCTCATGGGTAATGGTTGCTCAAGATGATGTGAGCTTATGGATAATCGTCGATGACGACAACTAGAGATATTGAAGGCCGAGGGATTATCGTTAGTCGGAGGTTCTAGTAGACTCAAAGTAGGGGTATAATAGGGACGCCTAAAAGACTAGAAGATATAGTTGACTACCCTGGGTATAAACTTGATGGGCCTAATTGTCTTCGTCGAGTAAGACAAACATATGTATCGATGAAAGGCGTATGGAGTTTTTCTTGAACCATGGTTACCATTAGCCCTTGACTGATGACATATCGTGGCCAGTCATACGATTCAAAGAAGAATTGGCGGTGTTAGCCATAGTCATGGATGTTGATTGTTTTTCTCGTATCGTCTTGCGCAGATTGTTCGACGTTGAAGGAGTCATCTCTTGGGTACTTGTCTGATGTTGGTTTGGGCATTTGGGCCTTGTACTTGGGGGATGTTGATCTCGATTAGGATGGTCTACGCTGGACAATTAATTTCTATTATGCTACTGTATGTTCTCTGATTTTGTAAAGGTTGTCACTGTCGAATGTGGAAGAGACGGGTTTGGGTTTATTTACTGTTGATGTTAGTACATTAGATGATTGATCTACCTATTTCTCATATATTTTACTGATGATGTTATATAACTGTTTTATCGGTCATTAAGACTATATTCTGACTCAAGGTTTTATGTTCCCTCTTATTACCTTGGGTTGTTCATTCATTGATGTTGTAGATGGGCAGACTAGGTAGCAGGTGACATGTGATAGGACTTGATGAGGATGATGCTGCAGAGCAACAACGAGCAGGAGGCTTACGTATTATGCTCTACTTTACATATCTTACTGTTTTCGCTGTTATGATTGATATGATTCTCCGAGTGACTTGTAGTGAGGCATTTTGTATAGACTCTTATGATGTATTTCAGTTGATGTATGGATATTACTTTCCTAATGATATGAAAGTATTGAGATTCTGTTATATGATGCTTCACTATTAGTACCGGTTATATATGTTCGGTTGCATTTTATCTCTGAGCTGTGAGTTATATGACAGGTTTTGCTTGTGTTATTCTACCCTTATGATCGTCCATAGCTGCCTGGTACATCTTTCAGCATAGTATTCCTTTTGTTAAGTGCATGAGTTATGGGCGGTCGTCTCATAGCCCTTGAAACATAAGCTATTCTTCCCAAAGGTCGAAATTATTGGGGGTGTGTCTCGTAGCCTCGAAACCAATATTGAATCTGCATTTACCAATGGAAAAGAAATCCACACACGGACAATGCAGGATTGGATCTAAGGTAACTCTGATTTAGTATAAACAAAACTCAATGCGTTCTTTTCATTTACTTTAGCACATTTACTTTATTTGCATTTTTATTTTGATAATTATTTCCGCAATTGTTAATAATATCAATTCAATTATAATTCTATTAAAAGTTTAAAAGGTTCATATAATTAACACAGTTCACCCGCCTACAGTTTTAATATTAGCCTCTTGATCCATATTTCGCGTTCTCATAGGAAATTCTTCAATCGTCATTTAAAGGAGTTGGCAAAGTAAAGACGGCGTGTTTCCAAATTTTAAGAGGCAGGTTCAAATCTCCATAGACGAACTCTGGATTATATTTAGAGAGTTTGATCTAATAAAAATCAAATAAAGAGATATACGGAGGATATTAACATGATCAAATCATCTCAGAATTTTTTAAGATCTTTGGATCCAAAATTATATTATGTCATTGTTGCTATCAAAAACCTTGAGAATTTACACTCTATGATTGTAGAGGAGTTTTCCTAACTACTAAAAGCTTATGAGGAGAATTAAAGAAATCCAAGAATTGATAGAACATATTTTCAAAGGAAAGTTGTCTTTATGAGAAAAGGAGACAAATAAGGGCATGTTGAAAAGTGGAGTATACAGGATTATATTAAGATCCAAAGTCAAGGTCATAGTCATGGAAGAGTTACATGATGCAACCAATACTCATGGGAAAACGCTGAAACATGTAAAAACTTCAACCAATGAAGAGGTCATAAAAGAGGAAGCATCAACCAAGCTAATTGAGATATGATAAACCAAATGTTGAATGTTATAGATGTCTCCAGATTGGTCACGTTTTGTGTGAATGTTAACATGTGGATGGAAATGATTTGATAGAGATTAATAAGAGTAAAAAGATAAAGATTTTGTTTTACTTCTCACATGTAAGACAATCTAGTAGAGGGGAATAATCAATGATATATTGAATTTCATGCAACAACTAATCAACGGTAATACTACATTTGATGACTCTTCAAAAGTTAAAGTGCAAAGGAAAGAGAAAGGTATGATTTTGGTTCTACTAAACGAAAGCCATCAATTCTTTTCTAATATATTCTATGTGACATACAAGAAAATAACATCCTTAACTTGGGACAACTAAAAATTACAAGATGCACTTGAAAAACCAAAAATTAGACCATGAAAAATGAAAATGAAAGATTGCTCAACAAGTTGATTTAATGTTTTTCCTATATATCTAATGTGATGTCTAGATATGCTTGAATCTTGTTTAGAAATACAACTTAGTGATCATATACTTTTTAGATCTTATGCATTGACAGAGGGGTAGAGATAAATTAAAAAAAAAAATTATTAGTCTGTTGAAGATTATTATTTTGTGATTATATGAATACATATTTCGTACCAAATCATATTTAGTATTGATTGATAACATAGATTAAGATTTTTATTTAATTATTTTGTATGATAAAATTTTATGTTTACTTACTACTATATAGTTATAATATTCATTATCATCTTATTTTAATTTAAACAAATTTTGTTTTATATTTGTTGCTTTATAATATGTTAATATTCACAAAAATTATGTTGTATATTTAATACGATGATCTATTTAGGATAAACATGTTAAATATATGATTAATCATTACAATTTATGGAAAATAACTAGGTTGTAGTGCCATCCGTTTATAGTAATTATACCAGTAGTTGCAATAGCTTTGATGTTATACTTTATTTGGTGTAAATATAAACTAAAAAGATGACCCTCTATAAATATTTTCAAATTTTAATATCACTTAGATTTAAAAAATAAACTTCATTCATAAATGCAAATGTCATTTTATAGGTTTTACCAAATATTATCATCACTTAAAAATAAAATCTAATAAAGAAACTTTCTTTATAAATTCAAAATCTTATATACAATGATTAACAAATATTTTTATCACTCAAAAAAAAAATCTAAACATATGTTGGCTGAAAATTAAATTTCAAACTAATTACACATGATTTCCATTACAAAATTATGACAAAATCACTACAACAAATCTGTCCATTCACAGCACCAAAACACAACGTTTTGGTCTCAATGTTGTTAAATACAAAGGTAAATATGTGGTTTTCACGTTAAAAACGCTAAGATAGATTGGAGCAAGAAATTATTTTACTTCCCTCCACTTCTACTTTCGGCCGCTAAAAATTCATTCCACCCTTCGTCAATTTTAATCACCGATCTATTTCCCCCTTCGTCCATTTTCATTTTCTCTCCTCTCAATTTCAATTTCAATTCTCCTGCTCTAAATACCATGTCTTCCTTCATGCTTCGCTTCTGATTCAGAAATGGGGAAAGGAATTACAAAGGCGAAGACTTTGAATTGCTTTCAGTTTGTTTCAGAAAGGAGAAAAATGCGAAGGCTTTGACTTGTCAAAACTGGTGAGCTTTTTTATTCTTAAACCTAATTTTTTATTCTGATACTTGTTGAATGTTTATCTTAGACCATATTTGATCATCACTTTAGAATATCAACACCACTGCACGTTGCTAAATTTTGTCATTTACATATTTGTTTAACAGATAATCACGAAAAAAATCGAGTATTGAGTAAAAAAGATGATCATACTTATAAAATTTGATTTTGAGCACACCTTTTGTTACTCCAACTGTTATTTTTTATGACAAGTTTTCACTATGAAATGCTCTTATGGTTTGTTTTCTAGCATTTGTGATTATCTGAGTCATGAGCTATTGATTTGTTAGGGTTAATCACATAATAACTTGATTAGTATTATCATTAAGTTTTGTAGCATGACCAACTAAGCTATAGATGGGTTCATCAATGCTGTTTATTACTCAAAAAATTTAAGTTCGCGCCTTCACTAATTGTGTTTGATTTTGCGGCAAGGTGGAGTGGTAAGAACGGATGCAAGATAGTTTGAATAATTCTGTGCAATGTGTCCATGTTTAGTTTTTTAGGATGTCCTAGCCTATTATCTTAGTGGCATAAACATATTATTCACTCTCTTATATAATAACATTGATAATGCTAAAAAGAGAAAAAGTAATCTGATTTAATGTATAGATAAATGATCATCATCCAATGCTTTGTTGTTAAATCATGAATGTTGAAACCTATTACCAAATTTTGCAGATTAACAATTGTGAAAAACATTTGTGGTAACTCCACTAATCTTATACTTTACAGAAATTTTAGGACTTAATACATTACATATGTTCTGTATTACTATAGGCTTTAAAAGAAAATACAAAATTTTATACTTGATAAAAGTTGGAAATTGTCTTTTCATCTTCTATCCTATACAATCTTAGGAATTAAATGACAAGTTTTAGTTAATTCATGTTGTGTATAGTTCCTACGTAGTCTTTCACGATAGTTTTTGGACTTTGATTTCATGTAGTTTAGATATGTCGTTTGCTCTTCTGCAATGCCTCCATTTTTTTGCCTCGTTCTGGATATCTTAGAGGTTAATCGGTCTGAAACAATGAGTGGGAAAGTATTTTTATGCAGGTGTATATTTGGCTTCTGTTGATTCGTGGCTTTGAATTTATGCATAGTTTTTGGATCAGTAAGACATGTTCAATGTAACCTAATGAACCACTGGAATACAACAAGCAAGCAAACAGTATTATTTTCTGGTATCTGCCTATTCTGTGTAATTTGTATTATATAGATCTTTTGGTAAGTGTCAGTTAACCATTCTGAAACTTGAACATTTTATAGTATTTGCGATGCCTTTTTATCTAAAAGGTCCAACTTGCAGTTTTAAATATCTGAAGGAGTCACCAGTTAATTTTTAGTTTTACAGGAGGATTTCGTTAGCATAATATATTTTGCTACTATCTTATATAATTGTCATACATATACAAAATTTTATAAATAAGCTAATTATTGAACTTTAGCGAGAATTAATTACTTATAGAATTAGCTGAATCATGGATTTTTCTGTTTTAAATAGTGCATTAATACAATTTTGTGCACATCTAATAAAGTTTGTGAGATTTAATGATGCCTTTGTTTATGTACTTTATAATTGCTACCCTTACGGAAACAAACATTGTTCTATTGCCTTTGGTTAGGGGCACCGAATTCTCAATGTGGACATATTCTTATTTAACTCAATTGTCTTTTATTGTTAAACCAAAAGAAATGGTAGGGTATAACTTGGAATATGAACACTGGTAGGTCCAACCAATGGTATTAAATGATTTGATTTTTTTTTTTTTGAAATTTCTTCAAAATCTTTTAGAATATAAGCTCTGCAAATATGATTTCAGCTAGGGACTGAAGTATAATTTCAGCTAGGGACTAAAATATGATTTCATTTGCAGCTTATCGATAAGTTTTGTTCATCTCTAATCTCTTTTGTCAAATCTAGATTGGAAGATAGCCTATTTAAGCTCAACTTAATTCCTCCAAATTGTTTGGTCCTTCCTAGAAGAACGAGCATCTTTGTTAGATAATGAAGATGAAGATATGGCATTGTTAACACCCTACAAGGATATGTTTCATTGCTGAATTCAGGTTAGGTATTAATTTAGTTTACTGCTATATATATGGATTTCTAGTTCTTTTGAGTACAGCTTTTCTTTCAATAATTTACTCAATATACATTCTGCCTTCAATTCTATTTACAGCTCATCCTCATTTAGGTGATCTTTATATTACTGCTTTGATGTGGAACATTCAATAGCATGTGCATACAATCTGATACATCTGTATTGGCCTTTCTCATCAGAGTTCATTGATAGTTGAACAATTCAAGCCTATGGTATCAATAGTGCAAAGAATAGTGTTTTTAGATTAAAGAATTGACTCTAGCCTCGTGATGGAAAACAAGTTACCCAACTACAGAAGTTTGCTGGATACGTTCAGATTTTGCTCCCTTAGATGCAAGGCATCTAGTTTGTTTGTTTCCTTATATTAGCACATCACATTGAAGTGATATGATCTTTATTCCATATGAAAAATAGAATTTTAACTTGGCACATTTCAGGAAACTTACTAGTAATATAAACTAGAGAAGTTAATGTTTGATACTATTTTTTTCCCTAGCTTTGGCCTTTTGCGGGTCATCAAAGGGATGATCTCCTACGTAGTTGTAATCCATAATACCCATCTTACATTTATACGACTTTTGATTATTAATTATTTATAATAATAAACATGGTTCTTTGTCACAAAATATTAAAAAAGAAAGGTTGAGCATCAATAGTCATCTAGATTCAGGTCGATGGTCAAAAATATTTACATGTTTTGTCACTTAAACTTATATAGTTGTACTTATTATGTCTATAACTTACTGGAAATTTAGATGTTAAAAGTATGCAATAGAATCGGTTACCGCTTGTTGCAATGTATCAATTTTTGTTCTTGAATCATTGCCTTGTGTTCTGGAGCACAATTACCAAGAATCATATGGACGCATAAAATGCAAGCTGAAAATGTTATCAATCAGGTATATAATATGTTTTCATTTCAATTGAAGTTCATTCTTTTTTGTAACCACAATTTTGATGCAAAGTATTGTGTTGTTTCTGACAAATTTTATGGCTCTGTGGATGTATTCAGTATTTGAATCCTGTACGAGTGGCCATTTGGATACCCTATTGCTTCTTCCATCAGCATGATGTGAGTTTTCAAAAATTTATGGCATATTTTTATCAGCATGTTGTGTTTTCTTCCAATAGAGAGCTAACAGTGAAATCAAAGGAAGCCTTACTGGAGTCGGAATCGGACCCATCACCCAAACTCAAAAGATATGGAGAAGTCTGCAAGCTTTTGGTGACATTGCCTTTGTCAATTCCTACTCTATCATCCTTATTGAAATTCAAGTATTTTATTTATTCATTTATTTTTGTATCCACACTTTCATGTAAATCAACCACTATATAATTGATTTGTACTCTATTAATTAATCACAGGACATATGTATTCTTTGACTTAAATCCCCCTAGCAAAAGTTAGCTGAATTGGTTTTCAGATTTTTGAATCGGGTTTACAGGTTTTGGCTCGGCCTTCTCTTTGATGTCGAGCTCTTTAGCTCAGCAAAGTGATCCTGGAATTATTGTGGATAGCATTTTCAAATGCCTTGTCACTCAGGTTCTTACCAGCGCAGATGTGGCCAACTCTGTAGTGAGTGGTAGTGATAATATGCATGAAGCTCCTAGTTGAGTGAACAATTGAAGACTGTGATGATACTAGTGCGCAAGCTGTTTCTCCTGACAGTTTGACGCATGGTAATGCACAGGTTAGTATTTCATCAAGACACTACAATGCATAGGTTTGCGTGCATGTTGCTACTTCAACCACCCCTTCCTCGCCCAACCAAGCTCAAGACAACCCTCTTCAAGCATATGCATCATCAAGTCTGGCATATCCTCACTCTCATCTCCTTTGAACATCTTCGGCCTCCCTCAACCTTCAGCAGTTTTCTAACTCTCCCAGAAATGCAGGTGACAATTATTTTACATTTAACTAGTGATCACAATATGATTTAGTTCAATTAAATCTTGAATAGGAGCATCTAAGTAATTGTTGTTAATAAAAAAATCTACTCATAACATACAGGTAAATTCAGTTTCATAACTTTTTTCTTAAAGATTTATATATAAATGTAATTTGTTCATGTTCAATACATATTGCATTTTCTGGTAAAACTCTTGCAGATTTGCTAATATATAGGTACGAATTTGATGCCCTATCCCATGTAAGATTGGTGCAATTGTATAGACACAACAACTTTACTTGATTTAATCTGTAAAGCCCATTCTCAATTGTATTTATTATTAAACAAGCCCCGCGAAAGGTGAACTTCATATTTATTGTTATATTCAGATTTATTATTTGATCACCCTTGATATCAGAGTAGGTTAGACGTCTGAAATAAATTTTAGACGTCTGAACCAAGCCTACGAATTGCCTGAGAACATTTTCAGATGTATGAAATAAATTTCAGACATCTGAAATGGTCTCAGGGTGTTGGCTGAAATCCATTTCAGACGTCTGAAACCAATTTTCAGACGTCTGAACCAGGTTCACATGTCTGAAAATAGGTTCAAACGTTTGAAATTTACTGCTGTAGCTAGTGAATTTATAGCGACGTGGAACAGAATTTGGATGGTTAGAAAATCCTTATAATACCTTACAAATTATAAATTTATAACTATGTCAATGCCCGTTTGTTAGAACGTACGGGAAATTAAAAACTATTGAATAAATTGAATAATGACTGAAATTTCTTTTTTGTAGACCCCGATTTTAAGTGCAATTCTTTAATGGGTCTGTAAGTTCCTTATTTATAGTACTATGCATTAACATATAAAGAATGTCACCATAGTAGGATGTAATACTAATACTGTCTCATACTGTCTCATATAAAGAATGTCACCATAGTAGGATAAACAAAGTACATACAAATACAAAACATAACTAAACTTCTATAATAATGATAACAATAAGATTTATAATAGTAGTAAATTAACTAAGATTTTTAAAATATTAAATAAACTTATAAAAATGAACTAAGTATTATAAAAATTAACTAACTATTATAAAAAATTAACTAAGTTTACTAATCTTATAAAAAATAAGTAGTTTAGTTTATAAAAAAAGTTAACTAAGTTTATAAAATTAACTAAGTATTATAAAAATCAACTAAGTATTATAAAAATTAACTAACTATTATAAAAAATTAATTAAGTTTACTAATTTTATAAAAATTAACCAACTGTTATAAAAATTAACTAAGTATTATAAAAATTAACTAAGTTTACTAATTTTATAAAAAATTAACTAAATATTATAAAAATTAACTAATTATTATAAAAATTAACCAAGTATTATAAAAAATTGACTAAGTTTACTAATTTTATAAAAATTTAGAAGTTTAGTTTATAAAAGTTAACTAAGTATATAAAAATATAAAATATTACCAAGTATTCTACAATAATTAGAATTAACTAAGTATTATTAGAATTAACTAAATAGTATAAAGTTTTAACTAAGTTTACTAATTTTATAAAAACGAAGAAGTAGTTTATAAAAGTTAACTAAGTATATAAAAAATATAAAATATTACCAAGTATTCTATAATAATAATAGCAAGAATTAAAAATTATCTAAATATTATAAAATTAACTAACTATTATAAAAAATTAACTATGTTTACTAATTTTATAAAAATTAACTAAGTATTATAAAAATTAACTAAGTTTTAACTAAGCATTATAAAATTAACTAAGTATTATAAAAGTTAAATAAGTATTATAAAAATTAACTAACTATTATAAAAATTTAGTTAAGTTTACTAATTTTATAAAAATTATCTAACTATTATAAAAGTTAACTAAGTATTATAAAAGTTAATTAAGTTTACTAATTTTATAAAAAATTAACTAACTATTACAAAAATTAACTAATTATTATAAAAATTATCTAAGTATTATAAAAATTAACTAAGTATTAAGTAAATATTATAAAAATTAACTAAGTTTAATAATTTTATAAAATTTAGAAGTTTAGTTTATAAAAGTTAACTAAGTATATAAAAATATAAAATATTACCAATTATTCTATAATAATTAAATTAAAAATTAACTAAGTATTATTAGAATTAACTAAATAGTATAAAATTTTAAGTAGGTTTACTAAGTTTACAAAACAAAGTAGTTTATACAAGTTAACTAAGTATATAAAAATATAAAATATTACTAAGTAGTCTATAATAATAATAATAATAATAATAATATAAATAATTAAAAATTAACTAAGCATAATAAAAATTAACTAATTATTATAAAATATTACCAAGTATGCTATACTGTTATCTTTAACTTTCTCCTTGTATTATTTTTTCTTGTTGTCGAGCATTGTTGTCTTGTTTATGTGTAAGCATGACCAAATGCTAACATGAATACATGTGTATAAGTATTAGAAATGGGAATCATTGTGCATTCGGCTATAATCAGAATATCGTTAGGCGCTTCTGAAGATCCCTCAAAAATAAGAACGCTTGTGGTATCTGATTACGGAGAAAGCGGTAACTTTTAGATGTTCAGTTTGTTGGTATTCGGCGCAAACTTGTTTTATGGAAATTTTGTTTTATTTATAGATATCGTGACTTTGTTCGACGGATATTGTGCAAATTTAGTTTATGGTGTTATTTTTTTTATGGAAATTATGTAAAGTTTGTTTATTGATGATGTCTTTGTGTATGAATATTGTGTTATATAATTAGTTGGTTGATATATATTTACATGTTGTTGACATGTTTGTGCATGAATATTTTTATACTACAATATGTAAATGTTGTGATAGATGCAAAAAAACGTTGGGATATGTGCGAAACGCTGTGATAATAAAGTACATGTAAACTTCCAGAAACGCCGTGATATATGAAAAAATGTTGTGATAGTAAAGAACATGTAAACTTCGAGAAATGCTGTGATATGTGGCTAAACATTGTAGAAAAGGGAAGATAACAACATTTCTGAAACAATATAAAACGCTGTATAAACATAAGGACAACACCATTTGAAACGCTGTAGTATTTCAATTTTCTACAGCGTTTTTGAATGTATTGCGATATATCCAGGACCTATAACAATGTGTTGTTAGACAGAAAGTTCATCAAAACGCTGTTAAAGGCTATAACAGTGTTTTTTCAACGTTGTAAATAGGCATATTTGTTGTAGTGAATATATGTGAAATTCATTTTACTTGAATATGTTATACATGTACAATTTTTAGAAAATAATTCACGTGCGAATTGCATAACTATTATGCAATCGAAGCCCACACTGGAATGCTTGTAATGTAAAATTCATATGTGCGTAATCTAGTGCGACTTCATGCCACACACATAATTTTGCATTTTGTTGAAATGTGAATTATATGAAGTTAACGTTAAATTTGGTGATACAAAATTATAAATAGGTGGAAACAAATATGCAAAATGGAAAGAAATATTTTTAATATGGAAATGCATAAATCATTAATTGCATTTGCATAAGATGACAAAGAAATAAGTGTTGGATTATTTTCTTCCATCTTTGCTAAGGAAAGGAACTAGTGATTTACTTGCGCCATTTGTGAAAATGCATAAATCGTTAATTTGGTGCGCCATTTGTTACCTCATAATTTACCTCCATTGTTTATTACCATATCTTGGTAATTTGATTGATGACTCACATATATTTCACTGGTTATATATTGGAGGTAGACATCATTGTAAACCCATCCTGGCATTCAGCCATAGATCCCAAATAGAGTGTCTCTTCTTGTTAATCCTAATTCCAGGGCTTGGTTATGTAAACTTTTATTTTGTAATCACTTGTATCTCTCTCTCTCTCTCTCTTATGGAATAAAATCTCTCTCCTTTGGACTGAACATACACTATCTTCTTGATAATAGTAGAACCAGTATAACTAATAATTATTTGCTATTTGTTTGATGTAATAGAATAATTGCTATCAGATTAGATTGATGTTCAATTAGCAAATTTAGATCATGTTTATTGTTGTTCCACGTCTGTGCAATTTTTCCATAATATATTGATATCGAAGCAATTTGTGCTCTATTTTTTCGCAATAATTTGCATTGGAGCAAGACAGTTTGTTTAGATTGCGCACCAATGGCTTCAAGAAAGAGTGGCAAATTTGCTAGTAATTATTGTACTATTATTTTGGGGGGGAAGGATGACTTTGGTAGAGGAGATTATGCTGAGAGAGAAGTGCATTCCATTCTTGGAACTTTGACATGATAAGGAGTTTACTGTTTGAAGAAACCATTAGATTTGGGAACTTTTGATCATGTTTCAGACAGTGGTCTTCATGTTATTGATGCTTAAGGGATTTAAGAAGATCAGGAAAGGAGCTCAAGTCAAGTGATAGAAGGGTGTCGATTTGGAAAATCCACAAAGACAAGAGTGAGATCTTTATGGTATTACAAATGCTTTTGAGACCGTTGGTATTTTCATGATGCATCTCATGTGGAAGATGCATATTTTGCAGGCAGTGCTTGTGTTTGTAATGTGTTTTGATTGAAGTAATTAAGTGGAAGGAGACAGATTTGTTGTATGTGCAGAGATTTGGATTAGACTTTTTTGTCGATTGGCTTTAGATTCTGGCGCTACATTTAGTTGGTAATTGAGAGGATTTGTTGGCCTTAGTGGTATTGGGAGCACTATGAAATCTACATTATTTAAATTTTGGATATATGCAACATTTGTTGATGGATGGGGACATAGTCTGATCTCGTTAATAAGGTGTTATGGGAAGTAGCTTTTCCAGAACCCGTTAGGTAAATATTCATTTTTGGTTTCTATCTCGGATTTTGGCTTAAGGTGGAGTTCTTTTTTGAAGAGTTTTATGTTGTGAAGAGAATTTGACTCGAGATGGGGTGTTGGAGATATGTGATTTAGCATCAAGGTGGAATGTTAAATTTGGTGATGCAAAATCACAGACAGGTGTAAACACATATGCAAAATGGAAAGTAAATATTTTTAATATGGAAATGCATAAACCTTTTGTTTTATTTGCATGAGATGGCAAAAAAATGCAGGATTATTTTCTTTTGTCTTTGCTAAGAGAAGGAATTAGTGATTTACTTGCTATGTTTGCGACACATGTTACCTCATAATTTACCTCCATTATTTATTACCATATCTTGGTGTTTTGATTGATGACTCACATATATTTCACGGGCTATATACTAGAGGTAGAATTCATTGTAACCCATCCTGGAATATAGTCATAGATCCCCAAATAGAATGACTCTTCTTATTGATCCTAATTCAGGGGTTTGGTTATGTAAACTCTTATCTTGTAATCTTTTGTATCTCTTTCTCTCTTATGTGGAATAAAATCTCTCTCCTTTGGACTTGACGTACACTATCTTCTTGATGACAGTGGAACCAGTATAAATATTTTGTCTTTATTTTCTTCTTTATAGTTATTTAACGTTTGTAATAGAATAATTGCAATCAGATTAGATTAATGTTTAATTGGCAAATCTTCATCATGTTTATTGTTCTTTCGTATCAATGAAATTTTTGCACAACATATTGGTATCAAAGCAATTTATGCTCTATTTTTCATAATAATTAAAGATACACATTTGCCGGTTGCAACTCTTTTGATTAACTTTCATTGAAAAAACCATCCTTCAAGTGTAGAGCTAGGGAATTCGATAGACCGATTCCATCTGGTCCCCTGCTTAAGTTGGGCATCTGCAGAGGTACTTTTTGATCCTATGATTTCCATCTTTTTTATAGGGATTACTACAAGAAACCAAAAACAATAAGTGGGTAGATTTAGGTTGTTCAGCATCGAACACTCTCCCTCCCGCTAATGGCTAGGAACTCTTGCCAATCCCTTAGAATATAACGTTTTGATTAGCTTTTATTGAGCACTACCAAAAGACTTTGTTTTTATTTTGCTTAACAAATCTCGAAGATTATAAAGCATAATTAATATTTTAGAACATAATAGTTTTATATCAAATGATGACATTAGTTATTATTGACTTTGTAAGTACTACATTATTAAACATGCTAATTTTAGTATAATCAGATAAATTTTCCTTTTACTTTATTCGTGCAAATGTAATAACCAAAATAACAGGACAATAAGCACATTACAAAGACATATATCACTACTAAAAGGAACATTGCATTTACACAAACGCTGTCCCATAGCACGTGGGTTAGGTTGGGAAAATTTCAGATGGACCATTTTATTCGAATTTTATACGAATATACCAGAATTAATTAAATCGAGGTCGTCACGTAGTGGTAGTTTGAAGATTAACGAATTAAGTTTCAAAAAATTATATAAAATCAGAAATAAATCAAAATCCTTCCAAACAAAACTCTACGGGACTTATTTGAAGTTAGCTTTCAAATGAATTTTGCAGTACTTAATTTATTTTTGTACATTTTGAGTTATGTTTAAATTACATTTTAAGAAAAATCATAGCTAGTTGGGTTATTAACCATACTAAATTAATTATTTAAACCGTGTAGTTAAATGATTTGGGTCGTCCTATGTTAACTAAATCAAATAATTCAAATTAAGGAAATAAATTTAAGGTCGCCTTCGGTTGAAAAAATATCTACGGAGTTAAACGATTAGATTCGTCCTTTGTTTAATTAAACATTCGATATACAATATTTGTATGTAAACCAAAGTGGCTATAGTAACCATTCGGATCTAATGTAACGACAATTATTGTAGCCACGTTCTGTAAAGAAAGTGGGAACAGTGACCGCATGCATTCATGTCAGAGTAAAGACAGTGGCCACTTTGTGTAAAGAAACACAATGTCTAGTCGCAGTTGTTGACTGCAGCCACATTGTAGAATTTTCTTAGCACTTGCCAACATTGACTCAATTATCCAATGAGCTGTTGGTCATTCATTTGCCACCTCTTTCTTTGTAGCCTTAACTCATAAATGCCGGCACAAGTGAGACAAACTGATATGCAAATTTACCTCTCCTAAAAAATATGCCAATTTCTTATCCATCCCTATACGATTACACAGACATTCCATCTGGACCACCAAATCCTGATTCATCTTCACTTAGAGAACCGACTGAATGGTATATTGAAGAAATACCGATTTCATGATGATTTAATACAAATATAGCTTGAAGAAGGGATGCATCGAATGAAAATAGGCCATCATCAACAACAACAAACCCATCAACGTGCCCAAAGATCACATGTTGTAATTACTCCTATCAGAACTTCAGCTAAAGTCGACGAGGTATGATATGCAAATATTGTTTGTTTTGTGGTTTTGAAGCACCTTAACTAATCATTCGACATGGAAACGACGTTGGTCACCGATATTATTGTTGTCCAGTACGTACGAATGGAAGTGCATTCTCACAGTGGGTAGATGATCGTTTTCCTTCTAGAGCTACTATGTATGCTTTGGAATTGGAAGAAGAAATAAAAAGGTTATGAAATCAAGTCAATGATCTAAGTCAGGCAAATTACCGATTTCGACATGGTTTAAATTTGAAATTTTAGTATTTTATGTTATGCTGGTAAAAATGTTTATGATCAGTTGTATCTTTATACTTATTACTAGTTGAATCTCCATGGTTTATGTCCTTTCCATATGCATGCATGTCACAAAAAGGAATTCGATTTAGCATATTACGTGTAGATCCAGTTATTTAACCAGTTTGCTTGTAAAACCCATATTTGTGATCAACAACAAATAACAACATATAATGGTCAACAACACATAACAATGATCATAAAGCATGAAATAAATACGTGTAACATACAATGATCAACAACAGATAAGATCATATAATACAGTTGTCAACATGAATCCACAGAAGAACATATAATCCAACACAACATAAAGATACATACACACTTCATGAAATAATGTATGTAAATGATGGTGATCATAAATCACACTAGCACCATCATCATCGTCATAGTCGTCATCGGCCTCCTCATCGCCGGCATCGTCATCAATGTTAACATCACCATCCTTTTCCTCATCATCATTATCGTCGTCACCACCCCACACCACTTGCACCATCTCCTCCTCCACCTCCACCTCCTGAACCTCTGGCACTACCACCACCTAACGCCTCAATTGGAGCCTATAGGTCATCAATCTGACCCTACAATGTCTGCAACGCCACCTGGTGATGTTGACTCAATGCCTCCAAATGTTGCAGTTCCATATACTAAACAGCGCTATATGACGTCTGAGCTAATCCAGCCTGTGTGAATATTGTAATACAAGACCATTTACACTCACTTTATATATCTTAAATACGTAGAAGCAATTTTTGTTTTACAAGTAGGTATATTACCTCATGCGGAGGGTACAGTCCCGCGGTGGGGATAACATCTACAAGCTCATCAAGTGAATAAACAATAGGCTGCATGGTCAAAGTACCGCTCAGATCATATGCCATGAATGACTCCTCAAGAGCATAATCCATAAGATACTCGAAGTACTGTGATGGGGTGGGATCAAAAGTACACAGTAGTGGATGAACTCTACCCGTAGGCACTCTTGGACCTATGTGATCGAAGTTCACACCGCGATTGTAATTTGGCAACAAGTACCGCCGAGGTGCAACTCTATGCCAATAACTACCAAAATCAGCTCCTAATATGAAAAAAGTCTATGTACCTACCCACCCTGTCTGTTTAAGACTCTACATGTACTGTCTACCGAAGGTACGATCCTTTCCGAACATATTATCAGACGATAGTGAATCTTCGGGTACGCGTAGCTCACTTGTGCCTTGGAAGTAACATTGGTCTCCCAAGTACCAAACAGGAAGGTAGGCCGGTGGGAGCAGAACGACACGACGTAGAGACAAGCGAATGCAATGAATAGAGGGTGTGCATCATCGAGCTGGCTTGCTTGTGTGAGAACAATCGAATAAGAGGCCCACGGTACTCATAAAATATTGGTCCTGGACCTTAAATCAATCTGAGATCGGGCATCCACCAGGTCATGTCTAACACCGAAAGGAATATGCTGGACTACCTGAATACTCTCTCATCGACGCATGCGTGGGAAATAAGAATCGGCGGCATGTCTGGTGGCCTCAACAGTGCGTGGATGCATGTTGGTCGCGTACTCGTAATACCAACACGACAACATGTACCAAAAAGCAAATATCACTACGCCATAAACGACCTAATGCAACAGCAAAAAATTGTTGGCACAGGCCCAAAAAATGTTGGCATATGTCTTTGGCAACATTTTTAGGCTGTTGCTACAGACCTCAAAGGCAACATTTTGGCTATCTAAGGCAACAAAACAAATATTGTTATAATAGAACCTTATTTGGGTCTATAGCAACATCCTTAGGGGTCTGTAGCAACATTCCAAAAATGTTGCTACAAATATTAATTTTATTAATATATCTTGCGAGGACCACTAAGCCCATGCCCAATCTAATCCTCATCCCCATGGAAACACCTTGTATGACTATTGCAATATTATTTCAAGCAACATTTATAACCTAGTGGCAACACTATATTAAATCTACTGCAACACAGTATTTTCAAATAAAAATTTTATTTCAGCATTTCAAATAGTACAAATTTTTTGATTCCACTATTGCACACTCACTAGTATATTACATAGTCATTCATACTTACATACGTTCCTCACTACACTGTCACTCTATTCGCTCATATAAATACTCATTGACCCACAAAATCTTCAACTGCTTCCATATCGATATGTCCAGCCATCTGCACAAGTGCAACATAATGTCTTAGCTTACACACACACACACACACACACATATATATAGATATTGAAAATGGGTTCCCTTTTATTCATTAACAAACAACATGTACAAAGTATAGTAAATCTCTCAACATAACATGTCAACAACAACAAGAAACAAGTGCAAACTATAGCTCTCCACTTCAACTCTCACTATGTCCAGTTCAACCTGTATCAAGCGATTCAACACCCTATCTCCTCAAAAACTCTTCAGTAACAGGGGATCGCACCGTTTTTCTGCAATTACCATTCACTAAAAACCTGATCTATTTCTCTATCAAAAGAAGTTTAATTTCTTGAACAATAGCTTTGTTGTTAAACTGTCTGGCATTCCTTTCACACCAAATATGATACACTACATTTGTCAATGCTGCGCATGCAACATCCTTTAGCTGATTTTTGTCTTTGAACACTTCTGAAATCTGGTTTGCTTCATCTTCAATAGCACCAATACTGTTAGAATCTAAGCCAAGTTTATTCTTCAAATGACACCGGACAAATTTGGAATAGGAACATTCAAAAAATAAGTGATCAGAACTCTCCTCCATCAAGTTGCATAAGATACGACGATTTTCTGCTATCATACCATGTCTAAATAGTTTATCCTTTGTATTCAATCTTTTCTTTATAGCCAATAAAGAAATGAAAGACATTTTCTTCGAGTTTTTTCTATGCCATACAGTTTTGGCCCACTGCATAATTGAAGATCTATTCCTCACTCTGTCCCATGCTTTATTCAGCGAAAACTTTCCATCGTCATACCAAGCATAATAATCATTCAGTCTATTATCTTTCAATTCAACAGTTTCAATCATTTGAACCTCTCTTGTAGCTAAATGCATTTGGCTACATATTCTCCCCTCTCTAATGATCTGATCAACCTTTTCATTTTGATGACCCAATGCTTAAAATCTAGAAAATCCAAGTATATCAACTAAACATCTGCCATTTATCCATGGATCAAACCACAAGGAGGTGGATGAGCCATTCACAATCATTTACCTGAAGTATTGTTCACCAGAAGTCCTTAACCTCAAATGAGACCAAACAAATGAGACCAAACAAATTCGGTCTCATTTGTTTATTCTTTAAATGAGAACAAACAAATTTGGAATAGGAACATTCAAAAAATAAGTGATCAGAACTCTCCTCCATAAAGTTGCATAAGACACAACGATTTTCTACTATCATACCATGTCTAAATAGTCTATCCTTTGTATTCAATCTTTTCTTTATAGCCAATAAAGAAATGAAAGACATTTTCTTCGAGTTTTTTCTATGCCATACATTTTTGGCCCACTGCATAATTGAAGATCTATTCCTCACTATGTCCCATGCTTTATTCAACGAAAACTCTCCATCGTCATACCAAGCATAATAATCATTCAGTCTATTATCTTTCAATTCAACAGTTTCAATCATTTGAACCTCTCTTGTAGCTGAATGCATTTGGCTACATATTCTCCCCTCTCTAATGATCTGATCAACCTTTTCATTTTGATGACCCAATGCTTGAAATCTAGAAAATCCAAGTATATCAACTAAACATCTGCCATTTATCCATGGATCAAACCACAAGGAGGTGGATGAGCCATTCACAATCATTTTCCTGAAGTATTGTTCACCAGAAGTCCTTAACCTCAACATAGCTTCCATGTACAAGAGGCATTGTTGTCTTCACACATATTCCAAAACTGTTTATTATAACAATACTTAGCATGCATCCACTTACTCCACAATGATTCTTCAGTAAGAAATTTCCACGTTAGTTTCAAACAAGCTGCCTTTTTCAGATCTTTAAAAGACTTTAGCCCAACACCTCCTTCCCCTTTAGGCATACACAGCATCTCCCATTTCATTTTATGTTTCGAATTACCCTAGAAAAAATCTGCACAAAGAATGTTTAATTTTTCCAGAGTATACTCAGGAAGCTGGTAGACCATTAGCCAATAAAGAACTGTAGGAATAAAGATTGAATGAATCATCTCAGCTTTTCCTGCAAAACTCAAAAACTTTGAATCCCATGATTGTAATTTTTGTTGGATTCTATGCAGTAATTCTTGGCAATCTTGATAATGAATATAAGTAGAAGATAATGGAACCCCTAAATATTTTACTGGCAAAGAACCAACATTATAGCCAGTGATATCCATCATTTCCTGAGTATGAGAGGCAAAAACACTAAAATAGATCTTCGTTTTTAGGATGAAAGCACGCTAGTAATGAGATATCAGATGAGGGAGCAACCATTTTATTCTATTGCATACTATTTTACTGAGGACTTTGTAAAATAAGTTGCAACATGCAATAGGACGGAATTGAGCTATTTCTACTGTTCTATCAACTTTAGGAATAGGAGTAATTAGAGTATGATTGCAACCTTTTGGTATGATAGCTGAATCGAACATGTCCTGAACAGCAGCAGTTAAATCTTGTTTAAGCAATTCCCAGTGAATTTTATAAAACTTTGAATTAAAGCCATCAGGGCCAGGACTGCTATCTTCATGAATAGAGAATACAGCTTTCTTTACTTCTTCAATAGAAATAGGCTTGAGCAGATCCAGTTGACCTTGTTGATTGATTATGAACTCCGATTGAAAAAATGGGAATTCTTCTCTGCTAGCACCATTGAACAAATCAGTGAAGTACTCAATAGCTGCCTTGGAAATTTCCTCCTGTTTATATAATAATTCACCTGCAGAATTTATCAATGCTTTCAAATTATTACAATGTTTTCTATTAGACATTTTAGAATGAAAAAATTTGGAATTTGTATCTCCCTCTTGCAGCCAGGATACTTTTGCTTTTTGCTTGAAATTCCAGAATTTAGTTAACTTGCTTTTGAATCATGTATTGATGTTTAGCCTCTAACATTTCTTCATATAATTCCACATTTTCTGGATCCATGTCCACTGCAGCCTCAAGATTATTGAATTTCTCCTCTGCTTGTTTCAACAGGGCATCATCTTTAATTCTGATTTTATTCCATAATTTCAATTCTCTTTTGCATGCTTTAAGCTTCTGCATAAATGTAAAACTATGAAACCCCTCAACATGTTCCAATACACCCCTTTGTATACATTCCAAATATCCTTCTTTGAAACTCCAATCATTACTGTACCTAAATGGAATGCCCTTTGACTTAGCAGTTGTAATGAGATCAAGTAATAACAGGTTGTGATCACTTGACATTTGATTTAAGGACAATGCTTTCATATCATTATATTTTTGCATACAGGACAGATTTACAAAAATCTTGTCAATATGATTAGCTACACCCCTATTTCTCCATGTAAAGTTAAAACCCACCGATTTCACTTCAATCAAACCAGCTTGAGACAAACAATTATTGAAAGCACGTAGCTGCTGAAATGGTATAGGTAATCGCACTTTTTTATCTAGTGGAGAAGTAGAATTATTGAAATCTCCTATAATAACCCAATCTCCACACAAACATCCTGCTTCATACGCAATGTTTTGCCATAACTCCTGTCTTTCATGATAATTATTGCTAGCATAAACCACTAGTAAGAACATACACATACCTCCTGTATTACTAGCTTCAACAGTAACGTGTTGTTTAGATGAAGAGATGATGTTCAAAGACCAAATTTCAGAATTCCAGATCAATATTATTCTTCCAGTGAAAGCTTCTACTTGCTGTGGCATGTAATCCTAATTATGAGGCAAATATCTTTTGAAAAACTTCAGTCTATCAATACTAATTTTACTTTCTACCAGACCAACTAAGGTTGGCCTAAATTTCGCTATAAGAGATGAAATTTCTCGCATACGAAATGGAGAATTCATTCCTCTGACGTTCCAACACATAATTGTCATTTAATAGGAGCAGTGCTCCTGGTTTGCCTTTTAGTAGGAGGAATAACAGTTGATCCAGTACGAGCTTTTCCTTATAAATGAGACATGTATTTTGCATTCTTATCAACATTTTGAGAAACATTTGGGGCCTCCTCTTCAGTAAATTTCTCATCAATATTTTCAGCAATATGACTTATATCATCTGGTAATATATCATTGGGCAAACCTTTATCTAAGAAATCCAAATCCCCATCTACTTTCTTAGAATTTGACGTAGAAGCTTCATTTTGAACATTACATTCACTTTGCAGCTCTTCTCCCTTATCATTTACATTTGATTCCATATTTTCTTTCTGAACCCAAGATGGACCTTTATCAAGCTCATGAACCAAAATGTCATGCCCAAAAACTTTGCAGATTTCACATCTAGGAGGTATAAATTCGTACTCAACTCTAATAGTCTTCTCTGTACCATTATGCAGCTGAACAGGAATATTATCATGCAACTCGTCTTCAATACCAATTGAAACTAACACTAGTACAAATCTTGTAATTCTCTAAACATAGTATTATCATCAATACGTTTGGGTTCACCAATATAACTAGCAATCATCGACAAGGCATTTATAGACCGAAGTTCCATATCTACGTTGAATAGCTTGATCCAGATCTGGACCTTATCAAAGGTAAAATTATCAAACTCATATCCAGGATACCACTCATTAATTAACAACAAGTTACCAAAATAGGAGTAAGTAGAAGCTTTCATAACTAAAAAGAAATCCGACTCATCCTCAAACTGAACAGAGAAGTGAAATCCATCCACAATATGAACTATGATTACCTTTAGGTCTCCAGACTTTACGAATATAGTCCTTCAGCTTTACAACAGATAATCGGAATTCAATTGGATGCAGAGCTATTGTATGATGCCAAACTTCCTTCGATTCATTAAAAATCTCCTCTGAAATGATAACTCGATTTGCGATGGTTTAACATATTTCAGGATCTTCGGATCTACTCCGTGATTAGCTGTAGCTGACAAATCAGCTGGATTATCATCAGATTTAGATTGAACAGAATCACGATTCGGATTTGAATTAGAATTAGGTTTTGGCGGGACGGGATCCCGTTTGTCCGCCATTTTATGTGAAAAACATGTGAAATATATATATATATATATATATATATATATATATATATATATATAGAGAGAGAGAGAGAGAGAGAGAGAGAGAGAGAGCGCAAATTAGAATGGTATCATTTAAGCTATTGTCTGCTTTATGTGTCTAAAGCAAGAAACTCGATTCAAACAGCATAATCAATGGAGTACCATTCGAAGATTAAAGAGGCAGGGAATGAATAAAGTGTGATTGTGTAAAACTGAGAAATATATGGTATGAATTAACTGCAAAGACCCATCTTCATCATACTGGGAAGGCACTGCTTTAGTCACATCCTTTTCTGCCAAATCTTCGTCTACAGTGATAAAGTACTCAGGAAGACAATGTAGAACAACTTTGAGTAGCCGGTCCACTTGATGAACCAATAGCATTAAGTGCATGGTGCATAAAAGGATCAGTATATGATTAAGCCAACTAAATTGCATGTAAGAAAGTTGTCTTACTCTTTTCTGTGCAACTGTTGGTTGCATGTAAGGCATATTAGCACACAACTTGGTTGTAGGTGATGGCTAAACGGTCCTCTGATTTCATATTCTGCTCCAAACTAAAAATATCTTTCTTCAGAATATTGATCGCCTCAAGATCTTCACTTTCCTTCATTAAAATTATAACAGTTTAACAGTATGCACCATAAACCATAATGTAAATATAATGTCCATAAATTATTTTACAAATCTAACCTTATTATCAACAATGGTTGTAATGCATGCACTCCCAGAGTCCAAGGAAGATTTAAGCCCCATCCCCTCCTGCAATTTTTCTTGCAACAGTTCCACCTATATTCACAATGATAAAGTAAAGTCTAAATTAGTTCTAAGCAAGCAGCACTAAGCACAATCGTTAACAATATTCACATTGAATTAAGTGTGCCTATGCATTTGCTTTATATGTTCCTATTAGGAAGGTAATTGCTGTGCATTTGCTTTATATGTTCCTATTAGGAAGGTAATTGTTTAAATTTCTTGAATAATTTAAGAATGCTTAATTTTACAAGTCAGAAACAGAAAAATCAAAGAGTTCATTTACTCCATATTCCCCAATCATTGCAATGTTGCTAAATATGCTTGAAGTACTTGTAACTGAATTTTCCTGACACAATCCAAAAACATTCATGTCACCATTACACTCGAATATAATATGAACCATGCATAGGTAAAATAGAATTTATTCTGAACTTAAAA
This sequence comes from Allium sativum, assembly GCA_030737875.1. Classification (NCBI taxonomy): domain Eukaryota; kingdom Viridiplantae; phylum Streptophyta; class Magnoliopsida; order Asparagales; family Amaryllidaceae; genus Allium; species Allium sativum. Next base: position 495,247,000 of record CM060909.1, read on the forward strand.
AACAAACAAATCAGAATATAAAGAAGTTTATTTGTTCATGTAGTTGAACAGTTAATCGTACGATAAGAAGAAGAAATTAAGAATGATGCATACATCTTTCTCAAGCTTCAGTCATCACTCGAGCAACCCTTCCTTTCTTCTACCCAAATTTACTTGCAAAACTGAATTATCTTTTACCTGAATAATCAAAATTTTGAATGAATAATACCTAAGTATGGACAATTTATTCCTTAATCTTTTACATGACAAAATATGCACCTCTTTTGCATGTTTAGTTTCCAGATCCATTTTGGTATTTCGAGCCTCTGAATAATAACCCTTTGTAAGTTTAAAGGGAAAACGAAAGAAATCATTAGATAAGAACCAATAGGTTTAAGAATTTCAAAAAAAGCAACACTTCTATTTCTAAAAGAAAGAAAAAAGTCAAATAACCAATTTGGCATGAAAAAATAAATGGTTTGTAATGTTTTTTTAACTCTATTTTAAAGAAAACATTTTAATAAAAATATATTTCAACTTATTATCCTTTTAAGATTCTTATGATAAAGGAGAACAGTCTCTTTTAATTTCCAAACATACCCTAAGGTGTCTTCAAAGTGAATACCATATCAGGAGTACCAAGCCGGGAAATGGTTAACTCGTAAACTTGTTTCAAATAGACATATTACCGACCTTGGACTGCAGTGCCGAATCTTTTGCTTAGGTATTGACCTGGCTAATGAGATAAGCTTTCATATATCTCTACAACTAATCTGGGATCAGCCTCTACAAGCTCCTTGTACTCTTATCTTTCACTTAATGTTGTCATATTGTCCATGATTAGTGACAAAGAAGCATCAACCAGATGTTTTGCATTGTGCTTGTGAGAAAATGTGTAACTTGAAATCGCGTTAGCATTGTTTGCTTTTGATGTCATGAAAAATTCACCAAAAGCTTTGGCATGTTTCACTTGGTACTTCTCGGCCAACACTAAGAGGTTGCAAGCCCTGGAAGCACTTCTGTTGTGTACAAGTAGTGCACAAATGACCTAAGAACATTGTATGAGACGTCGAATATTCTGATAGTGCCGCTTTTACTCTCTTTCATTTCACTATAGCATTGCTTTGAAAAATGGTGATCTGCGTTTCAAAATAGCTCGATGAGCTGGAACAGCAGGGACGGTGGAGGCTCCATCAGAGTCAACGACGGTGTGAAGGAAATCATCAGTAGTGGTGTAGGAAGGCGAGAAAAGATCGGAATCTAACCGGGAATTGAGGTGGAGGAAAGACACTTTGGATTTGAGATCTTTGATTTCACGCTTGAGTTCTTCCTTGGTCTCTCTTGCTTCTTCGTAGCATTCTTTGCAGGTTCCTGCATCTACTTCTACATATTCCTCCCTACATGAATGGCACCACATCTTCTGTAGCTTCCCTGTTGCCCCTCTTTTGGCTTTGACAGTTGCATTCTTGGAGTACAACATACTATGTGTTGGGATCCCTCCTTAATTGGGGAGTTTCTAGAAAATTCTAGACGTTTCTAGAGAAATTTAGAATTTTCTAGAATGTTCCGGAGAACTCTAGAGAAGTGTAGAACCCTCTAGAAGCTTGTGGAAGAGTGTAGAACCCTCTAGAAGCTTGTGGAAGAGTGTGGAACCCTCTAGAATATTTTGGAGACGTGTGGAACCTTCTGGAACCTTACGGAAGAGTATGGAAGAATAAATAAGGGAATGGAAGAGTGTAGAGATTCCTAGAGAGTGTGGAGCATTCTAGAGGATCAATCTCTACCGTCGGATGCAAGTAATCTCCACCATTCATTATGGAGGTTGAGTAGTATAAATAGGAGAATGAGCCCTATTACTAACCATCCAAGAATCCAAGAAAGAAATCCACTTCTTAGAGTGAGAAAAATACATGAGAGTTAGTAAGTCTCTTTGAGAGAAAAGAGAGATAGCTTAAGAAGTATCCATCCTTAAGCTTGAGTCAAGTGTGAGTTAGTTTTGTAATCATATTTTTGTAATCCTACTATTCCTTTGTATAGTGGAAGAATCTCCATATTGGAGAATTATAAACTCTTGTGCACCCGTTGCTACTTTTAATCTTAATTGTCTATCTTAACTTTCACGAAGCGGGAAAGACCGAGATTTCCCCAACAGTGGTATCCGAGCCAGGTTCATCTGTAGCCGTAATCAAGCTCGTGTAAGTTCAAGATGGAGAATAATGTCGCTCATGATGGAGACATGTTCAAGCTCACAGCCAACAACTACTCCTATTGGAAGCCAATGATGGAGGACCACTTGTATTGTAAGGATTTGCATGAGCCCATCATCTACAAAGATAAAGTGGCAGGGAAGAGTGATGCTCAATGGGAACTGTTGAACCGGAAGGCTGTTGCTATGATCCGTAAGTACATTGACAAAACTCTCTTTGAGCATGTTTCTACTTATACAAATTCCTATGAATTATGGACAAAGCTTGAGTCCATGATTCAAAAGAAAACGCCTCGCAACAAGGCCAATTTAGTTCGACGGTTGGTGAAATTGGAGTATAAGGATGGTCATAGTATGATTGAGCACTTGAATTACTTCAAGGGGCTCGTAAATCAACTAACAAAAATTGATATGAAGGTGGATGATGAGTTACAAGCTCTTCTACTCCTCAGTTCCTTACCGGAAAGTTGGGACACACTTGTTGTTACACTTAGTAACTCAGCTCCGGAAGGAAAGTTAACTATGGATACCGTCAGTGACAGCCTTCTTGGTGAAGAAGCAAGGAGAATGGAACAAGATGAGTCTATTCATCCCGAAGCTAATGTTGTTGACAATCCGGGTAGGAATGAAACTCGTGGACGTAGTAAGACCCGAAATCCACATCAATCTCGAGGAAGATCCAAGTCACGCTCGAAGATTACATGCGAAAGATAGGTCACAAGAAAATGGAATGTCGAAGCTTCAAAAGAGACCAAAAGGCCGGTAATGTTAAGCCTGACCAAATAAGCCTAACGAAGAAGCAAGAAGAAAAGAGTACTACTGCCATAGTATTGAAGGAAGATCTGCTATATCTCGTTGGTGAAAGTAACATTCTAAACATTGCTTGCGATGAGAGTTCTTGGATTATTGATTCTGGTGCTTCCTTCCATGTTACTCTACATGAAAACTTCTTCTCATCCTACCAAAGAGGTGACTTTGGCATAGTGCAAATGGGAAATCAAGATAGAAGCAAGATTGTTGGAATAGGAGACATCACTCTGACGACAAGCACCGGGTGCAAGCTTATTTTGAAAGATGTGAGGCATGTCCCAACCATGCGCCTCAGTCTTATCTCCGCTGGAAAGCTAGATGATGATGGTCTGATGAATTACTTTGGTGAGGGGAAGTGGAAGCTCACCAAAGGAAGTTTGACGATGGCTCGAGGAAAGAAGGTAGGCTCACTGTATGTAATGCAAGCTAAGCTATGCAAAGAAGAAGTAAATGTCTCTACTGATGATATGGACATATGGCATCAACGACTTGGGCACATTAGTGAGAAAGGTCTTCACATACTCATTCAGAAACAGCTCCTCCCTAACGTGAAAGGTAAACCACTTCATCCTTGTGCTCATTGTTTAGCTGGAAAACAACACAGGGTTGCTTTCCAAAGATCTTCTCCGCCCACAAGGAGAAAGAACATTCTAGACCTCGTGCACACTGACGTATGCTCGATGTCTGAGAGATCCATTGGTGGTGCTCTACATTTTGTCACCTTCATTGATGATCATTCAAGAAAAGTATGGTTGCACCTGTTAAAATCAAAGGATCAAGTGCTTGATGCCTTCAAAGAATTCCATGCTCTAGTGGAGCGTGAGACTGGACGGAAGATCAAGTGTGTACGATCAGATAACGGAGGTGAGTATAGAGGCCCTTTTGAAGTCTATTGCAATAAATATGGCATTAGGCTAGAGAAGACTCCACCCAAGACACCACAATTGAATGGGCTAGCTGAGAGAATGAATCGAACCATTGAAGAAAGAGTTCGTTGTGTGCTCTCTCATGCTAAGTTACCCAAATCATTTTGGGGAGAAGCTATAATGGCTGTGATCGACATTGTCAACCTCACACCATCAGTTCCTTTGGATGGGGCCATTCCTGAGGAAGTTTGGACGGGCAAGAGGGCTTCATATAATCATCTCAAGGTGTTCGGGTGTAGGGCATTTGTTCACATCCCAAAAGATGAGAGAGCTAAGCTTGATGCAAAGATAAAGGAGTGTATCTATCTTCGTTCACCTAAGGATGAATTTGGGTACCGGTTGTGGGATCCAATTAACAAGAAGGTTATTCGCAGTAGAGATGTTGTATTTTTCGAAGACCAAACAATTGAAGATATCAAGAATTCAGAGAGGCCAAGGTTGAGAAGCTATAAGAATACTGAAACTACTTTGGTTCGACATGAAGATAATAACACCCAAGAAAGTAGTGATGCTGAAGATCATGAAACTCATGATGAACCGGTCCAGGAAAAACCTCAATCTAGCACTCCAATCGCACCGGAGCCAAGACGATCCTCAAGGGACAGAAGACCATCCAGCCGATACAACACAGAGGAGTACGTTACGCTCACTGATGAGGGGGAGCCTCAAAGCTATAAAAAAGCAATGAGTGGTTGTCATAAAGAAGAGTGGAGAATAGCCATGCAAGAAGAAATGCAATCCTTGCATGAGAATAATACATATGAACTAGTGGAGCTACCAAAAGGGAGAAGAGCTTTGAAGAATAAGTGGGTTTATAGAATCAAGACCGAAGAGAACTGTTCAAAGCCTCGCTACAAAGCTCGGTTAGTCGTTAAAGGATTTGGACAAGAAAAAGGTACTGACTTTGAAGAGATATTCTCTCCCGTGGTAAAGATGTCATCAATCCGAGTTGTCCTTAGCCTAGCAGCTGTGCAAGATTTGAAGATTGAACAACTCAATGTCAAGACGGCATTTCTACATGGTGACCTAGAGGAAGAGATCTACATGGAACAGCCTGAGGGATTCAAAGTTCCAGGCAAAGAAGATCTAGTATGCCGCCTCACAAAGAGTCTATATGGACTTAAACAAGCACCAAGACAATGGTACAAGAAGTTTGACGCATTCATGGCAGAACATGACTTCAAAAAGATGGAAAGCGATCATTGTGTCTTCATAAAGAGGTATGTAAGTGGTGACTTTCTCATACTTCTGCTCTATGTTGATGATATGCTAATCGTTGGACAAGATCGCATAAAGATAGGGCTGTAAATTTTGTTCGAATGTCCGACGTCCGTTCGTGTCCGTGACCGAAATACGTCCGTCCGAGTCCGTCCGATTTTCATTTAAGACACGAATTAGGACAACAAGATTTGTACGAGAAAAAATCATGTCCGGTCCGGGCTCGTCCGAATTCGTCCGAATTATTTGAAATTCGTCGTATAGTAGAGAGAAAATCTAGTAAAATGTACAAAATGTGATATAAATAGCCATGTCCGACCGAGTCCGACTAGTCCGATCATGTCCGTGTCCGACCGATTTTATTTAGGACACGAATTAGGACAACGAAATTTGTCCGAGAAAAAATTTGGTCCGGTCCGTGTTCGGTCCGATTTTTTTTAGGACAGAAACTGAACATACCTCCGTCCGGTCCGGTCCGACCGATTTACACCCCTACATAAAGATAGCTGCTTTAAAGAAAGATCCAAGCAAGAGCTTTGCCATGAAAGATTTGGGACCGGCTAAACAAATCCTTGGGATGAGAATAACTCATGATAGATCAAAAAGACTGTTGTGGCTATCCCAAGAGAGATATATCGAGAAAGTGTTGGAAAGGTTCAACATGCACAAATCAAAGTCAGTTAACACTCCACTAGCTGGGCACTTCAAGCTAAGTTCGAAGCAGAGTCCGACAAGTGAAAAAGACAAGGAGGAGATGAAGAAGAAACCATACTCATCTGTAGTAGGAAGTCTCATGTACGCAATGATATGCACAAGACCAGATATTGCTTATGCAGTTGGTGCTGTCAGTCGCTTCTTGGCTAACCCAGGGAATGAGCATTGGGTTGCAGTCAAATGGATCCTCCGATATCTACGTGGAACTTCGAAAAGATGTTTATGTTTTGGAAAAGGAAAACCTGTGTTGGAAGGATATACAGATGTAGACTTGGCTGGTGACATTGATTCACGGAAATCAACATCGGGATACTTAACCACTTTTGCAGGGGGAGCTATTTCATGGCAATCAAAACTGCAAAAGTGTATTGCATTATCCACTACAGAGGCAGAGTATATCGCAGCTACTGAAGCTTGCAAGGAGATGTTATGAGTGAAGAACTTGTTGCATGAATTGGGAGTGGATCAAGAAAAGTATGTCTTGAAGTGTGACAATCAAAGTGCAATTTACTTGGCAAAGAATTCAACATTTCATTCCCGCACAAAGCACATTGATACAAGATATCACTGGATCCGAGGAGTTCTCGAAGAAAAGCAAATACACCTTGACAAAGTTCACACAGATGAGAACTGGTCTGACATGATGACCAAGGTAGTACCAACAAAAAAGTTTGAAGATTGCTGTCAAGGTGCCGGCGTACTACTACCCCCCAATTAAGTCGGGAGGGGGAGATTTGTTGGGATCCCTCCTTAATTGGAGAGTTTCTAGAAAATTCTAGACGTTTCTAGAGAAATCTAGAATTTTCTAGAATGTTCCGGAGAACTCTAGAGAAGTGTAGAACCCTCTAGAAGCTTGTGGAAGAGTGTAGAACCCTCTAGAAGCTTGTGGAAGAGTGTGGAACCCTCTAGAATATTTTGGAGACGTGTGGAACCTTCTGGAACCTTACGGAAGAGTATGGAAGAATAAAGAAGGGAATGGAAGAGTGTAGAGATTCCTAGAGAGTGTGGAGCATTCTAGAGGATCAATCTCTACCGTCGGATGCAAGTAATCTCCACCATTCATTATGGAGGTTGAGTAGTATAAATAGGAGAATGAGCCCTATTACTAACCATCCAAGAATCCAAGAAAGAAATCCACTTCTTAGAGTGAGAAAAATACTTGAGAGTTAGTAAGCCTCTTTGAGAGAAAAGAGAGATAGCTTAAGAAGTATCCATCCTTAAGCCTGAGTCAAGTGTGAGTTACTTTTGTAATCATATTTTTGTAATCCTACTATTCCTTTGTATAGTGGAAGAATCTCCATATTGGAGAATTATAAACTCTTGTGCACCCGTTGCTACTTTTAATCTTAATTGCCTATCTTAACTTTCACGAAGCGGGAAAGACCGAGATTTCCCCAACACTATGGTGACTAACACCTGTAATACCCTGTCTCTCCACATATTCTGTATGGCTTTGATGACTTGGCTCCCTGTAAATTGAGAAGATAAATGTATAAACCGGTGAATATGCTAAAAACTATTGAAGTGGAAAAAGTTTTTACATCAGACGTTATAAAACAACTTCATATTAAAACTAACATCCACTTGTGTTAAAATATAATTACAAGGTGAAGTAATAACATCCATGCGTTAGTAAATGCCTTAATGGGTAACCAGACACTAGTGAACAGAGTTGACCATAAAGGGAACCAAGGCGAGTCTTACATATGAACCAACACAAGCGTCATGTATGAACCATGGCAAGTCTCATATATGTATGTATTATGCAAAAGGTCCAAGCTTTGGTCAAAACTTTAATGATTTGACAAGTTGCTGGACGAAGCTACTCCCCAAACATACACAAACACTTGTATTATATCTAATTTAAGCATACAGAAACTCAGATCATGAAAATACAAATAATAACTGTATCTATTTCTATCACAATTGCAAAAATAATTAGCCCTCAACAGACACAGCATAACAATAAATTAAAGGGATCACAATCCACAATTTTGGTTAAAAATTCATTGAAGAAACGTTATTTATAATACAAATTTAACTTAATTTGCACTTTAAATCAAAATAATACAAGTCCCAGATTTCATAAATAGAATACAAATAAAAATTAGTTTTTATAGTTAATCGCTAACAGTCACAATAACTAGACTAAAAAGGTTCAAACTGATTGATTGAGGAGGAGAAACATGATGCTTTTGCATCTGCAGATCAACAACTACCAGCAAAATTGACCGATTGAGGAGGAGAAACATGATGCTTTTGCATCTGCAGACCTACAATTATTGGCAAAATAGCTTCTGATGGTGACAGATCTATATCGCTTCAGTTTTGTTTATTCCTGCTGCGTTCACTTTCTTTTTTTCCACTCTTCCGATGCAATGCCAGAAATATGGTGCCCCAGATATTTGTGGGCCTAAAGAGAATGCAATCGACGAAGATAGGCGGTGAAACATGGAGGGGAAAAAGAAAAGAGGAAATAGATGGAAAAAAAAACAAGCGCCACCACGATTTTCTCCGGAGAAGAGAACAAGAAAACGGTTAACAATTTGGAGGGAAAAGGAAATGAAAAATGAATCAGAGTGTGGACCGCCACTTAGGACATGGAAAGGTTGGCTATAGCAATACTGTATAAAATGTTGCATCGTGATACACTTGTTTAGCTAGGCCAGCATGTTTTTATGACTAAGGTAACATCAAAAATAGAATGTTGCAGCAGGACCAAAATAGTATAACTATCGTCACATTTTGACTGGCAACACCTGGCGAATTCGTTGCATTAGGCCGTTTATGGCGTAGTGTATCTTCACCATCTTCCCAAAAGAAAAGGAGTCAAGTGCAGTGCAAAGACATCACAAAATAGTCGAACCTTAGTCAATCGTATGGAGATGCTCTAAATCAGCTAGTGATGCTAGGTGGCTCTGTCGAATCGTAATCTTTTGGTTCGAAAAGAACATCGAACCAAAGAGATATAAAAGGAAAGTCTGAAATACAACATCCTACATAGCATCGGTACCCGTATGTGTTATAATATACTCCTGCAAATATGTAAGCGTAACGACTCCACATGATATATGATCGGGGGCAAAATCGGGAAAAGTATAACAAGTACAACTCAAGTGACTCATAACTAGAGTTAAAAGGGTATGACACTCTATCTACGCCTATCTTAATCCCCGTAAGCATATAAGAATCTATTGGGGTAATACCTAGCTCAAAATATGAAATATGAAAAGTATGTGTGGTAGGCTACCATCTCTCAACTAAGGCACCTAGCAGTAGCCGATCGAAGGACTGAGCTGGTCTAATCTCTAATAAACGACCAAACAACTAGCAAGTGGTCTCTCTAGAATATCCTGAGTGTACATAAAAAATACGTGTAATAAACCCTAACCAACTCCCACGAACGACGAGGTAGCATGACTAGTAAAAAGACATTTGTTCTTGATTACTATACTATAAAATAACACTACATAGTAACTACATACACTGGTAGATAATTAAGTTGTACACTACAAATTATGTTAAATTTTGAAATTATACCTCAACGGTGTCGGAGGCTGTGAACATACGGTGAGAGCAAACCTCGAGTAACTCATGGAGAATCCGTAGGTCTAATATCGTCGTCTCAAGCGCAAGAGGGTCTGCACACGACTAACTGTATGGTTTGTCTATTCTTGAACGGTCCGTCTAGCGATCTTCGCAACGCACGGCGACATTTCGATGCGGCATTCGATTTAACGAAAATTAGAAAACTAAAAATAATGAAGATGAAACAAATTTTATGACCGTAGGGTGCTATTTATCAGCGCCCTACATCGGGCGCCGATTTTATCAATGCGCTATGGTAAAGCGCGATAAAATCGGCTCTTGGTGACTTTATCACCGCTCTTCGAAGGACGATAAAATAATCGACGCGTGTTTGTTGGGATAATTTACCAAATCCCTCCTTAATATTACAAAAATGTAGCATTACATTTGGTAATATTTTTGGAGTTGCTCTAACACTTACCATCATCACACGATGCTCCTCTTCCCTCGTTCCACTTCTCGTTCCCTCTCGCATTCCTCTACAGGAAGAAAAATAAAGAAGCGAAAATAATGGCCAATTTTTTTGAAATTGAAATCAAAGTCGTTTAAAAAGAAGAAGAAAAGTTGGATCCCTCTTGTTGCTCATTCATTTCTCTACATTTTATTTCGGCCAGAGCTTTAGGAAACCAATAGTTAAATAAACATGGCCACCAAGTTTAAATTGCAAAATCGATTTCTCTACGATGAATCACAAGATCAGTAATGTTAAGCTCATACTGGTTTGCTCATCAATTCCGTACTCTTTTTGATGTGTGCATTCGTAGTATGGAATGCTAGGTGTTTCGATGTCGAGAGTAAGGTCACGGATTTCAAGCTATGTCGGAGGAGTTAGGGTTTCGGTGGTGTTGATCTTGGAGGGCACGGTGCCATTTAGGGATGCGCAACTATTCCAAGGATCGGTGAAAACCATGGTTTGTTTACACGTTCAAACCACCATATTTAAGGTCATGAATTATCTCATGTGAAAAATAGGTGTAGGTCCTTCTTTCAAAGTTTCATTTAAGTGCCATTCCTCCCTAAAGTTTATTACAAAGCGAGTCTCTATTTTTGAAGTTACGTGTTTTTTTCACAAATTTTTAGCTGCTGTTTAAAATTTTTTTTGCAAATATTCAGGTGAGTAATCTATTTTTTTTCAAAATCAGCAATTATTGTGAATTATTGTTGATATATCAGCAATAAATCATTATAATTGTTGATATATCAACAACAATGTTAAAAACTGCTGCAATGTAAATTTTTGCTGATATATCAGCAATTATTGTATATAATTGTTGAGTTGATGAATACTTGCTGATATATCAGTAATAATAGTGTATAATTGATGATATATCAGTAAGTGTTTAAAATTAGATGAAAAACGGAACTAACTGAAGATGAAATGAAAATTGCTGCAAAATCTGCAAGTATTACAATATTGTAACGACCCGGAAAAATTCGACGCTCTAATTTAAAACAATAACACACAATCCCGTATTACATGTCAAAAATCCAAGTATCGAACCCCAGACTGTTAATAGCAAGAAATTAGAGAATGAGAAATAGAAAGAAGTGTCAGAATAGAAGAAAGAAGAAGAACACATCAGAATCTCACAGCGGAACGAATAAGTATAACAATCTCTTTATAAAAGAAACTGTATATATATATATACATACCATTTATCAGAGTACAACATACAACAATCACAGCAGAATAAACTTTGTATAACTAATGGTGAAGCCTCCTGCTTCCAGCTCCTGGAACTTCAAACGAAACCTAGCATGTAAATGTACTCGGTCTGACCCGAGCACATTTGATTTAAAATAAAATTCACCGGGTCAGTCTGGTATTTTCAGTGATAAATTGACAGAACACACAACTTGTTTAACTTTGAAAAATCCTTCTTGAAATAAAAGGATAATAGTAAGACCAGCCCACACATAAACACGGACGGTTTTTACCTTACTATAACCCAAAACGTTTTGAAACCATAATTTATTCTGATATTATAATAGTGTCTATCAAATCACAAATAAATAATAATCTAGCAGAACGCTTGCATCTCACGCTCTACAAATATAGTATACAATCAAAATCGCGGGCGCTTATTGGAGATTGGATTCAGACTACGACAAGGTATGGGACCACCGGCCGATAGTGTATCTCTTGAGGCGAATACACAGGGTTCAACAAGAACGTCTTGCAACCCGGCCCACACATGACCGACCACTCATTTCGCTTGAGTGTATCGAATGTATATCACCAACGGTTGGGCTCAAACCACCGTTTTCTGAAAAGGGAAAGCATCGATAGATTAAAGAAGCAAAAGGAATTTCTCTAAATAGGTTATTATACACCCTAATGGGAGAGACCCACATAGCCATGCTGCCTGCCCGATTTTTGTCATTTCCCGATTGATGAGGCTTGAGGCTACGCTTTATCATCACATCAGATTCACTTCGAATGCCACATTGTCAGATCCATCAAAAATCACTAATTGACGTCTACAACAATACATTACGTGTTAGCTAAAGAAGTTTCCTTCTCCGCTTCCACTCTTGGTACGGTTGAAGAAATCAATGTACGTGGCCTTTCTGAAAATACTCTGTCAGACATTCACCCATACAAATCATCCAGGAACATGATGAACCGAAGGTACTCTCCTACTGCATCCTAGGTATCACCCTATAGATCAGTAGCGAGAAGTCCTTGCAAATCCGAAGATTTCAATCACGACAGAATTACAAGTCAGAATATCTTCGGGAGCTACACTTAAAAATCCAACGAGTAGTTCTTCCGTTCATGAAGATCAACGGTCTTCAATCCTCCATCTCGACCATCTGCTGATTTTTTCAACGTTACGTCTTTGCTGTTTGGAATGGTTTTCGAATATAAATTTGATCCCGGTCTTTCTGTACTAACATGTCAAAAGGTTCGGTAAATAATTCATTTGATAATCGGTTGTTTAACTATCAAATCGTAACAGTGTATCTCAGTGGATTGGCGGCTCAGGTCCTTTATTTGGAACATGTCATTAAACCATTTCATCGATTCTTATAATCGATTCCATAATTTTATCTTATCAAAACTCTTCTGGTTTCATTACTTGAAAACATTACTCTTGACTTCTCTTTTGATTTCCTTTGTTTGGAAATATTACCATATTTTATAAATAATCTTTTATTTCCCTTTGTCGTGGAACATCATACAATTATCTCAAAACCCCTTTTCAATTCATCTTTGATTGTTATAGTTCTATAATTCCACTTTCCCTTTTCCTTTACCATTTGGCATATCGTTATATTTCCATTTAATCAACACAAATATTTAATTACCAAAATCTCTTTCTTATTACGATTAAACCACTTCACTTAATCTCGTTCCCAGGAGGACGCTTGTTTTTAAAATCATTGTTTTGGGTAAAACCCCTTTTTGTTACTTGTTTATATGATTTGCATTAAACTCCAAATCTTTACCTTACTAATTCGTTTCTAACTTTATCTCGTTTCAGAAAAGAATTCCAATTGAAAAGTACTCGATTTAGTTATAATTAATTAAAAGAAATTATATTTCCACTTAACTAAATCTAGCATAGTTAAATCCATTTAAAAGGTTATTTTAAATAAATGATAAATTTCATTGATCGCGAACAGCTCGATGATCACCTCTCTATACATTACAAACAAATATCATCTCTCAATAATAGCGAAGCCGTTCAAGTTGGGGTATTCTAATTACCTCTTAGACCTTGATCGACAGCCTTCTTATCTCAAGATAATACAAGTTGTAATTCCCAAATCTGATACATCATTTCTATTTCCATTACAATTTTCTTCTTAAATTAATTAAATACATTAATTAATTTAAGAACACCAGTTAATTGTTTATAAAACAATTATTCTCTTTCAACTAACCCGTAGGTTAGTTTCTGACTGTAGTTCATGAATGACATCGAATTCTTATTATAAAATATTAATAAATCTCTATTTAAAACTTGATTATAAACATATAAGGATAATTATAAACTTCTTTTCATTTTTTTATAAATAAAATGAACTCAACACTTTAATTCAGTTATAAAATAAATTTTATAACTTAAAACTACATCATTTCGCCTGACGACAAAATGATGTCTTGAAACAATAGATTTTAGGCCCTCACTGCCAATCACTTAATCAATACAGTCATGTAACACCCCAAATTTTCTATTAACTGTAACTTAACAAATTAAAGTATAATTAATTCTAAATGATAGAATTAAGGGAAATGAGTTACGCCATTACGTTCGTCTCGGAATTCTGCTTGAGATAGAGTCCGAGTTTGCGTAAAACGGACATCGTATGAAGAAGATATGGACGAACGAAGTTGGGCAGAAAAACCAGAAACCGGTCAGAATGCACTGGCGCACTTGGGAAGTGCGCCAGAACAAAATTGCACTGGCGCACTTGGGAAGTGCGCCAGTACAAATTTTCACTGGCGCACCTGCCAAGTGCGCCCAGGCTAGAAACTTGCTTGGTCAGGCCCTGGCTGGCCTGGTCGGGTTCTGGTCGATTTCTGAGGCTTTGCTGTGTCACTAGGGCTTACACGTCGCTTTCTGATTGGTTTCTCTTGAGATGGATGGTCTGGATTCATTCTAGCTTCATCGACGGCTCTAATCAGTTTAAAATTCTATAAATACAACTCAAGTCCAAACCTAAATTCACACAAATAATATAGTACTAGAGCCGCCATGCTGCTGGAAAGAAACTCGGAGTGGCCGTCAGTTTGAAAGCTTAGAGGCAAGCCAATACTAAAGTAAAACACGAATCAAAACAACGTTAATCTACCCAAAGGAAAGCATATCAAATTCATACTTTTAGAATGACAACAACATCACAAGCAAGTTGTATAGTTCATGTTTATGTGATTATATAGGTTGTTTGTGATTAGAACCTCATGTATATACTTTATGCTAGAACCTTTATGCCTAAACGGTTATGTTCATATACATGCTCCTATGTTTATACAAAAGTTGCAAGTTCCTAATTGGATCCATGTCAAGATCCACTTTAGTACATGTTTCATGTTGTAATAAGATATATGATTGGATCTAGTTCACACCCTTGTCATAAAGTTATACATACTTATGAAAATGTCATATTCTTGTCATATGCTAGTGATGTTCGATGTTATGCCTAGATCCTAAACATGTTTAGACTTATGTTGTCTAAATCATATGCTAATTTATGTGACACCTGTTTGGTTAGATCCCTGTTTCAATTCAAGTTCACATATATGTAAGTTGAATTAGGCTATGTTGCAAATTGACATGTATGTTGATTTAGTGTAAGTTGCAAGTTCACCCCTATGACATTCATGTTGACTATTTTGCAAGTTCACACCTATGATGTTCATATTGACTTTGCCAAAAATTCCAAGTTTACACCTATGTCATGTTTATGTTTATGAATTCCCTTATACCAATTATGTGTGCGCTAAACTAGGCTAAGATTTTAGCCTAATATTATATGTTAAAAACCATGCGAACGAAAATTAGGCTAAGGTTGTTAGCCTAATATTTAAACGGGGTAACGTTTGGTATACTGGTAAAACTTGACATAAAAATATATGAAATTGGCATGTTTGTCACATGCCAAAATTAGTGGCATTTAAACGGTATAATTTCTTATACCAAAAACGTTAAACTTGGAAAAGTGGGCCATGACATTTAATTTACATATAACTAGTAATAAAGACAAATATGTAAATTTAGAAAATACGAATATGCTTAACACGAGGTTGGATTGAGTTGTGATGTAAACCTGCCCGGACCCGCCCGGCTGTCCAGTGGTCACAACAATACTTATCCAATGTGGGTGGTTAAGCATTGAGCCCAATAAGAACCCGAGGTTAGACTGAGTTACGGTGTAAATCTGCCCGAAACCAACCGG
The DNA here is from genome assembly GCA_030737875.1 of Allium sativum. Lineage (NCBI taxonomy): Eukaryota > Viridiplantae > Streptophyta > Magnoliopsida > Asparagales > Amaryllidaceae > Allium > Allium sativum. Next base: position 495,262,348 of record CM060909.1, read on the forward strand.
CACATCCAGTAACCGTAACAATACCTGTCTAATGTGAGTGGTCGGTGCTTTAAAAAGCTAAGGACAGACAGTCAGGATGGTAGGGTTAAGTTAAATAAAACACTTAACCAATTCAACATGTTAATTAAACTGATGGGTGGGGTTAGGTAAATACAGACACTTAGCCACTTAACATGTTTGACTAGAAAACCCTAGTAACAGAGACCCATTTCAGCAGTAACCCAATTAGGTATCATGGTAACCTGAAACTAGGCAGGGTGGGGCACGATTACCGGGCTGATTGTAAGTGGTCAAAAGCGACGGCGGCGGGTGCAACAGTGTGGCTTCTAACGGAGTGCGTGAGTGCACACACTTCGAAGCAGACAAACAGGGCACTGGGGGCACCAGTAGTATAACCTATGCATTCTAGAATTGTGTCGGGCCGCCACCATGGGACTTGATACACCCCATGGTGGGACCAGCATAGGTATCTACAATCTTTGGGGGCCGTAAGACACAAATGATTATGCGAGTAGGAGCCGATCTTTAGAATAAGGGGATCACTTCACCCTCAGCATGGGGTGCCAGTTTAGAACTAATGCATGTAGGTGTAGAGATATAGTGTGGGGTGCGATAGTATATTCGTTTCAAAACTATTTTATCTTAGTTTATGATACTTTCCTGTTCCCATTTTATACCTATCATGCCCTTATTCTTATTCTCATACTGAAGAGTCACTAGACTTACCAGGCTTTATGTCTGACCCTATTTTCTTTCATCTTCTTTTCTTCCGTTCCCCCCCCCAGGTCCACAGGGAGGAAACAACCCAGCTTAGTCAGACTCTTTGCAAGCTTCGAGATAGTAGATGTACGGTTTGGACTCTCTTGCTTTGGCTATGGCTGTGGGACACAATCATGGGGATTTATGCATTTTTAATTATGTTTTATGCTTCTTTATTTAATAACCAAGACAGAAATGATGATGTAATGTTTTGGGTGTTATTATGTGACAGGTATGGAAATGTTTTGTATGAACACGTATTTATGAAATAAAAAGTCTGTTGTTTTCCACTGCTTATATATATATGTGTTTATATCTGTCTTGTGTTTTATCTGTGACTTTTACTTACAAACCTCCACCAAAGTTAAGGCATTCCCTTTGTGAGTGAACTTAATGGAGGGTGGGGTGTTTCACTTGGTATCAGAGCATAGATTTACCAGATTAGATAAAACAATTTGAAACTATTTTCAAAAAGAAGTTTTAAGAAGCATCTTTTTCAAGAAAAAGTGTTGTTTTTAAAAAGGCATAATTCCCCAGAGCCATATGCACTATCCCTCTATCTCTTTATCTTGAATACTTTCCTTTTTGTTCCAGCATGTCCGGAGATCTTAACCTTCCAGAAGGAGTACCGATCCTTGGCTGGTTCCGAAGGTACCTAGAGGCTAGGGCCAATGGTGCGGGCCCAGCAGACATTCCTCCTCCTATAGTGGCAGCGGTTCCTCCTTCTCCTCCTCCTCGTGGGAACACTTTCGCTAAGACATGTAGAGACTTCAAGGCTATGGGAGGAAAGGACTTTTATGGAACTGAATCATTTGTGATAGCAAGGAACCGGCTGAAGGAGACTGAAGATTTATTCGTTATCTTCGAAGTTGACGACAGGCAAAAGATACAGCAAGCAGTGTGGTTTCTCAATGATGAAGCTTCCTATTGGTGGGAAGTTACGCATGCGGAGAGGCCAGTGGAAACATAGGAAGATTTCAGGATAAGGTTTGAGATGAAATTCCTCTTCCAAGCTGAAAGAAGCTTGCAGGTGGAGAAGTTCCTAACTCTTAAGCAAGGGAGTATGACGATCAGGGAGTACGTCAATCAGTTTAATCAGCTGGCCAGATTTGGGCTGGATTTAGTAAACACCCAACACAAGAAGGCCCTTCGCTTCGTTAAAGGCCTGAAATAGCCTCTACAGCCTTGCTATGACCCATGTACCCATGGGAGCGACCTATGAAAGCTTGGTGGACATGGCGCTGCTACACGAGGAAGATAAAGGCAAGAAAGAGGCAAAGGCGGAAGTGCCTCAAGAAAAGAAAGAGGGTTTACAGGCTAAGAAGACAGACATCAAGAAAGGTGGGAAGAACAACAAAACCCATGAAAAGAGGAAGTGCGATTTCTGTGACGGCCCGCCTCGTACCAGCCTGCATTTCCTCCAAGAGTGCGCTGTACACATGCCCGACTAGCACAAGACGGTCGTCAGAAGAAAGGAAAGAAGAGAATGAACTAATCAAAGAACCTGTAGAATGTCTCACAGCGCATGGGATAAAATATAATAGTAACATACTTGACATAAAACAGGCGAGACAGTGCATAAGCTGATAACTAATAATCAATGTCATCATCAAAGCAGCGGAAATCCATATACAGCTTATTACAACTTTCCAAATTTACTGTCTCCAACCAAAAGAAAGGTAAAATAGAAGATACACCAACAATGCCCAAGCAGTGATCTTCAACAACACAGGGAGAATATTATGTATATAGTACGTGGAAGCCTCCTGCTCGTCTCCGGACCATCTACCCGTGCATCACTAGCTAACCTGTCTCTAGTCTGCTCGTGTGAGCACCCAGAGTAATAAGAAGAGACATAAAACTCTGGGTCAGACATAAAGCCTGGTATGAGCGATAAGCATCTAAACAGGGAAATAACAGGTATACTAAACCATACCTGAACCTGGACCTGCAACCAAAGAGTTAGTACCACATACCGTACAATACTCCAAGGTGCCATAATAAGTAGTGTAAGAATACGGGGGTGGGGTGTGCATGTCACAATGATAGCAAAAAAAATCATCCATAGCAACCATTCTCGCATCTCTCACTCAGTGCGTAAAGCGTACGACATCTACCACTTTGAAACACTAGACAAACTGAGGCAACGACGAATCCCGACTTGTAGAAACCCTGCTATGACCAAGCCAAACACTTGGAGTCATGACCAAACATTTCAATGACCCACTTCATTGGTCGTAGCCCTTGGTTCTACCAATGCCATAATGGCCCTGAATCCGCCTTCGTACCTCCTACCATAGTGGTCCAAAGCTATAGACGTCGATAACTCCTTGGCACGCGTCCCGCAGCAAAGCCCAACCATGAAGCGAACTCATTGATTCCCATCTAAATCTTGAGCTCTAACTTCTCATCTGGACTTCCTTTGCATCTCGGTTTTGGTCGAATTGGAGTGGGTCTTCAGAAGAGTTGTCACGCAGTAACAGTCCTAGAATTCGGTTCGGTTCGGTGATCATTGCCCTCGTCTGTTCGGTTCGGGTTTCTTCACTCCGGGTCGGGTCGGTGTCCTTCTCCGGGTCGGGTCGGGTTGCTGCTTCCCTTCGAGTTCATGCTCCTCCTTCGACCAGCTTCCTCGTTTCCCATCTACTCTGATCCGATCCGATCCGATCCCTTCGTCTTGCTCCAGTCGTAGCCTCCCATTCGTGAGTCGATCCGATCTGGCCTCTATTATGCTTCCGATCCGATCCGCTCCATAGTTCCGATCCGATCTGCTCCATCACTCCGATCCGATCTTCTGTCCAACTCCAACTCTAAGCAATGGCCTTCCTTCCTGCCAAACTTCTTCCAGTGGCGAGTCCCCATCCAGTTCGGATTCCCTTGGTCAGTTCCCTAGTCCGATCCGACCCCTTTTCTCCGATCCGAACCGGTTCGGAACCTGCACACTTCTGCAACTTTCCAGCGAGCTTTCTACGCCATTCGACGACGTTTTCGAGCAATTTAACTATTCTAATCAATCATGAATCATACCATAGAGTCATAGCAACATGTAATAGCAACCACAAACAGCAAACAACAATTTAAATGAATCAAAATGAATCAAAAGTGGCTAAAACCTCACATTTGCCTATAACCCCTCTTAATCATGTTTAAGCATACGATTAGCAAAACACATCGAAATTAACCCAAATTTCTAACAGAGCCTTAAAACATTATTTTAGAATTTTAAGAATTTTTCCAGAATTTATTTACGTATAAATTCGCTAATCTTCACTAATTACCCCTAATCACCGTAATTAGTGCAAAAACTATGCAAATCACTCACCTTGGCCACAAATGAAATTCTCAGAACTGAAACTCCTCTGATTTGGGGCGAATACTGATGTCTAACAGCGGCTCCAACCTTGCTTTGGTGCTTTTTCTCCTTAATTTGGTGTTGCTAAGCCTAATCTTCAATTAGTGAGTGATTTGGGGTGTTTTAGATGTAGGAAGCCATTACTAAGGTCTCAAGGAGGTTTGTGGCGGCTCAAAACTGAAATGAAAGTGATAACCTAACCCTAATCAGACCTCCTAAACCTCTAAACCCGAAATTCCCCTTGGGCCTAGCTGCTAATCACCCGGTTAAGCCCAATTAAGCTGTCTTTCACCATCTGAAACTTGTTTCAGCCATACCTCCCAAACGGTAAGTCCGTTTGGCTAATGTGACCACTCTACGGAAAGAGAAACCATCATCCGGAGCCAATGGAAGTGGTTTCAGGTCAAAATTCCTTTCCAGTCAAAAGTTATGGCCAAAACAGTGATAACTAGGGGTAAAATGGTCATTTAAAAATCGGGAAAAATCATGAACATGGGAAATGACCCCAATAGTCGTCTCCCAAAGTTACACGACCATACGACTTCGTATGTGAAAGAAATAAATATTCTACGATCCTATGATGCGTAGAATGCGGGTCGTTACACTCTCCCCCCCTTAAGAAATTTCGTCCTCGAAATTCCTTAACCCAAAACATACAAAGGATCCCGCATGCCTAACAACCACATATAACAAAAATCAAACATGCAAAACAAGCAAACAAGCCTATCCTAGCATGCGGAAAAACTAAATCGAAGTCAAAATCTTACCAGGCAAAGAGTTCAGGATAAGTCTTCCTAATGTTCTCCTCTGTCTCCCAAGTACAATCATTCTCGTCCTCGCCCCACTGAACCTTGACTAGCTTCACCGCCTTCCTTCGAAGTTGCTTCATGTCGTACTCGACAATACGGGCCGGCTTGCGGTTCCCAACCGCCTCGGGTTCTACTTCGAAGTCCTCTAACTGATCAGGTGAAATAGTCATATCTGAGTCGTGAACGAACTTCCTTAGTTGGGAAACATGAAATACGTTATGAACTCCCGCCATCTTCTTCGGTAAGTCAATTCTATATGCCAAATTCCCGACTAGTTCAAGAACAGGGAATGGGCCAACAAATCTTGGTGCCAACTTGCCTCTCCTGCCAAATCGTATTACGCTCTTTAACGGAGAAATCTTGACAAACACCAAGTCGCCAACGGAGAATTTTAAGTCTCTTCTCCTCTTATCAGCATAGCTCTTCTGCCTATCCTGGGCAGCCTTCATTCGTTGTTGAATGACCTTGATCTTATCCGACGTTTCTCTCACCACCTCTGGTCCGAGCATAAACTTCTCGCCAGTCTCTATCCAACATGATGGTGAGTTACACGGTCTTCCGTACAAAGCTTCAAATGGAGCCATACCGATACTGGATTGGTAACTATTATTATATGCAAACTCTACTAGATGCAAATGGTCATCCCATGATCCACCAAAATCCAATATACATGCTCTCAAGAGATCTTCCAAAATACGATTCACCCTCTCCGTCTGACCGTCGGTCTGAGGATGATATGCGGTACTGAGATGTAACTCTGACCCTAGAGCCTCTTGTAAGCTCTTCCAAAACCCACTAGTGAACAACGGGTCTCGGTCGCTCACAATGCCTTTAGGTATTCCATGAAATCTCACTACCCACTTCATATACAATTCTGCTAACTTAGCTGCCGTTCTGGTCGATTTGACTGGTATAAATCTTGCACTTTTAGTCAGTCGGTCTACAATCACCCAAATGCTATCATATCCCGATCTAGTCCTTGGTAAACCATCGACGAAATCCATCGAGACTTGCTCCCATTTCCATTCGGGAATTCCTAATGGCTGTAACAGACCACTAGGCTTCTTTTGCTCGGCTTTAACTAGCTGGCAATTCATGCACTTGGATATAAGCTTCCCAACGTCTCTTTTCATCCCTTCCCAGTAGTAAGTCTGCTTCATATTTCGATACATCTTGTTACCACCGGGGTGTATAGTCAGCTTTGAGTGATGACATTCTCTAAGCACTTCGTCTCTCAATCCATTGACATTGGGTACGACTAGTCTTCCATCCTTTCTAAGCCATCCATCTCGATCAAGCCCATACTTGTTCATCTCCTCATCGATACCCATCTCTAACTTGGAGATGATTTCCAATAGGTTAGGATCGTCCCTCTGACTAGAGCCGATCCGCTCAATCAAAGTGGGTCTGATCGTCAAGCTTGCTAACATTTCTGGATCCAATTCGCACTTTGGTCTAAAATCAAACCCCGCGATAAACTCCAGTTGCTTCCATTCAAGGAACATAGCCCCTAAGCTGGCATGTCTTCTACTCAATGCATCAGCCACCGCATTGCCCTTTCCCGGTGTATATGCGATGTCAAAATCATAGGAAGCTAAGAACTCTAACCATCTCTGCTGACGGAGGTTTAAATCCTTCTGGGAGAATAGATACTTCAACGACTTATGATCTGTAAACAGCTCAAACCTTTCTCCCAAGAGATAGTGTCTCCACATCTTTAACGCGAACACGATCGCTGCCAATTCTAAATCATGGGTAGGGTATCTTCTCTCGTGCGGTTTCAACTGCCGACTTGCGTAAGCTACAACCCTACCGCCTTGCATCAATACAGCACCCAGTCCGGTACCACAGGCATCCGTGTATACCGTCATCTCTTCATCCCCCTTAGGAATGACTAACACTGGTGCGCTTGTCAACTTGTCCTTTAGGCTTTTAAATGCATTCTCACACCTTTTATCCCAAACAAAAGCTTGATTCTTCTTGGTCAACTGGGTCAATGGTGCTGCTATCTTGGAGAAACCTTGGATAAACTTACGATAATATCCAGCTAATCCCAAGAAACTTCTTACATCTGCTGCATTCTTGGGCGTAGGCCAATCTTGTACCGTAGCCACCTTTGCTGGGTCCACGGCAATACCACTCTCTGATACAACATGGCCCAAGAACCTCACTTCCCTCTTCCAGAAGTGACACTTAGAAAACTTTGCTTTCAATTGGTGTTTTCTCAACACCTCCATCGCTACTCTTAAATGTTCCTTGTGTTCTTCCTCTGTCGTCGAATAGACCAAAATATCATCAACGAACACAAGGACAAACTTATTCAACTGATCTCTGAATACCCTATTCATAAGATCCACAAAATATGCCGGGGCATTAGTCAGCCCAAATGGCATAACCAACCATTCATAAAATCCAGACGGCGTTCGAAATGCCGTTTTAGCTATACTCTCAGCTTCCACTCAAAGCTGATGAAAACCTGTCGCGAGATCCAACTGAGAAAATACTCTCGCGCCACTCAACTGATCGAACAAATCATCTATCCGCGGTAGAGGATACTTGTTCTTCCTCGTCACTTTATTCAACTCGCGGTAGTCTACACACAAACGAAGGGAACCATCCGCCTTGGTAGCAAACACAACTGGTGCTCCCCATTCAGAAACACTCCTTCTGATAAATCCCTTCTTCAAAAGATCGCTGACTTGCACCTCGAGCTCTCGCTGCTCCCTTGGTGCCATACGACGAAGTGGCATCACTATAGGCCTGGCATCTTTTACCAAATCAATACGGAACTCAATCTCTCGGTGTGGTGGAAGTCCGGTCACTTCTTCGAAAACATCCGGATACTGGCCAACCACGGGCAAACCTGACAACTCACTATGCGGAATGTCGAGGGAGTTTAGAAAACTAGCCAATACCCCCTTACTGGGTAGACCACCAAACACTATCCTCCGCCCATCATCCGCTCTAGCTGTCACCAACAAGCCCTCACAGTCTACCACCACCCCGTATCTTTGGAGCCAATCTACTCCCAAAATAATGCCAAACCCAGTAAAGCCCAAAACAAAGCAATCACAAACAAACATGCATCCATGACTCGATAAGACCACATTACGACAAATCATGCTAAGGCTAGTCGAACCACCAATCGGGTTCGTCACTACTAAAGGTCTATCGACAATCTCGGGCTCCAATCCCAACCTATCTACCAGGTCACTAGATATGAAAGAACTGGAAGCTCCGGTATCAAACAAAACTCTAACAGGAACATCATAAACAGAAAGCATACCTTGAATGACGACATTCTTTCCCTTCTCCGCCGCTGTTGGGGCATTCGACGAAGAAGGAATAGCATTAAGAGCATATGCTTTCACCATTTGCTTTTCTTTAGGGGGCTGTGGACACTTGTCCTTGTGATGTCCCAATTGGCCACAATTGAAGCACTTCCTATCCGCTGGCTTGGCCCGACAAAATGGCCCTTCTTACCACAGCTGAAGCACTCCACATCCTGCTTATTCTTTTTCTTCTGGCCATCCTTAGCCTGATTCTGCTTTCTCTTATTCTGGGAACCACCTTTGCCTCCACCACTTGCTTGTGGCTTTGGCTCATCTGAGGATGCAACCTCAGTCTTCGGCTTAGGGTAGAGACTTTCTGATCTTAATGTTTTCCCCACAATCGACTCAAACGTCTCGTCGAGGTGGTTAATAAGCCTTTCCCCTAAGTACTGATCTAACCCAGTTATGAATTTCTCATTCTTTTTCTCAGCAGTATCAATAAGAGATAACCCATACTTTGACAAAGTGTCGAATTCAGCAATGTACTCCGAGACAGCTCTGCCATTCTGCTTGAGCTCTAAGAATTTCTTAAACAGCATTGACTTCTGAGCAGCTGGAATGAACTTCTCACTAAAGCGAGCCTTAAACTGCTCCCAAGTAATCTGATCGCAACTATCCAACCAATCCTGAACATCCGTAGCCGACTTCGTTCCGTGGAACGGCTTCCCACCAAGACTAGTATAGTCCTTATTCAGCTTGGCGAAGTCGACTCTTGGCGCCTGCACTATTGGACCACCACCATTTCCACCATTGGGAGCTGCCCTCTGCACATCTCTAAGCATCTCTCTCATGAGGTCAGTAAACATCGTCCTCATGTCAGCAGCATTCCCATTATTGGCTCCCCTACCAACACCTCTAGTATCTCGGCTCATCGTCAATCTGAAAAAGGAAATGATTAACGACTCCATAGTGGTGCTAGTGCAGTACGACTTCATCCTCATACTACTAATAGTATATATATATATATCGCTTTTAAAAACCAAAGTAATCACAAATACGCTCTCTCGTATACGTATATTATCTCTCCCTGATAACTCCCCTAGGCTAACTACGCAACCTAGAGCTCTGATACCAAGTGTGACGGCCCGCCTCGTACCAGCCTGCATTTCCTCCAAGAGTGCGCTGTACACATGCCCGACTAGCACAAGACGGTCGTCAGAAGAAAGGAAAGAAGAGAATGAACTAATCAAAGAACCTGTAGAATGTCTCACAGCGCATGGGATAAAATATAATAGTAACATACTTGACATAAAACAGGCGAGACAGTGCATAAGCTGATAACTAATAATCAATGTCATCATCAAAGCAGCGGAAATCCATATACAGCTTATTACAACTTTCCAAATTTACTGTCTCCAACCAAAAGAAAGGTAAAATAGAAGATACACCAACAATGCCCAAGCAGTGATCTTCAACAACACAGGGAGAATATTATGTATATAGTACGTGGAAGCCTCCTGCTCGTCTCCGGACCATCTACCCGTGCATCACTAGCTAACCTGTCTCTAGTCTGCTCGTGTGAGCACCCAGAGTAATAAGAAGAGACATAAAACTCTGGGTCAGACATAAAGCCCGGTATGAGCGATAAGCATCTAAACAGGGAAATAACAGGTATACTAAACCATACCTGAACCTGGACCTGCAACCAAAGAGTTAGTACCACATACCGTACAATACTCCAAGGTGCCATAATAAGTAGTGTAAGAATACGGGGGTGGGGTGTGCATGTCACAATGATAGCAAAAAAAATCATCCATAGCAACCATTCTCGCATCTCTCACTCAGTGCGTAAAGCGTACGACATCTACCACTTTGAAACACTAGACAAACTGAGGCAACGACGAATCCCGACTTGTAGAAACCCTGCTATGACCAAGCCAAACACTTGGAGTCATGACCAAACATTTCAATGACCCACTTCATTGGTCGTAGCCCTTGGTTCTACCAATGCCATAATGGCCCTGAATCCGCCTTCGTACCTCCTACCATAGTGGTCCAAAGCTATAGACGTCGATAACTCCTTGGCACGCGTCCCGCAGCAAAGCCCAACCATGAAGCGAACTCATTGATTCCCATCTAAATCTTGAGCTCTAACTTCTCATCTGGACTTCCTTTGCATCTCGGTTTTGGTCGAATTGGAGTGGGTCTTCAGAAGAGTTGTCACGCAGTAACAGTCCTAGAATTCGGTTCGGTTCGGTGATCATTGCCCTCGTCTGTTCGGTTCGGGTTTCTTCACTCCGGGTCGGGTCGGTGTCCTTCTCCGGGTCGGGTCGGGTTGCTGCTTCCCTTCGAGTTCATGCTCCTCCTTCGACCAGCTTCCTCGTTTCCCATCTACTCTGATCCGATCCGATCCGATCCCTTCGTCTTGCTCCAGTCGTAGCCTCCCATTCGTGAGTCGATCCGATCTGGCCTCTATTATGCTTCCGATCCGATCCGCTCCATAGTTCCGATCCGATCTGCTCCATCACTCCGATCCGATCTTCTGTCCAACTCCAACTCTAAGCAATGGCCTTCCTTCCTGCCAAACTTCTTCCAGTGGCGAGTCCCCATCCAGTTCGGATTCCCTTGGTCAGTTCCCTAGTCCGATCCGACCCCTTTTCTCCGATCCGAACCGGTTCGGAACCTGCACACTTCTGCAACTTTCCAGCGAGCTTTCTACGCCATTCGACGACGTTTTCGAGCAATTTAACTATTCTAATCAATCATGAATCATACCATAGAGTCATAGCAACATGTAATAGCAACCACAAACAGCAAACAACAATTTAAATGAATCAAAATGAATCAAAAGTGGCTAAAACCTCACATTTGCCTATAACCCCTCTTAATCATGTTTAAGCATACGATTAGCAAAACACATCGAAATTAACCCAAATTTCTAACAGAGCCTTAAAACATTATTTTAGAATTTTAAGAATTTTTCCAGAATTTATTTACGTATAAATTCGCTAATCTTCACTAATTACCCCTAATCACCGTAATTAGTGCAAAAACTATGCAAATCACTCACCTTGGCCACAAATGAAATTCTCAGAACTGAAACTCCTCTGATTTGGGGCGAATACTGATGTCTAACAGCGGCTCCAACCTTGCTTTGGTGCTTTTTCTCCTTAATTTGGTGTTGCTAAGCCTAATCTTCAATTAGTGAGTGATTTGGGGTGTTTTAGATGTAGGAAGCCATTACTAAGGTCTCAAGGAGGTTTGTGGCGGCTCAAAACTGAAATGAAAGTGATAACCTAACCCTAATCAGACCTCCTAAACCTCTAAACCCGAAATTCCCCTTGGGCCTAGCTGCTAATCACCCGGTTAAGCCCAATTAAGCTGTCTTTCACCATCTGAAACTTGTTTCAGCCATACCTCCCAAACGGTAAGTCCGTTTGGCTAATGTGACCACTCTACGGAAAGAGAAACCATCATCCGGAGCCAATGGAAGTGGTTTCAGGTCAAAATTCCTTTCCAGTCAAAAGTTATGGCCAAAACAGTGATAACTAGGGGTAAAATGGTCATTTAAAAATCGGGAAAAATCATGAACATGGGAAATGACCCCAATAGTCGTCTCCCAAAGTTACACGACCATACGACTTCGTATGTGAAAGAAATAAATATTCTACGATCCTATGATGCGTAGAATGCGGGTCGTTACAATTTCTGTGGCATTGTGGGACATATAGAAAAAGACTGCAGAAAGAAGAAGGCAAAGATGAATGGTGGTTGCTTCAGTTGTGGCGAGACTGGACACTTGGCTAAGGACTACCCAAAGAAGCGGGGGCAGGGACAGAGGACTGGATCCACCTCAGGCGGACAATTTCACGCGTTGGTGGCACCTCCACAGGAACGAGGTAGAAATTAGGGATGGCAATGGGACGGGTCTAGGGTCCAAACCCGCTTGACCCGCCCCTGTTTTGACCCATTTAGACCCGCCCCATAGGGTCTTCGGGGCGGGTAGACCCGCGACCCGCTTTTGGAGGTCCGGGTCTAGGGTCGGGTCTGGGGCATGGCTAACCCGCCCCAACCCGACCCGCATGATCGAAACATCATTCAAACACTTTATAACTATAACTATTACTTGTTAATCTTCTTAGATTTACATGGTTATAACTTGAATATTATATTCTTTTAATTGACAAACTATAAAATTTTCATTGTATTAAGTTGCATCAATGATAATCATGCAATAACAAATGCATACATTTTGAACTATTATCTTACAACTCATTTTATAATATTCTCTTGTCATTGTGAACACATTATAATATGCATATAACTTATCATTTAATGATAAAAAAATATAAATATATAAATTTGTGTACACTAGAACATAATATCACCGGGTCGCGGGGCGGGTCGGGTCTACCCTGACCCGTACGGGTTTCGGGTACGGGGCGAAATTCCAGACCCGCACCGGGTCTACGGGGCGGGTCTGGGGCGGGGTTTAAAAAGTCCGGGTCGGGTCTGGGGCATAAGAAACCCGCCCCAACCCGCCCCATTGCCATTCCTAGTAGAAATATTTCTGTAGAAAGCTTAATTTGTCTGTATGATCATCCAGTTCGCACTCTCTTTAATTCTGGTGCATCACACTCCTTTATTTCATCTGCTTTATTAGAGTCTCTGCACCTAGACACTAGTATGGTAGAAGATCCCTTGGTTGTTTCAAATCCAATTGGGGGCTCGGCTTATTTGTCGATGGTTTTCTTGGATTTGAAAATCTCTATTCTAAGCGTTGAATTTTGATGTAGTGCCTTTGTTTTGGGCTTCTCAGGATATGGACTGATCTTAGGCATGGACTGGTTATCCAGTAACGGTGCCATTCTTGATTGTGAGAAAAGAGTGGTTAGGCTCTTGACTCGTCTCGGTAACCCTCTAGAAATTTCTTGTAATCCCTTGAACGCTGTTATGCTTAGTTATCTAGAGTCGCTTGATGCTTCTGTTGAGAATCTGCAGTCGGTTAGGGTGGTCCGAGAATATCTGGATGTCTTTGAAGAGGTGAAAGGCTTACCTCCGAAGCGGGAAATAGACTTCCACATATATCTTGTTGATAATGCAAAGCTCGTAGCTCTGCCTGTTAGACACATGGCTCTAAAGGAGAGAAAGGAGCTCAGTAAGCAAGTTAAGGAGCTTCTCGAGAAGGGGTTTATAAGGCGAAGTATCTCGGAATGGGGTGCTCCAGTGGTGTTCGCCACCAAAGCAGATGGTTCACTACGTCTTTGTGTGGACTATAGGGAGCTAAACAAGATGAATATAAAGAATAGACACCCGCTTCCCAGAATAGACGATCTGTTTGATCAGCTTGTAGGTGCGTCGGTCTTCTCCCAACTTGATCTAGCTACCGGGTTCCATCAGCTAAGGGCAGCTGAAGATATTATTGATAAAACGGCGTTTAGAGCCCCAGATGGTTTCTTCGAGTGGCTTGTCATGCCTTTCAGTTTGACAAACGCACCAGCTTATTTCATGGACTTAATGAGCAAGGTGTTCAGAGAATTCCTCAATAAGTTCGTGGTGGTCTTCGTAGACGATATTTTGATCTTCTCAAAGAATGAGGAAGAACATGCTCAGCATCTGAAAGAGATCATGGATACTCTCCGTGCACATGAGCTAAAAGCCAAATTCTCCAAGTGCCACTTTTGGAGAGAAGTAAGATTTCTTGGACATATAGTGTCCAAAGAGGAGTTAGATGTGGACCCCGCGAAAGCGGTGGCAGTGCAAGATTGGAAGACACCAAGAAATTCTACCGAAGTCCGAAGCTTTCTTGGGCTAGCCGGTTTTTACCGAAAGTTCATTAGGGATTTCGCGAAAATCTCAGCTCCACTCACAAGGCTAACAAAGAAGAATCTGGCGTTCACTTGGGATTTGGATTGCGAGTTTGCTTTCCAACGATTAAAAAGGGCTCTCACAACAGCCCCAGTTCTGACTTTGTCGGATGGAAGGAAAATGTTCACAGTATATACGGATGCTTGTGGTACGGGCCTAGGTGTTGTTCTAATGCAAGAAGGGAGGGTAGTAGCTTATGGTGGAAGACAATTGAAAGTGCCTGAAAAGAACTACCTAACCCACGATCTTGAGTTGGCCGCCATCGTCTTTGCGCTTAAGTCTTGGCGCCATTATCTCCTAGGTGAGAAGTTCGAATTATATACTGACCATAAATCGTCGAAGTATCTTTTCTCGCAGAAAGATCTTAACCTAAGGCAGCAAAGATGGATGGAGTTCCTTGCTTCGTATGACTTTGAAATTTCCTATACTCCTGGCAAAGGCAACGTAGTAGCAGATGCGTTGAGCAGAAAGAAGCTGACCCTAAGCCCTCTCTTTGTAGAAAGGCAAAGCTTGGAGTATATAGCCAGTTTTGACTTTAGGCCCTCCTTAGATTTTATACCTGGTTTATTGGCATCCCTAGAAGTACGGCCCACTCTTTTAGACTCTATAGGGGCCGCACAACGTGAAGACCCTCAGCTTATGGATGTGATTGATAAACTAATTAGGGTTGAAACTTCCAGTCACTTCAATAGGTACTCCATCGATGATAAGGGTTGGCTGAGACGTGATGGAAGGCTATGTGTCCCACAAGCTAGGGATTTAGTGAAGAAGGTTCTCGAGAAGGCACATCATTCCAAGATGACAATACACCCAGGAGGAGACAAGATGTACAAGGATGTAAAGAGAATTTTCTATTAGAGTGGCATGTAGAAGGATGTGGCAGATTTCGTTTCTAAGTGCGTGACATGCCAACAGGTCAAGGTGGAACAAAAGAAGCCTGGAGGACTGCTTCATCCTCTAGAAGTACCGCAATGGAAGTGGGATAACATTTCAATGGACTTCATTGACGAGTTGCCTAGGTCAAGAAGAGGCAATACTAGCATTGGGTGATAGTGGACAGGCTTACCAAAAGCGCCCACTTTATACCTATCAAGAGTAAAAGAACTGCCTCGTCTCTAGCTTCTATTTATCTCAACGAAATAGTTCGACTCCATGGAATACCCTCCAGCATAGTGAGTGACAGAGACCCCATCTTCACGAGCGAATTTTGGCGGAGTCTGCAAGAAGCTGTCGGCACACAGTTATGCTTGAGCACGTCCTATCACCCCCAAACTGATGGTCAGACAGAAAGGGTGAATAGAGTACTAGAAGATCTTCTAAGACTGTGTGTTCTTGACTTCGAAGGGACTTGGGAGGATCACCTTCCTTTAGTGGAATTCGCCTATAACAACAGTTACCAAGCCACCATCGGTATGGCGCCCTTCGAAGCTTTGTATGGAAGACCGTAACGATCACCAACTTGTTGGTGGAAGTCCACTGACAAGATTATACTTGGGCCATACATGATTAGAGAGACTTCAGAAAAAGTGGACTTGATACGAAGGAGAATGAAGACTGCCCAAGACAGACAGAAATCCTACGCCGACAAAAGAAGGACCGACCTTGAGTTTGAGGTTGGGGACAGGGTTTTCCTTAACGTATCCCCTTTAAGGAACGTCGTTCGCTTTGGATCCACAGGAAAGCTAGCACCAAGATTTGTAGGACCGTTCCCTATCGTCGAGAAGATTGGGAAAATGGCTTATAGAGTAGAGCTGCCTGAAAGATTGGCTGGAATTCACAACGTCTTTCTCGTTTCTCATCTCCGGAAATGTCTACATGAATCTGCGGAAGTGGTGGAGCCAAGCATTCTAGAAGAAGCCGAAGTGGAACGCGAAGCAACTGTGAGGAGAGTTCCAACTCAAATCGTAGGAACTAAAGTGAAAAAGCTACGCAATCGCGAAGTCAAGCTCGTTAAGGTTCAGTGGAGCGACGCCGGGGAAGACGCGACTTGGGAAACTGAGGACAGAACACGCGCGGCCTACCCTTTTCTTTTTGAGGGTACATCTTTGACCTCTCTTTTTTCTTAAGTTGTGCTTGTATCTATCTTTTTTGGTATATCTCCTTGGTATGATCCTTTATCCTTAGGTAGAAACCCCTTTGGATGTAAACATGTATTTGGAACATGTTATGGTTGATGGCTGCAAGTGGTTGCTCGTGGATGCATATACACACACAACCTAGGTTTTAGATCGGCTCGGTCACTTCATACTGCATATGCATATATGTATTCATATTTGTATGTGGTTGAAACTTGATATGTCGTCATATGGATGTTGCATTTGTATAAATGGTTGTGCACTCATGTAGAATTATGAGTATGGAAAAATTTGCATACATAATGGACTCATGACACTTACATGATTTGCATTAAGGAGGTCAACTGGATCAGTAGACCGCCTGATTTTGCATTAGTTAAGGACATATACACACACTGTGCATATAATCATAAAGCATTAGAATTCTTTTAAGGACAATGGACACTTGTGTTTGTTGGTTGAGTAGATGGACGATTGGAGGTTAGGACTTACGTTCTCCTAGACTTGAAGATTTCGGGGACGAAATCCTTTAAGGAGGGGAGAATGTAACACCCCGAATTTTCTGTTAACTGTAACTTAACAAATTAAAGTATAATAAATTCTAAATGATAGAATTAAAGGAAATGGGTTACACCATTGCGTTCGTCTCGGAATTCTGCTTGATATAGAGTCCGAGTTTGCGTAAAACAGATACCGTATGAAGAAGAGATAGACGAACGAAGTTGGGCAGAAAAACCAGAAACGAGTCAGAATGCACTGGCGCACTTGGGAAGTGCGCCAGAACAAAATTGCACTGGCGCACTTGGGAAGTGCGCCAGTACAAATTTGCATTGGCGCACCTGCCAAGTGCGCCCAGGCCAGAAACTTGCTTGGTCAGGCCCTGGCTGGCCTGGTCGGGTTCTGGTCGATTTCTGAGGCTTGGCTGTGTCACTAGGGCTTACACGTCGCTTTCTGATTGATTTCTCTTGAGATGGATGGTCTGGATTCACTCTAGCTTCATCGACTGCTCTAATCAGTTTATAATTCTATAAATACAACTAAAGTCTAAACCTAAATTCACACAAATAATATAGTACTAGAGCCGCCATGCTGCTGGAAAGAAACTAGGAGCGGCCGTCGGTTAGAAAGCTTAGAGGCAAGCCAATACTAAAGTAAAACACGAATCAAAACAACGTTAGTCTGCCCAAAGGAAAGCATATCAAATTCAGAACTCAGAATCCAGAATTCAAGTTCATCGTTCGTTGTACGTATAGTGATTTTTCCGATGAGAATAAAACTAAGACTTGATTCGATGTAAATTGGTAGTGGAATTGTGCTATTATGTAACGACGATGTTAATTCATATCTATGTATTGAAATGATTGTGTTGTGAACAGACTTGGGATGTTTGTGGTATAATTAAGATTGATGTTGATCCTATTGTACTTTTAGAATGACAACAACATCACAAGCAAGTTGTATAGTTCATGTTTATGTGATTATATAGGTTGTTTGTGATTAGAACCTCATGTATATACTTTATGCTAGAACCTTTATGCCTAAATGGTTATGTTCATATATATGCTTCTATGTTTATACAAAAGTTGCAAGTTCCTAATTGGATCCATGACAAGATCCACTTTAGTACATGTTTCATGTTGTAATTAGATATATGATTGGATCTAGTTCACACCTTTGTCATAAAGTTATACAAACTTATGAAAATGTCATATTCTTGTCATATGCTAGTGATGTTCGATGTTATGCCTAGATCCTAAACATGTTTAGACTTATGTTGTCTAAATCATATGCTAATTTATGTGACACCTATTTGGTTAGATCCCTATTTCAATGCAAGTTCACATATATGTAAGTTGAATTAGGCTATGTTGCAAACTCACATGTATGTTGATTTAGTCTAAGTTGCAAGTTTACCCCTATGACATTCATGTTGATTATTTTGCAAGTTCACACCTATGATGTTCATATTGACTTTGCCAAAAGTGCCAAGTTTACACCAATGTCATGTTTATGTTTATGAATTCCCTTATACCAATTTTGTGTGCGCTAAACTAGGCTAAGATTTTAGCCTAATATTATATGTTAAAAACCATGCGAACGAAAATTAGGCTAATGTTGTTAGCCTAATATCTAAATGGGGTAACGTTGGGTATATTGGTAAAACTTGACATAAAAATATATGAAATTGGCATGTTTGTCACATGCCAAAATTAGTGGCATTTAAACGGTATAATTTCTTATACTAAAAGCGTTAAACTTGGAAAAGTGGGCCATGACATTTAATTTACATATAACTATTAATAAAGACAAATATGTAAATTTAGAAAATACGAATATGCTTAACACGAGGTTGGATTGAGTTGTGATGTAGACCTGCCCGGACCCGCCTGGCTGTCCAGTGGTCACAACAATACCTATCCAATGTGGGTGGTTAAGCATTGAGCCCAATAAGGACCCGAGGTTAGATAGAGTTACGGTGTAAATCTGCCCGGAACCGACCGGCACATCTAGTAATCATAACAATACCTGTCTAATGTGCGTGGTCGGTGCTTTAAAAAGCTAAGGACAGACAGTCAGGATGGTAGGGTTAAGTTAACTAAAACACTTAACCAATTCAACACGTTAATTAAACTGATGGGTGGGGTTAGGTAAATACAGGCACTTAACCACTTAACATGTTTGACTAGAAAACCCTAGTAACGGGGACCCATTTCAGCAGTAACCCAATTAGGTATCATGGTAACCTGAAACTAGGCAGGGTGGGGCACAGTTACTGGTCTGATTGTAAGCGGTCAAAAGCGACGGCGGTGGGTGCAACAGTGTGGGTTCTAACGAAGTGCAGGCGTGTGCACACTTCGGAGAAGACAAACACGGTACTGGGGCACCAGTAGTATAACCTATGCATTCTAGAATTGTGTCGGGCCGCCACCATGGGAATTGATACAACCCATGGTGGGACCAGCATAGGTATCTACAATCTTTAGGGGCCGTAAGACACAAATGATTATGCGAGTAGGAGCCGATCTTTAGAATAAGGGGATCACTTCACCCTCAGCATGGGGTGCCAGTTTAGAACTAATCTATGTAGGTGCAGAGATATAGTGTGGGGTGCGATAGTATATTCGTTTCAAAACTACTTTATCTTAGTTTATGATACTCTCCTGTTCCCAGTTTATACCTATCATGCCCTTATTCTTATTCTCATACTGAAGAGCCACTAGACTTACCAGGCTTTATGTCTGAATCTATTTTCTTTCGTCTTCTTTTCTTCCGTTCCCCCCCCCCCAAGGTCCACCGGGAGGAAACAACCCAGCTTAGTCAGACTCTTTGCAAGCTTCAAGATAGTAGATGTACAGTTTGGACTCTCTTGCTTTGGCTTTGGCTGTGGGACACGATCATGGGGATTTATGCAGTTTTATTTATGTTTTATGCTTCTTTATTTAATAACCTAGACAGAAATGATGATGTAATGTTTTTGGAGTTATTATGTGATAGTTATGGAAATGTTTTGTATGAACACGTATTTATGAAATAAAAAGTCTGTTGTTTTCCGCTGCTTATATATATGTGTTTATATCTGTCTTGTGTTTTATCTGTGACTTTTACTTACAAACCTCCACCAAAGTTAAGGCATTCCCTTTGTGAGTGACCTTAATGGAGGGTGGGGTGTTTCAAGTCATTTGATTAAAAATCACATCAACGATCACACCCATCCAACCATTATTATTCAAACAGGTTTTGATGTCAATTGGGGTTTAATCAGTTCATGTGTAAACAGTATAAAAATAAACAACACACATGATATTTTGAGGAATCCGGTCGGATCCCTCCAACTTGTTCTTCCCTGCATCACAGATGATTATAACACTTCATGATAACATATAATTTTAAATAAATAAATGACGATAAAATAACTAACAACAACCATTTCATCAACCATAAGCAACCAATCAACCAACATATATTATTTTATGATATTTTAATTATGTGGATTTATCACATCATAGCAGTCTAGAAAAGTGTGAGAATTAACTCACCAGTAAATACGGTTGATGCATTTGTTTCATATAATTTTAAACGGACATTTAAAATTACATGAAATTCCAACTGTCTTCGTTTGCAACCCAACCAGTGTGTAAGCGTAGTGCTCGTCGCCACAATCCCAACGAATCCAGTTTCGCTGAAATCTGTTATCGTATGCATTAGTTACGATTATTCAAAGTTTAAACTGATTTTAATTAAATTAATTTAATAATTAAATAAAAAAAAATACCTTTGACCCATGATTAACTCCACTAATACTGTGCCACGTCAGCAAATTCTGTTTTACCCTCACGCGTTTTCTCCCTCACGAACGAATTTTTCCCCGATGTCTCTTCCCTTCAGAAAACACGCACCGGAACTCCATTTTCAACCCATCGCCGTCAACGATCCTAGCCACCGGACTCCATGGCTCCGACCCCACCTAATGCGCCACTCTCCGGCGCTCAACCTCTGATGAACCCCGTCATCCCCTATCGCCTGCAGCTCTGGCACCATCCCGATAACCAAAAAACCCCAATTCACGATTAAACCCAACCTACGGCCACCGTGGTTCACTGATAATGACTAGACCGCCGCCGTACAGACCATCTCGACTCCGCCTATCGATCACCTTCAGACCCCGCCACCCTCGACACCTCTAGGCGCCGGAATTTCCCCAAATCTGATCGCTACACTCGAAAAACACCACCTCAGTTCATCCTTTGATTTCTCCTACCACCGTCAACCGTAGCACCCGAGACCACCGCCAAATTAAAGCCCTGTCTCTCCTATTCCATCCCCCCCCCAGGTCTGAGCTGCTAAAATTGGATAAATTCCTCGAATTTCAGCAAAGAACGAAGGCAGTTTTTCTTGGTTCTTGGTCGATTCCGACCACCACAGTCGTCCGTTCATCCCTAACTTTTTATAGCATGTAGATCTTGACCAGATCTATGACTTTGCTTCAGATGGCCATGGCAAATTCCTTCTAGAATGGAAGATATAATTTAATTTGTAACTGGGGTGTTTTCTGTAAAATGTTGGACGAAAATTGGAAATGGGCTGCTGAATTCTGATTGTAGGTGTTTATATAGTGTGGAAAAATTGTATTTTAAGTTGATGTGATGTGTGATGACGACTAACGATATTTATTTTGTGTCTATCGCAATTTCAAACACCGTTTATTCGCTCCTGCGCTCACATACAAACCCTGACGATACGGTCCTAATGAAACTTGTTTCGTCGAATTCCGTGTCTGTTTGCTCAAATGGCACTCGTTTAATTCCAAATGGTCGTTTTTATTTGCATTTTATGTTGCCACGCTCGCAGAATAACCCCGATTTGCGTGCAACTTGAAAATCTAGCAATAATTTTCCATTGCGGTCCCAACAAAATTTGTTTTGTCGAAAACAGAGCTCGTTTGAATAAAGTCCCTTTTAAACGGTCCGGCTTGAATTAAAATAAATCAATTTTAAAATACTTCAATATAATTAAAATAAAATATTGCAATTGGCCATATACGACCAGAATTCGATATAGATTCAAGATAAAATAACTCGAGTTGAAAACCAAGTCATTTCGATATTTAAAATATTTAAAAACCTTTAAATTATATAAATAAATCAATATAATATATAAGGAAATTCCATAGCGACCTTTTCAAAATTTGATTTGGACATAAAATAAAATCTATGCTATGAAAATTCGATTTTTCTCTTCCATTGGAAAGATATCGTTAAATAGATTCTAGCGTTTCTGGTTTAGAGAAGATCCGACTTATTTTGAATCATGTACGGCCATTTAAAGTTCAAAACGCCATATTACGAATTGTCGCGCCAGTGCAGCTCGATTTATAATTAAATTATACATTATACGTTCTGGCGTCGTTTAATAAACGAACGTATTAATATAATTAAATATAAAACAATTTTAAACTGCATGTTCACATTATATTGCAAACACGACATTTTCCAACCGTTTGGAAATTAAAATATTATTTTATTATTTATTTAAATAATATATTCAAAAGAAAATCATTAAATTCAATTATTTAAATCCAAACCAATATTTAAAATAATAAAATAAATTAAATAATTACCAGAAAAATACGGGTCGTTACATTCTTTCCCCCTTAAAATAATTTCGTCCTCGAAATTGCTAAGGTAGAAAAATGCTGTAAACCCATTTCTTTGACAAAAATATTTAATTAGAACTTGGTTTTATTTTCAAATCTAGCCCAATTGGGTTTAAACCCAATAACGGAAATTTTCCAAAAATCTCAAAAAAATTCCAACACCTTAAATTTTGGAAAAATTTCGACATAGTCTCCCCTATATGGAGGACATCTGCAATATTGCAGGTTCAAGAAATGTATATACATCGACCAACACGGTCGGAAAAATCCAAAATCCAAACTCAAAACCCAAATAAAACCAAAATTTTATATTTTGCATAGGCGTATCTTTTTGCGAGCATTATTATGCGATAAACGATAAATTTACTCGTGCTTACTCGATTAGTATGCCAAACTGGATTCGAATTACTCTAGAGTTCTCTTGGATTAACTCTGTACCTGTTCTCAACTTCAATGAACTTCATTAGTTCTTAAAACAAAGTTAGTCAGATCGAAATATCCATATCATATATTTCAACCAAACAATTCCTTGATTTCCACCTTATACTTCGATCCATCTCAATAGTTTTAATTCATTTATTCTAGATTGGTTTCCAATCAACTATTGACAAATTCTATACAATCCAACAAACATATAACAAACAACTAAAGCATAACAATTCAACTAAACCATTTTGATTCTCATAAATATTTCTCGTTTTCTTTTACTTTGGTTTCTCATCAATTGATCTATATTGGATTAATTTCCATCCAATTACCATTTACTCGATTTCACAAGTGAAATCTCTATTTCAGTTCAATGCTCCAATTTTAATTCTTATTCAAGTTATTCAACAAATCTATATTATAATCATTTGAGAAAATATATTTACATAAAAATATAATCCGGGCAAAACTAGATAATTTTTTTTTATAATAAACTAGATAAAAAAATTATAATAAATTACAAATACGCGCTCTCATATACACATTCAAACTCAATCTGGGGCTTTACTAACCCCATCTCTATCGAGTTACGCCACAGAGCCAAGGCTATCACTAAACCAATAGCTCTAATACCAACTGTAACGGCCCGGAAAAATTCGACGCTCGAATTTTCAACAATAACACATAATCTCGTATTACTTGTCAAAAATACAAGTATCGAACCCCAGACTGTTAATAGAAAGAAATTAGAGGATAAGAAATAGAAAGAAAGAAGTATCAGAATAGAAGAAATAAGAAGAACAAATCAGAATCTCACAGCGGAACGAATAAGTTTAACAGTCTCTTTATAAAAGAACCGTATATATATACACCTACCATTGATCAAAGTACAACATACATCAATCACAGCGGAATAAACTTTGTATAACTAACGGTGAAGCCTCCTGCTTCCAGCTCCTGGAACTTCAAACGAAACCTAACCTGTAAATGTACTCGGTCTGACCCGAGCACATTTGATTTAAAACAAAATTCACCGGGTCAGTCTGGAATATTTTCAGTGATAAATTCACAGAACACACAACTTGTTTAACTTTGAAAAATCCTTTTTAAAATAAAAGGATAATAATAAGACCAGCCCACACATAAACACAGACGGTTTTTACCTTACTATAACCCAAAACGTTTTGAAACCATAACTTATTCTGATATTATAATAGTGTCTATCAAATCACAAATAAATAATAATCTAGCAGAACGCTTGCATCTCATGCTCTACATATATAGTATACAATCAAAATCGCGGGCGCTTATTGGAGATTGGATTCCGACTATGACAAGGTATGGGACCACCTGCCGATAGTGTATCTCTAGAGGAGAATACACAGGGTTCAACAAGAACGTCTTGCAACCCGGCCCACACATGACCGACCACTCATTTTGCTTGAGTGTATCGAATGTATATCACCAACGGTTGGGCTCAAACAACTGTTTCCCGAAAAGGGACAGCATCAATAGATTAAAGAAGCAAAAATAATTTCTCTAGATAGGTGATTATACACTCTAATGGGAGTGACCCACATAGCCATGCTACCTGCCCGATTTTTGTCATTTCCCGGTTGATGAGGCTTGAGGCTACGCTTTATCATCACATCAGATTCACTTCGAATGTCACATTGTCGGATCCATCAAAAATCACTAATTGACGTCTACAACAATACATTACGTGTTAGCTAAAGAAGTTTCCTCCGCTTCCACTCTTGGTACGGTTGAATAAATCAATGTACGTGACCTTTCTGAAAATACTCTATCAGACATTCATCCATACAAGTCATCCAGGAACAGGATGAACCGAAGGTACTCTCCTACCACATCCTAGGTATCACCCCATAGATCATTAGCGAGAAGTCCTTGCAAATCCGAAGATTTCAATCACGACAGAATCACAAGTCAGAATATCTTCGGGAGCTACCCTTATAAATCCAACGAGTAGTTCTTCCGCTCATGAAGATCAATGGTCTTCAATGCTCCATCTCGACCATCTGCTGATTTCTTCAACGTTACGTCTTTGCTGGTCGGAATGGTTTTCGAATATAACTTCAATCCCGATCTTTCCGTACCAACATGTCAAAAGGTTCGGTAAACAATTCATTTGATAGTCGGTTGCTTAACTATCAAATCATAACAGTGTATCTCAGTGAATTGGCAGCTCAGGTTCTTTATTTGGAACATGTCATTAAACCATTTCATCGATTCTTGTAATCTATTCCATAATTTTATCTTATCAAAACTCTTCTGGTTTCATTACTTGAAAACATTACTCGACGCTCCTTTATCGACTTCTCTTTTGATTTACTTTGTCTGGAAATATTACCATATTTTATGAATCATCTTTTATTTCCCTTTGTCGTGGAACATCGTAGAATTATCTCAAAACCCCTTTTCAATTCATCTTTGATTGTTATAGTTCTATAATTCCACTTTCCCTTTTCCTTTACCATTTGGCATATCGTTATATTTCCATTTAATCAATGACAAATATTTAATTACCAAAATCTCTTTCTTATTACGATTAAACCGCTTCACTTAATCTCGTTCCCAGGTGGACGCTTGTTTTTAAAATCATTGTTTTGGGTAAAACCCCTTTTTCTTACTTGTTTATATGATTTGCATTGAACTCCAAATCTTTACCTTACTAATTCATTTCTATCTTTATCTCGTTTCAGAAAAGAATTCCAATTGAAAAGTACTCGCTTTAGTTATAATTAATTAAAAGAAATTATATTTCCACTTAACTAAATCTAGCATAGTTAAATCCATTTAAAAGGTTATTTTAAATAAATGATAAATTTCATTGATCGCGAACAGCTCGATGATCACCTCTCTATACATTACAAACAAATATCATCTCTCGATAATAGCGAAGCCGTTCAAGTTGGGGTATTCTAATTACCTCTTAGACCTTGATCGACAGCCTTCTTATCTCAAGATAATACAAGTTGTAATTCCCAAATTTGATACATCATTTCTATTTCCATTACCATTTTCTTCTTAAATTAATCAAATACATTAATTAATTTAAGAACACCAGTTAATTGTTTATAAAACAATTATTCTCTTTCAACTAACTCGTAGGTTAGTTTCTGATTGCAGTTCATGAATGACATCGAATTCTTATTATAAAATATTAATAAATCTCTATTTAAAACTTGATTATAAACATATAAGGATAATTATAAACTTATTTTCATTTTTTTTAATAAAATGAACTCAACACTTAAATTCAGTTATAAAATAATATTTATAACTTAAAACTACATCATTTCGCCTGACGGTAAAACGATGTGTTGAAACAATAGATTTTTGGCCCTCACTGCCAATCATTTAACCAATACAGTCGATTGATTAATAATCACATCAACGATCACATCCATCCAACCATTATTATTCAAACAGGTTTTGATGTCAATTGGGGTTTAATCAGTTCATGTGTAAACAATATAAAAATAAACAACATACATGACATTTTGTGGAATCCGGTCGGATCCCTCCAACCTGTTCTTCCCTGCATCACAGATGATTATAACACTTCATGATAACATATAATTTTAAATAAATAAATAAATGACGATAAAATAACTAACAGCAACCATTTTATCAACAATAAGCAACCAATGCAGCCAATCAACCAACATATTTTTTTTATGATATTTTAATTATGTGGATTTATCACATCATAGCAGTCCAAAAAAGTGTGAGAATTAACTCACCAGTAAATACGGTTGACGGTTAATGCGTTTGTTTCATATAATTTTAAACAGACATTTAAAATTACATGAAATTCCAACTGTCGTCATTTGCAACCCAACCAGTGTGTACGCGTAACTCGTCGCCACGATCCCAACGAACCCAGTTTCGCTGAAATCCGTTATCGTATGCATTAGTTACGATTATTCAAAGTTTAAACTGATTTTAATTAAATTTATTTAATAATTAAATAAAACATACCTTTGACCCATGATTAACTCCACTAATCCCATGCCACGTCAGCAAATTCTATTTTACCCTCATGCATTTTCTCCCTCACGGACGAATTTTTCCCCGATGTCTCTTCCCTACAGAAAACACGCACTGGAACTCCATTTTCAATCCATCGCGTTCAACGATCCTGGCCACCGGACCCCATGGCTCTGACCCCACCAAATGCGCCACCCTTCGGCGCTCAACCTCCGATGAACCCCGTCATCCCCTATCGCCTGCAACTCCGGCACCATCCCGATAACCGAAAACCCCCAATTCACGTTTAAACCTAACCTACGGTCACCGTGGTTCACTGATTCTGACCAGACCGCCGCCGTACTGACCCTCTCGACTCCGCCTATCGATCACCTTCAGGCCCTGCCACCCTCGATACCTCTAGGCGCCGGAATTTCCCTAAATCTGATCGCTACACTCGAAAAACACCACCTCAGTTCATCCTTTGATTTCTCCGACCACCGTCAACCGTAGCACCCGAGACCACGGCCAAATTAAAACCCTATCTCTCCTCTTTCATCCCCCCCAGATCTGAGCTGCTAAAATTGGATAAATTCCTTGAATTTCAACAAAGAACGAAGGCAGTTTTCCTTGGTTCTTGGCCGATTCCGACCACCACAGTCGTCCGTTCATCCCCAACTTTTTACAGCATGTAGATCTCGACCAGATCTACGACTTTGCTTCGGATGGCCATGGCAAATTCCTTCTAGAATGGAAGATATAATTTAATTTGTAACCGAGGTGTTTTCTGTAAAATGTTGGACGAAAATTGGAAATGGGTTGCTGAATTCTGATTGTAGGTGTTTATATAGTGTGGAAAAAATATATTTTAAGTTGATGTGATGTGTGATGATGACTAACGATATTTATTTTGTGTCTATCGCAATATCAAACACCGTTTATTCGCTCCTGCGCTCACATACAAACCCCATTCGTGATGCGAAAGCATAGTATAATTTGACGATACGGTCCTAATGAAACTTGTTTCGTCGAATTCTGTGTCCGTTTGCTCAAATGGCGCTCGTTTAACTCCAAATGGTCGTTTTTATTTGCATTTTATGTTGCCACGCTCACAGAATAACCCCGATTTGCGTGCAACTTGAAAATCTAGCAATAATTTTCCATTGTGGTCCCAACAAAATTTGTTTCGTCAAAAACAGAGCTCGTTTGAATAAAGTCCCTTTTAAACGGTCCAACTTGAATTAAATAAATCAATTTTAAAATACTTCAATATAATTAAAATAAAATATTGCAATTTGCCATATACGACTAGAATTCGATATAGATTCAAGATAAAATAACTCGGGTTGAAAACCAAGTCAGTTCGATATTTAAAATATTTAAAAACCTTTAAATTATATAAATAAATCGATATAATATATAAGGAAATTCCATAGTGACCTTTTCAAAATTTGATTTGGACATAAAATAAAATCTACGCTATGAAAATTCGATTTTTCTCTTCCATTGGAAAGATATCGTTAAATAGATTCTAGCGTTTCTGGCTTCGAGAAGATCCGACTTATTTTGAATCCTGTACGGCCATTTAAAGTTCAAAACGCCATATTACGAACTGTCGCGCCGCTGCAGCTCGATTTATAATTAAATTATAAATTATACGTTCTGGCGTCGTTTAATAAACAAACGTATTAATATAATTCAATATAAACCAATATAAAACCATTTTAAACTGTCTGTTCACATTATATTGCAAACACGACATTTTCCAACCGTTTGGAAATTAAAATATTATTTTATTATTTATTTAAATAATATATTCAAAAGAAAATCATTAAATTCAATTATTTAAATCCAAACCAATATTTTAAATAATAAATTAAATTAAATAATTACCAGAAAAATACGGGTAGTTACAAATATATTTCTGATAATTCAGCAATATTTTTGCAGTTGATGCAACTATTTGCAAAAGTTACTGAAATATCAACAACAATTTCAAACAATTGCATTATTTGCTGCAATATACTAAAGCGTGTTGTTTTTTGTTTTTGATTAATTTTTCATAGTTTTAATGCATTAAAACAATGATTATTATGTTTTAAATTTAATTCTGAATTTTCGTGATTTTTTTGGTGATTTCCGATAAAATAAAGACATTTTACAAAGTTCTAAGACAAGGCGTTTTTGTCTATTTTGAATTCTATTTTACACCTGACACAAATTTACCCTTATCTCATTTTGGTTGATTCATTGGAAACTGTTTGCAGTTTGACTGGGCAAATACAACCCATCGTTTACACGTTCAAAACACCCAACACCCCAAACCAACATTCCAAGTTTAGTCATTGTAAATTAACAGTGCATCAAAACATTTAGTTAATTATTAAAAATAAATTAAAATTAAATAAAGGCCCTTAAATATCTCAGCTTCCAATCTCCTCGAAAAAATGTGCAAATCTCTCTCGTCTTCAACTCCTTCCCTACTCTATAGCTCTCGCATCTCCTCCCATTAACACACTTCTTATTAACAGTACCCATAGATCCATGAGCAAAATCACAAACAGCTCACGCACTTCTCACACCATCATTCTGAAAAGTTGATGTGTACGAATTAAGCAAAATTTATAGGGATATAGCGGAAATGTAGATGATATACTAACTTGTTAATAGGCAATAGTTACGCAAGTAAAACCTAAGTTATAGAGATATAACATGAGTAAAATAAATGCGATAAATAAAGTAAAGTGGCACCAGAGATTTTTATACTGGTTCGGACTTCCCGTCTTATGTCAAGTCCCGTATCTCCTCTTGGAATTCACTAACAACACCCTCTCTTAACCCGGAGGAATAGGTAAGTAAACCCGAGCCCCAACAAGGATGCCTCTCGCCTGAGCAACTACACAGGTCTTCAACAATTACAAGTATTTGACTTCTGCTTTGTGCTCTTGAATCAACACTGATAGTCAATAGTTTAAGTACAACCTTCCTATAATCTGATCCTCGAGTATATGATTTGAATGCGAAGATTTAAGGAAGAAAATTACTTATTGAATCAAGTGATATTAAATCAATTCAAGGATTCAACAAGTATTTGAATTTGGAGAGCTTTTTTATTTGCAAAGAATGAAAATTCAGAGAATGGAGAGTATAGAATAATAATCAGTAAAATCGGTGATTGTAAAACATGTTTGAAGTTGTTAATATAATAATATAAGAGTAGCACTACTTCATGAAGAGTTTCTATAAAAGGTTACGTCCATTTCCATTGATTATCGAAGAGGAATCTCTTCATGAAAGATGGTGACTCTTTATAAAATAGTTTCTGGGTCGAATCAGTCGACTGGTTAAAAATCATCAGTTGACTAGTTAAATTAAATCGTATATATAAAAAAATTCAAAACTAGCCGTTATATACAAAAACAGACTGACCAGTCGACTGGTCCTTTTTCTACCAGTCGATTGGTAGGCCAGTTTCTGTATATATCTGGCTTTTAAAGGCTTATATATATATTACTTTGTTTTGCACATTCGTGTATACTTGAGGATAGATTTTAACATAATTCTAATACGACTCAATGTGTGTGTGTATATGTCAAAACCTTGTCTCTATGATATTATTCCCATTGCAACTTCATTTGTTGGCACCGATCAAAATTTTGTTATCAACATTCTCCCCCTTTTTGATTGAAGACAACACTTTGGATTTTCTCCCCCTGAATGTTTAGCTCCTCCTGAATTTCTGCAATAATTTTGTTAGTTCATAATTTTATAACCTTACCATTTGATTCTTGCACCAAAACATGTTAGAACAAATTTTCCAGTAGCATGGAAACATAAGAATATATAGCATGGAACCATAAAAATGGTATAGCATGAGAAATATTATCCCCCTTTGTCATCGATTAAAAACAATTTAAGACATCATAAGCACAGAATAAAATAGAGATCTTTGAAAGATACAATTCTTAACTCTCGTCGGAGTCTAGTGAAAGAATTCTCTAAAAGGGGTTTAGTAAAAATATTAGCAATTTGATTTTATGAGTTAACAAATTCTAAATTAATTGTTTGTTTTACAATATTATCTCTCAAGAAGTGATATCTAATATCAATGTGTTTAGTCCTGGAATGGTTTACCGAATTCTTAGATAAATTTATTATGCTTGTATTATCACAATAAATTATGAAATTTGATAAATTTACATTAAAATCTTTTAATGTTTGCTGCATATATATTACCTGAGCACAAGCTAGTGCAGCAGATATGTATTCAGCTTTGCATGTTGACAATGAAACACAATTTTGTTTCTTGTTGAACCATGATATAAGCGATTTACCAATAAAGTGACATGTTCCACTTGTACTCTTATGATCCGTCCATGATCCTCTAAAATCAGCATCACTATATGAAACTAATTCAAAGAAACATTCTTTCGGATAGAAGACTCCAAAATCTTTAGTACTACTAAGATATTGTAATATTCATTTAACCGCTCTCAAATGTGATTCTTTTGGATTAGTTTGAAAACGAGCACATAAGCAAACACTCATCATAATATCAGGTCTACTTGCAGTTAAATACAGAAGTGAACCTATCATACTTCGACATAACTTTTGATCGACACTTTTACCATTTTCATATTTATCTAAATGTGTCGTCGTACTCATCGGTGTAGGTTTACTTGACGTGTTTTCTATTCCAAAACGTTTTATTAAATTAGTACAATATTTTTCTTGATTGATGAAGATTCCATCGGATAATTGCTTAATTTGCAAACCCAGAAAGTAAGATAGTTCTCCCATGTGTGACATTTCAAATTCATTGGTCATTATTTTTTAAATTTTTTGACATAATTGATCATTTGTTGATCCAAAGATAATGCCATCTACATATATTTGAACTATTAGAATATCTTTATTGTCTTTCTTGATAAATAGTGTTTGATCAACCTTTCCAATTTGAAATCCTGAATCTAACAAGTAAGTTTTAATACGTTCATACCAAGCACGATATGCTTGTTTCAAACCATATAAAGTCTTTTTTAATTTCTAAACATGATCAGGATATTTTTCATGAGCAAATAGTGGAGGTTGTTCAACATATACTCGTTCTTTAATATAACCATTCAAGAAAGCGCTTTTAACGTCCATCTGATATAATTTAAAGTTATGATGACAAGCGTATGCTAATAATATTCAAATTGCTCCTAGTCGTGCGACTGGAGCAAATGTTTCTTCATAATCTATGCCTTCTTCTTGATTGTAACCTTCTGCAACAAGTCTAGCTTTATTTCTAGTGATATTCCCCAATTCGTCTGTTTTATTTTTGTAAACCCATTTTGTTCCAATAACAATTTGAGCACTTGGTCTTGGAACTAGTTCCCAGACTTCATTACATTCAAACTGGTTTAATTCTTTCTGCATGACAATTATCCAATTTTCATCTGTAGATGCTTCTTTAGGATTTTTGGGTTCGATATTTGATAAGAAGGCTACATTACTTACCAAAGTTGACTTCTTGTTCTAACATTTGAAGTTATTTCTCTAATAATATTTTGTGTTGGATGATCTCGTAATATTCTTGGTGGAGATCTGACTTCATTAACAGAAGTATTTTGATTATTGATATTATCTTGAGTTTCTGAGGTATTATTCTTTATGTTATTATGAAAAATGTTTTCATCTTCTCCATATATTATCGTGAGAAGAGTTATTTGTTGTAATATCTGTATTTAAGGAATGTTGAATAAAATTTTCGTCAAATGAAACATGAAGTGATTCTTCTATTTTATTGGTTCTTTTATTAAAAATACGATAAGCCTTGCTAAGTTCAGAATATCCTAAGAATATTCCTTCGTCAGATTTTGAATCAAGTTTTCCAAGCTGGTTTTTTGTATTTAAAACGAACCATTTTGATCCAAAAACTTTAAAATAGGATATATTTGGTTTTCTACCAGTAAAAAACTCGTATGGAGTATTTTTAGTAAGAGGTCGAATGGAAACACGATTCAAAACATAACAAGCTGTTGCGACTGCTTTAGCCCCAAAATGTTTTGGCAGTGTACTTCCATTTAATAACGTTTTTGCATATTCTTGTAAAGTTTTATTTTTACGTTTTAAAACTCCATTTTGTTGTGGAGTTCTAGGAAAAGAGAAATTATGAAAAATTCCTTTTTTTCGACAAAACAAATCAAAATTTTCGTTTTCAAATTCTCCTCCATGATCACTTCGTATGTTCTTTATTTTAAATCATTTAAATTTTGAATTTTTTTGACGAAATTCTTAAAGATATCAAAAGTATCGCTTTTATTTTGTAAAAGCATAGTCCAAGTGTATCTTGAAAATCATCAACAATTACAAACACATTTACTATGATTTATGGACTGAATTTGAGTTGATCCGAATATATCCATGTGTAGTAACTCAAGTGGTTGCAAGATTGATATGACCTTTTTAGATTTAAAAGAAGATTTGGTTAATTTTCCGAGTCGAAAAGCATCGTATAAATTTTCAGTTTTGAATTTTATTTTGGGTAATGCTCTTACAAGATCATTTCTAGATAATTTGTTTATTGCTTTAAAGTTAATATGGAAAAATCGTTTGTGCCATAACCAAGGATCATTGTCTTTAGCTAATAAACACATACTTGGATTATTATTTACTGGCATTTTTAAAATACAAATATTTTTGTCTTGATTTCCTTCAAATATGAGATTTTGATTTGAATCAAATATGCTACATTTATTTTCAGAAAATGATATTTTAAAAATTTTATCGCACAATTGACTTATACTTAATAAATTGTATTTTAAGTTCTTAACTAATAAGACATCCGAAATAAGAGGTGAATTAGATATACCGGAATTGCTTACATCGCCTTTACCGATGACGTATCATTTTGAATTATCTCCAAACATGACAGTTCCTCCTTTTGAGTAAATGATATTTGATAGCATTTCCTTGCCTCCTGTCATATTGATTGACATAGAAATGTGTTTATTTTATGCTCTTATTTCTTATCTTTTGTATATAAATAAATATTACTTGGGTATTGTTTTGTTATTTTTTCAGATAGTCCAACCCAGCCCGCATGCAACCAGAAATGTAGAGAAATAGAGTTCAATTTGCTGTGTATTTGCATTTTGAAGAATTGTAGATGAAGATATCACATCTAGTTGCTGTTGGACAAGAAAAGGAGTGATAAAAAGGCTTTGAACATCACAAATCAATGAAGAAATGTCAAGGAAGCAAGAGGAAAAAGAGAAAAGGCCCAAAATTGCTTTATTTATCTAAGGCCCATTTATGTTTCTCATTGTAACTAATTAGTGTTGTAATGACCAGGCCCATTTACCATTAGGGTTAGGGTTAGGGTTTGGCTATCTACCCTATATATACCCTTGTAATGGCATTGTAGCCACCATCCTATCTCATCTCTTATTCCATTGTTCTAATAAAAGTTCTTCTTTCTCTTTTATTTTCTGCATTTTTTTTGTTTTCTTAGCAACTAGTGTTGTCTATACGATTAGATTCGGTAGAACACTATTTGTATTTTGCACTTATTTGCATTAGTGATTTACCGTCTGATTAGATTCAGCGGAAATCCTAATTTTAATTCTTGTTTGTTATTTCAATTTCTGCAATTTAAATTTCTGCTTTTTATTATTTTCTTAGGTCAAATTGGGTTTGATTAGATTCAAATCTAATTCATAGTTTCATTTGCTTTCCATTGAAATTGTGATTTGATCGTCGGTTCAGTTAGATCTGTTCTGAATCAAATTACAGTTTTAATTTTGTTTTGTTTTGCAAAATCAACCTCCAAAGTTCGTCTAACACGCCCACGAAACATATAAATAATAAAATTTAACTTCCTCCCTGTGTTCGACCTGTATGCAACACACCTGTATGCTTGCAGAATTTATTACAAATGTCGCGCTTTTCTAATTCATAGACTAGCGTCGATCACATATGTTTTGAGCAACCACTGTCTAGTATCCATTTTCCTCTGTTTTTGTTGAGTGGGTCCTACAAAAAATAATTATAAAGATTTCATTGGTACCATTTCCTCCGTTAGGGTTCTAAGGGTTAAGTCTTAGGAAGCCAAACCCGAAAGGCTTAGGTTCCATTTTGAAAAAATAAGTACTATTATAATGAACAGAATCTAAAAAGTTTTAATATATTTATTCCTAATAAAAATATTATTTGTCTTTTGAATCCATATACTAATATCATCCGAATATTTTTTCTTAGTATAGATATTTGATTTACTACTAGAAATTTTTGGTTTAACATTAGAATTTATTAAACTGGATTTCCTTTTTGAATTAATTTCTTTAACATACCCAAGTCCCTTTTTCCTAAAAGCCGGTTGAGTATTTTCTAATATTCTAGATAAATTCTCTCTACCCTTGTTAAAATTATTTACATTTTTAGAAATGCTTACTTAGTTTTTAAACTAGAGTTTTCTAACTCTATAATTTTAATCTTAGTATTTAAATCATGATTTTCAGATGCTAAAAAATCATTTTTATTCTTTTTTAGTCTCGATTTCTTGACTCAACATAGAAATTTGAGAATTTGCTACTAAAAGAGATTCTTATAATTTTCTTATTTCATCTTGTAAAATTTCTTTCTCATCTTTTAAAAGATCTCTCTCAAATTCTGCTTTATTCTTATCTTCGTTAGCTTGTTTAAACTTTCTCTTAGACATTTTCCTAGACTCTAAGATTTTAGTATTAATTTTTCCTAATTCATAAAAAGTAAAATCACTTACATCATTATCCTTAGCTATGAAGCACACATTTGCTTGCTCACTATCACTAACGCTATCACTTTCAGAAGATGAATCCAAGTTGTCCCAAGTGACTGAAAAAACTCGTCTCTTTGATTTTTCATTTTTGCGATTTCTCTTTAGCTTTGGACAATTCTTTTGATAGTGTCCGGTCTTGTGACAGTTGAAGCCTTCTACTAAAGTAAGATCAGTTCTTTTGATGAATTCTTCTTTATATTTTTTCTTTAGCTTTTTTTATATTTTAGAAATTTTCTAAAATTCTTCGCAACAAATGCAATATCTTCTTCATCTAAATCGGAATCTTCTTTTTCTGCATGAAAAGTTAAATTTTTCTTATTTTATACCTGCACTTCCTTTATCTGCAAATTCACTTCATAAAACATTAGATTACCGATCAATTCTTCCAGTTTCATGGCAGAGAGATCATTAGCTTCTTCGATTGCTAATACTTTTCTCTCCCATTCACCCGTTAAAGAATTCAAAATTTTTGATACTATATCATAATCGGAATACTTTTCACCTAATCCTAGCAAAGAGTGACAAAAGTTTTGAAAACGTGAATACATATCATTTATGGATTCATTTTCATTCATGTTGAAATTTTGAAACTGATTCTTGAGCATAGATATTTTGCTTTGTTTAACTTTGTTAGTACCTTCATGAGTAATCTTAAGTGTTCTCCAGATTTCATATGCAGTGTTTCACATATAAATCTGATTGAACTCATTTCTATCCAAAGCACAATGCAACATTTCATAGACTTATCATTGGCGTTAGCCTATGCTTTTTCAGATGCAGACCATTCGGTGAATAGTCTAGTAGATTGTATGTATTCTTTTTGTGTGAGATTTGATGCATCAAAGCTATTTGCTTAAATATAAATCCTCATTCCAGTAGCCCAATAACTATAATTCATGTCATTAAAGAAGGGTGGTCAAGCAGTTGATTGGCCTTCGGTATATCTGGTGTTATTACTAGTACTAGTATTATTATCCATATTATCAAAATATCAAATAACGGTTTTACGGTTATGTGATGACCTTACTCTGATACTAGTTGAAAAGTCAATGTGTACGACTTAAGCAGGATCAATATGGATATAGTGGAAATGTAGATGATATACTAACTTGTTAATATGCAATAGTTACGCAGGTAAACCTAAGTTATAGAGATATATCATGAGTAAAATAAATGCGATATATAAAATAAAGTGACACCAGGAAATTTTATATTGATTCGGACTTCTCACTCTACGTGCAGTTCCGAAGCTCCTCTTCGGAATTCACTAACAACGACCTTTCTTAATCCGAAGGAATAGCTGAGTACATCAGAACCCCAACAAGGATGCCTCTCGAATGAGCAACCATACAGGTCTTCAACAATTACAAGTATTTGACTTCTACTTTGTGTTCTTGAATCAACACTGATAGTCAATAGTTTAAGTACAACCATCCTATAATCTGATCCTCGCGTATATGATTTGAATGCGAAGATTTAAGGAAGAAAATTACTTGTTGAATCAAGCGATATTAAATCAATTCAAGGATTCAACATGTATTTGAATTTGAAGAGCTTTACAAAGAATGAAAATTCAGAGAATAAAGAGCATAAAATAATAATCAGTAAAATCGGTGATTGTAAAACATGTTTGAAGTTGTTTATATAATAGCATAAAAGTTGCACTCCTTCATGAAAGTTTCTATAAAAGGTTATGTCCATTTCCATTGATTATCGAAAAGAAATCTCTTCATGAAAGATGATGACTCTTCATAAAATAGCTTCTGATTCGAATCAGTCGACTGATTAAAAATCATCAGATAAGTGGTTAAATTAAATCGTATATATAAAAAAAATTCAAAACTAGCCGTTATATACAAAAACAGGCTGGCCAGTCGACTGGTCCTTTTTCAACCAGTCGACTGGTAGGCCAATTTCTGTATATATCTGACTTTTAAAGGCCTATATATATATATATTACTTTGTTTTGCACATTCATGTATACTTTGTTTTACACATTCATGCATATTAAAATATAGCTTTTTTTAACCCAAAACAAACACAACCTAAACTTACATAATTTAAAATAAAATTACAATACAACAATCCAAAAAAAATTAATATAAAGTTATACCACATACTACAAATTTTAACTATTCTCATACAAAACTACTCAATTTAAGATCTCATCGCCAAATAATCCAAATAGAGAATTTCAACTACTTTGCAGACATTAGCGCTAGCTACCATTCTCTCAATTAAAGGAAAACAAAACTTTCAACAAAGCTAAATTTGAACCAAGCCTTATAGAAAATATCTTATTATATTAACCATTATTTTACATCAAAAAACAAAAAAAGACAATTGAGCAAGGACTAGACTGAAATATGAAACACCAAATAATAATGTGAAAAGGGCAATGTCCAAGTATAAGAGCACGGTCTACTCATCAAAATTTTCAACAATTTACACAATTTGTTTGTCTAACAAACATCAAAACAAGTAAAAAACTACAAAAATTTAAAATTAAGTCGAACACCTTGTAACGCAAATCAAAACCACCAATAATATGTTACATTGATTATACTAGAATTGCCAAAAAATACTCTTGTCACGCCCATCTAGCTTTCAAATCCCAAAAAAAGCAAATTTAACTTTCATTTAAAAACATTCAATAAACACATAATTCAACAATACTGTTTATTTAAATATACAACTTAATACCAACAAATACAGCATAACAAAATTAACAATGATAAACTTAACAACCCTAAAAAGAATAGATAACTGACTAGTAAACAAAAGTAAGTTTTTAAACCCAAATAATCAATCATGCAACCCAATATCGAGCTTTTCTAATTAAATTGATCTTTCTTCAAAAGAAAAACAAAACACAAAATAACAAACACTGATTTACTCATATCTCCTTTTAAAAGAAAAAAGGTAAAAAAAAATAGAAGAAATAATGGCGTCTATCAAAAAAGTGCATATTGCTCATAGATAATTTCCTTTTTTCCTCATCAAAATTGGGCAAATTGATATACTAGGAGTTGTACTCATAAACTTTACATTTACTGCTTTAATAATCCTAAACTACATTGTATAACTATAAACTAGACCCTACTATCTATAAGGTCTAAATAAGCAAAACTAATATAATAATTTAAAGAGTGAATTAGGCAAAAGGACAAAGTTATTTTAAAATTAATTCTCTGGGCCGCAACTTTTGATAATTAGGCTGAAGGACCCGCGGAATGAAATTAGAAAATAAAGAAAACCCGCTAAATCGATTTAGCATTTTCCTCTTTCCACATTCTATCATTTCATTTCTTCAGTTGTTCAAAGTCAGTTAGGGTTTCGTCGAGAAAAAACAATTAGAAATCGAATTCAAATTCAATCTTCTAATGGAAAGTCGTCGTTTAAGGTCATCGTCATCAGAGAAATCTCCAAATTCGCCACCGAGAAAAGAAACTAGGGCTTCGTCGAAACTATCACTATCAGCGATAAAGGCTAGAAAGACGATGGCGAAGGAGAAGGAAAAACGAGATCAGGTATAAGAATATTTTGACAAAATGAAACTTAATTACTTAAATTGAGTGTGTATAGTTAATGTAGCTGTAGTTATAAATTATGTACAGGTTAATTGGGGAAAACGAACAGAAATATATTATAAAATGTAAGATTACTTTAGGATTGATGTGTAGTGCATAATATGCCACTTTAATTTATCTGTATTTGGTGCTGAAAGTACTACGTTACCCTAGCATTATGGCATATTACCAGGCCCTTAACTAGTGAATGAAAGTGCTAAATTCACCTGTCATTACATGGCACGACCGAGCCGTTAACCGACATATGTAAATGACAGGTTGACCTAGCACTATAGCGAGTGGCCGAAACCTTTACAAGTTTATAAAAATGCTAGGTTAACCTGTCATTACATGGCACGACCGAGCCATCAACCGACAAATGTAAATGACAGGTTGACCTAGCACTATAGCGAGTGGCCGAAACCTTTACAAGTTTACAAAAATGCTAGGTTAACCTGTCATTACATGGCACGACCGAGCCGTCAACCGACATATGTAAATGACAGGTTGACCTAGCACTATAGCGAGTGGCCGAAACCTTTACAAGTTTACAAAAGTGCTAGGTTAACCTGTCATTACATGGCATGACCGAGCCGTCAACCGATATATGTAAATGACAGGTTGACCTAGCACTATAGCGAGTGGCCGAAACCTTTACAAGTTTACAAAAGTGCTAGGTTAACCTGTCATTACATGGCATGATCGAGCCGTCAACCGATATATGTAAATGACAGGTTGACCTAGCACTATAGCGAGTGGCCGAAACCTTTACAAGTTTACAAAAGTGCTAGCTTAACCTGTCATTACATGGCATGATCGAGCTGTCAACCGATATATGTAAATGACAGGTTGACCTAGCACTATAGCGAGTGGCCGAAACCTTTACAAGTTTACAAAAGTGCTAGGTTAACCTGTCATTACATGGCACGACCGAGCCGTCAACCGACATATGTAAATGACAGGTTGACCTAGCACTATAGGGAGTGGCCGAAACCTTTACAAGTTTACAAAAGTGCTAGATTAACCTGTCATTACATGGCACGACCGAGCCGTCAACCGACATATGTAAATGACAGGTTGACCTAGCACTATAGCGAGTGGCCGAAACCTTTACAAGTTTACAAAAGTGCTAGGTTAACCTGTCATTACATGGCACGACCGAGCCGTCAACCGACATATGTACATGATAGGTTGACCTAGCACTATAGAGAGTGGCCGAAACCTTTACAAGTTTACAAAAGTGCTAGGTTAACCTGTCATTACATGGCACGACTGAGCCGTCAACTGACATATGTAAATGACAGGTTGACCTAGCACTATAGCGAGTGGCCGAAACCTTTACAAGTTTTCAAAAATGCTAGGTTAACCGTCATTACATGGCACGACTGAGCCGTCAACCGACATATGTAAATGACAGGTTGACCTAGCACTATAGCGAGTGGCCGAAACCTTTACAAGTTTACAAAAATGCTAGGTTAACCTGTCATTACATGGCACGACCGAGCCGTCAACCGACATATGTAAATGACAGGTTGACCTAGCACTATAGCGAGTGACCGAAACCTTTACAAGTTTACAAAAGTGCTAGGTTAACCTGTCATTACATGGCACGACTGAGCCGTCAACCGACATATGTAAATGACAGGTTGACCTAGCACTATAGCGAGTGGCCGAAACCTTTACAAGTTTACAAAAGTGCTAGGTTAACCTGTCATTACATGGCACGACCGAGCCGTCAACCGACATATGTAAATGACAGGTTGACCTAGCACTATAGCGAGTGGCCGAAACCTTTACAAGTTTACAAAAGTGCTCGGTTAACCTGTCATTACATGGCCCGACCGAGCCGTTAGCCGATATATGTAAATGACAGGTTGACCTAGCACTATAGCCATTGGCCAAGCCCTTGAAAATTGTATGAAAATGCTAGGTTAACCTATCATTATAGTGCATTACCTAGCCTTAACCAATATATGAAAATTCCAGTTTAACCTAGCATTATAATGTATGAAAATGCTAGATTAATCTAACATTATATTGCACAAAATGATTTCTTTAATATTGTATTATAATACAGATCTATATTTTAAAAAAATTAATATTATTTTGTTATCTGTGTATTGCAGGAAATATCAGATTCTTCTCCTGAGAATAAGAAAAGCAAAAGGCGAAAAATAGCTGCAAGCCAAAAAAGGAAAAAAGAGACTGTCCAATACCGGTGTGGTCTAGTATCACTGGTTAAAATTCTTGAATTTTTTTTAAAAAAATGGTTTTTCAAGTAATCAATTAAATTTTCTAAAACTGACTCCTTTTTTTGAATTTATAAATGCTTTTTTTTCAACTAACATTGGACTAAAGCAAATTAGAAAATCTTCTAAAAGTTTAGATGATTTAATAAGCTGTTATTCAGTTAAGGAGGAATGTTTTTTGATTGGGGGGAAACAATTAAAATTATCAATGAAAGATATTTCATTAATTTTTGGTTTGCCTATGAGTGGAAAAAATATTTTTCCATTACCTAAAGTGTCTTTATCATGCACTCCCGAAAACTGTCAAAGATTTGTTTCAAGAAATTTTATTAACATAGATCATATAACCAAAGATCTTGTTATTAAAAGAATAGAAATAGAAATTGAAAAAGAGATTCCAGAAGAGGAAAATGATTTGCCAAGATTTATTCTAATTCTTCTTTTCATAACATTTCTTTTCCCTGACAATCAAAGAATGTTCAACTGGGGTTATCTTCAATACACCGTTGATCCAAAAAAAATGAATCAAATTTCTTGGCCTAAAAGTATTCATTATCATTTAACTAAATCATTAAAAAATTTCAAGGATAAACTAAGAAATATGTCTGGCTGTTCCATTCTTCCGCTGGTAAGAATAAATCAATGATAATTTATTCATTATAATATAGTATGATAATTTATTCTAACTAATATTTTGTTCTTTTTTTTAGTATTTTCTATGTGAACATGTGGATATACGTAAGCCAAGAAAAGACTGGATAAGCGGGGCTCCAAGATTTGCAAAATGGTCGCTTAACTTGATGAAAAACAATGTGTCAAAGGAAATCCTAGCCAATATGGATGGTAAAAAGGTATGATAATATTTTATTTTGTTAAAATTTTAGTAATGCAACTGCTTTTGTAATTTTTTGTTCAATACTGGAAACACAGTAGTTAACACTGATTAATGTAAATGTTTTTCTCCTAGCATTATTTTAATTTTTTTTATTACAAAAAGTTGTTCAAAAAATTCTTAGCTTCTAAAAGCATTTTGATTTTTAGTTGACCAGTCGACATGCTATTACAAAAATGCTAACCTCTCCTATTATTTTGATTTTTTTTATTTAAGCAATTTGCTGTTAATAAAATGCTAGACTATCCTACCATTATAATAATTTTTCTACACAAACAAAACACTGTAAGTGAAATGCTAATTCTCCTAGCATAATGAAGTTTTTTTTTTTTTTGGATTACGAAAAGTTGTTCAAAAAATGCTTAGCTTCTAAAAGTATTTTGATTTTTAGTCGACCAGTCGACATGCTATTACAAAAATGCTAACCTCTCCCATCATTTTGATTTTTTTTTTATTTAAGCAATTTGCTGTTAATAAAATGCTAGACTATCCTACCATTATAATAATTTTTTACATAAACAGAACACTATCAGTGAAATGCTAATTCTCCTAGCATAATGAAGTTTTTTTTTTTTGGATTACAAAAAGTTGTTCAAAAAATGCTTAGCTTCTAAAAGCATTTTAATTTTTAGTCAACCAGTCGACATGCTATTACAAAAATTCTAACCTCTCCTATCATTTTTATTTTTTTTATTTAAGCAATTTGCTATTAATGAAATGCTAGACTATCCTACCATTATAATATTTTTTCTACATAAACAAAACACTGTAAGTGAAATGCTAATTCTCCTAGCATAATGAAGTTT
Source organism: Allium sativum (assembly GCA_030737875.1). NCBI lineage: Eukaryota > Viridiplantae > Streptophyta > Magnoliopsida > Asparagales > Amaryllidaceae > Allium > Allium sativum. Next base: position 495,305,372 of record CM060909.1, read on the forward strand.
TTTTTATTATTATTACAAAAAGTTGTTCAAAAAAAGCTTAGCTTCTAAAAGCATTTTGATTTTTAGTCGACCAGTCGACATGCTATTACAAAAATGCTAACCTCTCCTATCATTTTGATTTTTTTTTATTTAAGCAATTTGTTGTTAATAAAATGCTAGACTATCCTACCATTATAATAATTTTTTACATAAACAGAACACTGTCAGTGAAATGCTAATTCTCCTAGCATAATGAAGTTTTTTTTTTTGGATTACAAAAAGTTGCTCAAAAAATGCTTAGCTTCTAAAAGCATTTTAATTTTTAGTCAACCAGTCGACATGCTATTACAAAAATGCTAACCACTCCTATCATTTTGATTTTTTTTATTTAAGCAATTTGCTGTTAATAAAATGCCAGACTATCCTACCATTATAATAATTTTTCTACATAAACAAAACACTGTAAGTGAAATGCTAATTCTCCTAACATAATGAAGTTTTTTTGTTTTTACTTACAAAAAGTTGTTCAAAAAATGCTTAGCTTCTAAAAGCATTTTGATTTTTAGTCAACCAGTCAACATGCTATTACAAAAATGCTAACCTATCCTATCATTTTGATTTTTTTATTTAAGCATTTCCTGTTAAAAAAATGCTAAACCATCGTACCATTTTAACAATTTTTTACATAAACAGAACACTGTCAGTGAAATGCTAATCCTCCTAGCATTATTAATTTTTTTGTGTGATTAATATGGTTATTGGAAAATACTAAATTCTGGTAGCATTTCAACAATGCACTTAGTTTTGTAACAATCCCTTTATCACTCAAAACTTAGTAATCGTATTTCAGTAAGTAATTATATATTTTTTCATGTGCACATATTAATATACTAGAACATCCTAGCACTTCAAAACATTATAAATGATATATGAATTTATGACTGAAAAATTCTTATGTTCGCCTATTACAGATTTCACTTGGAATTAAGAAAATAACATCTAAAGAGAAGATGTTACTTGATGAATCGAAGAACAAAGCACTTATGCAAACAAAAGAGATTAAAAGTGAAGGTAAAGATGAAGAGTTAGGAGTTGACGAAAAAGACAGGCAAATCGAAATACAAAATTTCCAAATTAGACAAATAGAAAACAAAATGAAGGATGTGAAAACAAAGTTGGAGGAAGAAAAGCAGCTAAGGAAAAAAAGAGAAGAAGAATTACTTCAAAAAGAAAAAGAAATTAGCATGCTAAAATCAGTGCTCCAAAAATCTGATAAGGAACAGCGAAATCTGATTATTCAGAAGTTTATAGAGCAACTTACCCCTCCTTCTTTCGACCTTCTAACCACACCAGATAATGCGACTCGGGAAGATAATGCGACTCATGTAACAACCCGAACTTTTAATAACATGTTAAAACAAGAAATTAGGGCAGAATTAAATTTTAAAATCTAAATCAAGGGAAAAGGGCTGCGCCATTGCGTTCTTCTCGGAAAAATACGCGAAATAGAGTCCGAGTTTTCGAAAATCGGAGTTCGTATGAAGAAGATATGGACGAACGAAGTTAGGCAGAAAAACCGAAAACAAGCCAGAATGCACTGGCGCACTTGTGAAGTGCGCCAGTACAAAAATACACTGGCACACTTGGCAAGTGCGCCCAGGCCGAGCAGCAGCCTGCACAGCTTTCTGGTTTGACCCTGGCTGGCCCGGTGCACCTGTTTTGGTTCTCTGGTCTGTTCTGCTGGCCTGTGACGATTTTTGATGGTTCAGATCTAAATTAGGGTTAATCCTATGGCCTAAACTAGTCTCTACACCTATAAAAACACCCTAATACCTAGCCTAAACCATCACAAATCATCCTAACAACTAAATTCTGCCAAAATGCTCCCTAATCATGGCCTCCATCTTCATCTTGAGAGCTTCTAAGGAAAAAAGGAGCCATCTTTCTTCATCAAATCAAAGGAGCTACTTATTCTCAAGGCTATTTGTGTTGCTACATCATTCCTAGAGCTTCTACAATGTCTCTATCTTGTTCTATTGTGTTTTAGTTCTCATAGCCACGCTTTGTAAGCCCCACTCTACTCTTAGATTTAAACTATGAAGTTAATATGATCATGTAGCAAGTTGAAATGGGACTTTTGGGTATAATACTTGTCTTGGGGCTATATTTGTATGCATATATCCATTTATGACTCTTTTGATCTATGATTGTGGCACTATCATGAACCTAGTACAATTTACCTTGATTTTTGGGAAGAAAGCTATGAGCTTTATTTGGTGGTTATGCATAATGCAACATAGAACTTGGTGGTTATGCATAATGCAACATAGAACCTCTCATAACCTTGATGTTAACTGGCATATGATGTTGAACTACATGCTACCCACAAGTTTATCACCCTATGTCAACTATTATCATGTTATCACCTTGCCTATGATGTTGGACTACATGCTACCCACAAGTTTATTTGCTAAGTTTGATGTCATACATGTTTTGAGGTCAATAATCCTATATGCTAGTTGTGATGAACACCTTTGCCTCAAATATCATCATGTTTAACTTATGACCAACTTTACCAACCTTATGCCCCTCTTGGTCATATTTTTATGTTCCTTGATTTACTTGTGTTGATGCGAATTTACGTGCGATGTGGATACGTTATGGGTAGTTAGGCAAACTTGAAATGACATGAAAACATGACTTGAAATGTGACATGAAACTTTATTATGCTTGAAAACTTGAATATGGTCATGACATGTAGAAAGCCATAAAGTGGCCAACTCGAGGTTGGGTTGAGTTTGTAGCGTAAATCTGCCCGGAACCGCCCGACAAATCCAGTGGCTACAAACAATAGGACCCAATGTGAGAAGTTGGTCACATCGCGCTTGAAACCCGAGGTTAGACTAGGTTGTGGTGTAAAGCTGCCCGGACCCGCCCGGCATATCCAGTAACCACAACAAAGTCTAATGTGAGAGGTTGGGTGCATTAAATTAATTAATGCCACATGTTAGGGTTAAGTCATGAGCCATTTGGATACACTTAACCAACTTGAAACATGATTGGATGGGGTTAACCACACTTAACCCGTTAGAAACCCTAGTTACGTGGTCCTTTTCAGCAGTAACCCTGTTGGATGTATCACGATACCCTAGGGACTAGGCTAGGGTGGGGCACGATTACTGGGCTGATTGTAAGCGACCAGAACGACGGCTGAGTTGGTGCGCCGGTGTAGGTTCAGGCGGACTATGGTCGTGCACATAGTCCGGAGTTGAAAAAGCAGGCACGGGCACCAGTAGGTTTAGACTGTGCGTGCTTGATTTGTGTCAGTGGTTGGCACCCTAGGACTTGATACACCCTAGGGTGGACCTAGCACAGTTTGACTACATTTCGTGATTGGGCTGTATGACACCGACACTCGACGAGTTAGGCTTATAGGGAGCCGATCGACTAGACCGTGTAGTTGGACCTTGATTTGGGTCATCTCATGATATTGGGCCAAGGGATCACTTCTTGTTTATACTTGACATGGGCCAGGATACTAGTACTTTTGGTGCAAAACTAAACCTTGTATATGCGATGCCACACTTGATCTACCTTGTTATCTATTTATCATGCCAGTTAGTTGCCATCTTTATGTTTCATCTCAGTTTCTCATGTTTAGTTAACTTCATTAGTTTTTATACTAATAGTAGGTAGGACTTACCAGTCTTTATGACTGACCCTTTTTCTTTCGCCTCTTTTCTTCCGTTCCCCCCCCCCAGGTTCTCAGGGAGGGAATACTAGTGCTTAGCTTGGACAGTTGGCTTGCTTTCTTGACAGCTCATGTACGGTTTGGACTTGAGCTTGCTATGGCTTCACCACATCTATCTTGGGGATAGTTTACTTTATGTTATTTTCAGTTTATGTTTTCTAGACTTGTGGTAGTTGGAAAATAATGGTTAAGTACTTTGTTGTAAGTTGACTATTTGGTTTTGAAATGATGGTTTTTAAACTTCTACCGCTGCTTTACTTATTTATTTATCTATGTTCTGTCTTGTGATATCTCTGTGCATGTTTACCTAGACAACACCCCTCCATAGCTAGTGCCAGCACTCGTGAGTGTGGCCCTGGCAGAGGTGGGGTGTTACATTTGGTATCAGAGCATGAGGTTTTACTAGACCGGACAAAAGTTTTAAAAACCCTTTTTGAAAAACTATTTTCAAAACCAATTAAGTATTTTTCCAAGGAAAGTCTAGTTTATTTTAAAAGGCTATTCCGCAAAAGCCATTAGCACTATCCTTCGTTTCCTCGTTCTAAATCTATCTTTTCCTTTTTCAGCATGGCCGATCTTAATCTTCCCGAGGGAGTACCCATACCCGGATGGTTCCGAAGGTACTTGGAAGCTAGGGCCAACGATGCGGGCCCAGCAAACACTCCCACTCCTCCTCCCGTACCCGAGGTTCCTCCTCCTCCTCCTCAGCGTCCACAATCGGATTTCGCAAAGACTTGCAAAGACTTTAAGGCGATGGGTGGCAAGAATTTTGTTGGGACAGAGACTTATGTTGAGGCAAGAAACTGGTTAAAGGAAACTGAAGACCTTTTTGCTATCTTTGATGTAGAAGATCGTAGGAAAGTTTTGTTGGCAGTATGGCTATTGAAAGAGGAAGCTGCTTATTGGTGGGAAGTCACCAATGCTACTAGGCCTATAGAGACTTGGGCCGACTTTAGGATGAGGTTTGGGCTTAAGTTTCTATCATCTGCTGAGGAGAATCTACAATTGGAGAGGTTTATATCTTTGAAGCAAGGGGACATGACCGTGAGGGAGTATGTGAATAAGTTTAACCAGCTTGCTCGATTCGGTTTAGACATGGTTAACACACCTCAGAAGAAGGCTCTACGCTTTGCTCGATGATTGAATGAGCCATTGCAAGGATTGGCCATGTCTCATATACCCATGGGGGCCACCTTTGAGAACTTAGTGGATATGGCCTTGCTTCAAGGAGATGATAAGAATGTCAAGAAAGAAGTTAAGCTTAATGAGACTCAAACCAAGAAGGTGGATTCTAAGGGGGGAGGCAATCAGAGCAATCAGAACAACCAGAGCAACAAGAACAACAAGAATAACAAAGGTAACAAGGCCAACAACAACAAGGCAAAGGAGACAAGGAAGTGCAACTTCTGTGGGATCACTGGACACATAGCCAAAGATTGTAGGAAGAAGAAGAGGAAGTTGGGAGAATGCTTTCATTGCGGAGAGTCTGGACACTTCAGTAAGGATTGCCCAAAGAAACAAGGACAGGGACAAGGACAGACTCAGCGAGCAGGACCTTCTGGAGGGCAGATGCATGCTCTCAACACTACTCCAGCTCCGGACCGAGGTAGCATTTCTATAGAAAGCCTTGTTTATATTTTTGGTTTTCCTGTTCGAACTTTATTTGATTCTGGTGCATCGCATACCTTTATCTCTTCTGACATTGTTGAAAGTTTGCACCTAAGTACTAGTCTAGTTGAGGATTCCGTTAGTGTTTCAAATCCAATTGGGAGTTCCGCCCATCTATCTATGATTTTTATGGATTTGAGGATTTCTATCTTGACTGTAGAATTCGCATGTAATGCTTATGTTCTCGGGTTAATGGGATACGGGTTGATTTTGGGCATGGATTGGTTGTCCAGTTATGGAGCCATTCTCGATTGTGAGCATAGGGTCGTGAGGCTTATGACTCGCCTTGGCAATACCCTAGAGATTTCTTGCAACCCTCTGGATCCTTTCATGTTATGTTATCTTGAATCCCTCGACTCGTCTATTTACAATCTTCAATCTGTGAGGGTGGTCCGAGAATATCCTGATGTTTTTGATGAGGTGAAGGGGTTACCCCCTAAACGCGAGATAGACTTCCGTATTTATCTTGTTGATAATGCCAAGCCAGTATCATTGCCTGTTAGGCATATGGCCCCATGAGAAAGAAGAGAGCTTAGCAAGCAAATCAAGGAGTTGCTTGAGAAAAATTTCATTAGGCGAAGCATTTCTGAATGGGGTGCTCCTGTGGTATTCCCTACTAAGGCAGATGGTTCGCTTCGTCTATGTGTTGATTATCGTGAGTTAAACAAGCTGACAAAGAAGAATAGGCACCCGTTACCGAGGATTAATGATTTCTTTGACCAGCTTGTAGGTGCTTCTGTTTTCTCTCAGCTCGATCTAGCCACCGGATTCCATCAGCTTAGAGTGGCTGAGGATAGCATTGACAAGACTGCGTTTAGGACTCCAGATGGATTCTTTGAATGGCTAGTCATGCCGTTCGGTTTGACTAATGCACCCGCATACTTCGTTGATTTGATGAGTAGGGTGTTTAGGGAGTTCCTTAACAAGTTTGTGGTTGTCTTCGTGGATGATATTCTGATTTTCTCTATGGACGAGGAAGAGCATGCTATACATCTCAAGGAGGTTATGGATACACTTAGAGCTCATCAGTTAAAAGCCAAGTAATCCAAATGTTATTTATGGAGAAGTGAAGTTCGATTCCTGGGGCATATAGTTTCTAAGCAGGGCATAGCTGTGGATCCCGCTAAAGTAGTGGCGGTACAAGACTGGAAAGTCCCGAAGAATGCAACTGAAGTGAGAAGTTTTCTCGGTCTGGCAGGATTTTATAGGAAGTTCATTAAGGACTTCGCTAAGATTTCAGCCCCTCGCACTAAGTTAACGAAGAAGAACTTAGTCTTTGCATGGGACTTAAAGTGTGAGCTTGCTTTTCAAAGGCTCAAGAAAGCCCTCACCACAACTCCAGTGCTAGCATTACCCGATGGAGGGAAGATGTTTACCGTGTACACCGATGCATGTGGCACGGGATTAGGCGCTGTCCTGATGCAGGAGGGGAGAGTGATATGCTTTGGGGGTAGGAAACTCAAAGCTCACGAGAAGAACTATCCCACTCATGATTTGGAGCTGGCGGCGATCGTCTTTGCACTCAAATCCTGCCGCCATTATCTTCTAGGCGAAAGGTTTGAGTTATATACTGATCACAAGTCGCTCAAGTACCTCTTCTCGCAGAAAGATTTGAACCTAAGGCAGCAGAGGTGGATGGAATTCTTGGCATCATATGACTTCGATATAGCTTATACCCCTGGCAAGGGTAATGTTGTGGCGGATGCGCTACGTAGAAGGAGGTTGACTTTGAGTCCCTTGTTTGTTGAGATGAGGAGCCTAGAGTTCTTGGGGACCTTTGATTTTACACCTGCTGTTGAGTCGATGAATGGTTCGTTAGCATCCCTTGAGCTTATACCTACACTTCTTGATCAAGTTGGGGCTTCACAGAGGGAAGACCCGCAGATAGTCGAGGTCATGGACAAGTTGATTCGTGGTGAGACCTCAAGTCACCTCGCTAGATATACTATTGATGACAAGAGGTGGCTAAGGCGTGATGGAAGACTAAGTGTCCCACGAGTAGGAGGCTTAGTAAATAAAGTCCTTGAGGAGGCGCATCACTCGAGGATGACCATACATCCCGGAGGGGATAAGATGTACCGGGACATGAAGCGCATTTTCTTTTGGGATGGGATGAAAAAGGATGTTGCAGAGTTTGTTTCTAGATGCATTGTTTGCCAACAAGTAAAGGCCGAGTCGAAGAAGCCTGGTGGGCTACTGCATCCATTGGAGGTCCTGCAATGGAAGTGGGAAAGTATCTCTATGGATTTTGTGGATGGATTTTCGAGATCAAGGAAGGGGAATACTAGCATATGGGTCATAGTGGATAGACTCACGAAGAGCGCTCATTTCATTCCAGTAAAGAGCAAGAGGACCGCATCATGGCTAGCATCTGTTTATCTTCGAGAGATAATGCGATTGCATGGAGTTCCTTCTAGCATAGTTAGCGATCGTGACCCAATCTTCACTAGCTAATTCTGGAATAGTTTGCAAGAAGCAATGGGTATGCGATTGAATCTAAGTACAGCCTATCACCCACAGACTGATGGTCAGACCGAAAGGGTGAATAGGTTACTAGAAGATCTGTTGAGGCTATGCATTCTTGACTTTGGTGGCACTTGGGAAGACCACCTTCCTCTCGTAGAGTTTGCTTATAATAACAGCTACCAAGCAAGCATAGGGATGGCACCATTCGAAGCTTTGTACGGGAGGCCGTGCAAGTCACCAACATGTTGGTGGGAGACGACGGATAAGTTTATACTTGGGCCCGACATGATAAGGGACACATCCGAGAAGGTTGAGTTGATTCGAAGGCGGATGAAAATGGCCCAAGACAGACAGAAATCCTATGCAGACAAACGAAGGACAGACTTAGAGTTTGAAGTTGGAGATATGGTCTTTGTGAAGGTTTCTCCCTTGCGAAATGTGGTTCGTTTTGGAGCAGTTGGAAAGCTAGCACCAAGGTTCGTAGGACCCTTCCCTATCATCGAGAGGATTGGGCAAATGGCTTATAGAGTGGAATTGCCCGAGAAGCTAGCTGGAGTGCACAATGTTTTTCATGTCTCGCATCTCCGAAAATGCCTACATGAATCAGCCGAAGTAGTTGAGCCTAGCATTCTTGAAGATGTGGAGGTAGAGAAAGAGGCAACCCTGAGGCGAGCTCCGATTCGTATCTTGGGAACGGAGATTAAGAAGCTGAGGAATCGAGAAGTCAAGTTAGTAAAGGTTCAGTGGAGTGAAACCGATGAAGATGCAACTTGGGAAACCGAGGAGAAGATGCATGGGCTTTATCCATTTCTTTTTTAGGGTACATTCTCGATCTCTTTTCCTAGTCAGCATATCTTTCTTTTACTATCCATGTTTATCTTGTTATCTAGTTAATCTTGTCATGAGAACCTTAGGTAGAAACCCTTTGGATGAAACATGTATTTGAAACATGTTATGCTTGATGGTTGCAAATGGTTGCAAGTGTTTGCAAGTGGTTACTCGTGGATGCATGATACACGTTAGGCACTAAGATCGGCTCACACACTTTCATATTGCATATGCATGAGTGTTTATGCTTATTCATGGATGAAACTTGTTATGCTATCACGTGGATGTTGCATATGGATGAATGTTATGTGCACTCATGTAGAGATTATAAACTATCCTAGGAATTTGCATACATTTGGACTCATTGCACTAACATATTCCGCATTAAGGAGGTTTACTGAGTCAGTAACCGCCTGATTTTCGCATTATATAGGTGCATATACACACACTTTTGCATATATTCATACAACATTAGAAGTCTTCTAAGGACAATGATTACTTGTGGATGATGTTTTGAGTAGATGGATGATGGATGATAGGATACGTTCTTCCTAACTTGGAGATTTCGGGGACGAAATCCTTTAAGGTGGGGAGAATGTAACAACCCGAACTTTTAATAACATGTTAAAACAAGAAATCAGGGCAGAATTAAATTTTAAAATCTAAATCAAGGGAAAGGGCTGTGCTATTGCGTTCGTCTCGGAAAAATACGCGAAATAGAGTCCGAGTTTTCGAAAATCGGAGTCCGTATGAAGAAGATATGGACGAACGAAGTTAGGCAGAAAAACCGAAAACAAGCCAGAATGCACTAGCGCACTTGTGAAGTGCGCCAGTACAAAAATACACTGACGCACTTGGCAAGTGCGCCCAGGCCGAGCAGCAGCCTGCACAGCTTTCTGGTTTGACCCTGGCTGGCCTGGTGCACCTGTTTTGGTTCTCTGGTCTGTTCTGCTGGCCTATGACGATTTTTGATGGTTCAGATCTAAATTAGGGTTAATCCTATGGCCTAAACTAGTCTCTACACCTATAAAAACACCCTAATACCTAGCCTAAACCATCACAAATCATCCTAACAACAAAATTCTGCCAAAATGCTCCCTAATCATGGCCTCCATCTTCATCTTGAGAGCTTCTAAGGCAAAAAGGAGCCATCTTTCTTCATCAAATCAAAGGAGCTACTTATTCTCAAGGCTATTTGTGTTGCTACATCATTCCTAGAGCTTCTACAACGTCTCTATCTTGTTCTATTGTGTTTTAGTTCTCATAGCCACGCTTTGTAAGCCCCACTCTACTCTTAGATTTAAACTATGAAGTTAATATGATCATGTAACAAGTTGAAATGGGACTTTTGGGTATAATACTTGTATTGGGGCTATATTTGTATGCATAGATCCATTTATGACTCTTTTGATCTATGATTGTGGCACTATCATGAACCTAGTACAATTTACCTTGATTTTTGGGAAGAAAGCTATGAGCTTTATTTGGTGGTTATGCATAATGCAACATAGAACTTGGTGGTTATGCATAATGCAACATAGAACCTCTCATAACCTTGATGTTAACTGGCATATGATGTTGAACTACATGCTACCCACAAGTTTATCACCCTATGTCAACTATTATCATGTTATCACCTTGCCTATGATATTGAACTACATGCTACCCACAAGTTTATTTGCTAAGTTTGATGTCATACATGTTTTGAGGTCAATAATCCTATATGCTAGTTGTGATGAACACCTTTGCCTCAAATATCATCATGTTTAACTTATGACCAACTTTACCAACCTTATGCCCCTCTTGGTCATATTTTTATGTTCCTTGATTTACTTGTGTTGATGCGAATTTACGTGCGATGTGGATACATTATGGGTAGTTAGGCAAACTTGAAATGACATGAAAAACATGACTTGAAATGTGAGATGAAACTTTATTATGCTTGAAAACTTGAATATGGTCATGACATGTAGAAAACCATAAAGTGGCCAACTCGAGGTTGGGTTGAATTTGTAGCGTAAATCTGCCCGGAACCGCCCGACAAATCTAGTGGCTACAAACAATAGGACCCAATGTGAGAAGTTGGTCACATCGCGCTTGAAACCCGAGGTTAGACTAGGTTGTGGTGTAAAGCTGCCCGGACCCGCCCGGCATATCCAGTAACCACAACAAAGTCTAATGTGAGAGGTTGGGTGCATTAAATTAATTAATGCCACATGTTAGGGTTAAGTCATGAGCCACTTGGATACACTTAACCTACTTGAAACATGATTGGATGGGGTTAACCACACTTAACCCGTTAGAAACCCTAGTTACGTGGTCTTTTTCAGCAATAACCCTCTTGGATGTATCACGATACCTTAGGGACTAGGCTAGGGTGGGGCACGATTACTGGGCTGATTGTAAGCGACCAGAACGACGGCTGAGTTGGTGCATCGGTGTAGGTTCAGGCGGACTATGGTCGTGCACATAGTCCGGAGTTGAAAAAGCAGGCACGGGCACCAGTAGGTTTAGACTGTGCGTGCTTGATTCGTGTCAGCGGTTGGCACCCTAGGACTTGATACACCCTAGGGTGGACCTAGCACAGTTTGACTACATTTCGTGATTGGGCTGTATGACACCGACACTCGACGAGTTAGGGTTATAGGGTGCCGATCGACTAGACCGTGTAGTTGGACCTTGATTTGGGTCATCTCATGATATTGGGCCAAGGGATCACTTCTTGTTTATACTTGACATGGGCCAGGATACTAGTACTTTTGGTGCAAAACTAAACCTTGTATATGCGATGCCACACTTGATCTACCTTGTTATCTATTTATCATTTCAGTTAGTTGCCATCTTTATGTTTCATCTCAGTTTCTCATGTTTAGTTAACTTCATTAGTTTTTATACTAATAGTAGGTAGGACTTACCAGTCTTTATGACTGACCCTTTTTCTTTTGCCTCTTTTCTTCCGTTCCCCCCCCCCCCGGTTCTCAGGGAGGGAATACTAGTGCTTAGCTTGGACAGTTGGCTTGCTTTCTTGACAGCTCATGTACGGTTTGGACTTGAGCTTGCTATGGCTTCACCACATCTATCTTGGGGATAGTTTACTTTATTTTATTTTCAGTTTATGTTTTCTAGACTTGTGGTAGTTGGAAAATAATGGCTAAGTACTTTGATGTAAGCTGACTATTTGGTTTTGAAATGATGGTTTTTAAACTTCTACCGCTGCTTTACTTATTTATTTATCTATGTTCTGTCTTGTGATATCTCTGTGCATGTTTACCTAGACAACACCCCTCCAAAGCTAGTGCCAGCACTCGTGAGTGTGGCCCTGGCGGATGTGGGGTGTTATAACTCAGGAAGATAACAAGACTCAAGAAGATAATGAGACTCGGGAAGAGTACAAAAAAGTGGAAAACAAAGAAGCGAAGGATGTGAGAAGAAGAAGCCCGCGGCTTCAAAAAGTAACACCAAGTTCAATGATTGAAAGATTAAAAGGGAAAAAGAGGAAGCCAAAAGTTGATTCTCAATTTCAGTATAAAGTAGTACACCGCAAAAAAAAACAAATACAATGAAAAAGACAGTGGAATGGTGGAGGAAAAAAATGATGAAATAGAAAATGTGAATGAAGAAGAAAGTGAAGAGAATAAAAGAGAAGATAAAACACATGATGAAGAGAATGAAGATGAAGGTGAAGAAGAGGAGAATACAAAAGATGTAACCGTTGGTGAAGTAAATATTGAAAATACAAGCAATGAAGATGAGGATGAATATGAAGATGAAGCAGAGGATGAAGATGGAAGTGATGAAAGTTATACAAAATTCGAAGAAACTGAAAAAGAAAAAGAATTGGTCGAAGAAGAGAAAGAAGAATCCAGTACAGATGATGAAGCTCAAGATGTAGAACCTATGGATGTTGACAAATATTCTGCAAGAAAGAAAGTATATCGCCAAAGAAATATTTTAAAGAGTCCGATATTACAACTCCTAGATACTCACAAACAAAACACAATCAGAGCATTCTTCGCATGCGCAGACACAACAAAGTAAGTTTTTTGTACTCGTTAAAATCTGAATTTCTTTAAATGAATCTGTAATATTTTAATATTTTTAAATTAAAATATAAATATAGCACGATAGCATGACAAAATGATGATACTGGAAGAGGAGGGATAACAATTGTACAGTCCATGCTAGAAGAACTGTTATTTGAAGAATTTACAGATGGTCAGGTAAATGTAAATTGTAATAGGTATTTTTTTTAATTATTAAGCAATATTCTGTTCCTAAGATGCTAACTTGTAGCATTATGATTGTTATTTTTTAAAATTCTAGCCTTCACTAGCATTTTGGAATTTTTTTTATAAACCATTATGTTGTTCCAGAAAGACTTTTTTCCACTACCATTATGATCAATTTTTAAATAAACAACAATGTTCGTGAAATGCTAATTCTCCTAGCATTATGATTTTTTTTTTCATAACATGGTGATTGAAAAGTACTAAATTTTGCTAGCATTATAATGAAATTTATGATAATACAAAATGTTGTTAAAAAAATGCTAGCTTCTACCAACATTTTGATTTTTAATTGGGTAGTCAACATGCTATTACAAAAATGATAAACTCTCCTATCATTTTGATTTTTATATCAGACAACATACTGGTAATAAAATGCTATCTCCCCCTAGCATTATTTATATACAATGCAACATCCTGGTAACAAATTTATATAGAAGCAAATTCCATGTTAAAATAATATACTAAGCTAACATTATTTTTATAATGCAGGTTATTGATTGGTTTACTTCAAATGCAAAAACATATGAACACAACTACATATTCAGTACAATCATGACGGTAAACAAAACTTTTACTTTAAAATTGTAAATATCAGAAACAAATTAATATTTTTAATGTTTATTTGCAGCATGCCATACAAACAGATGTTGAAAATGTTGTTCGAACATTGGTTAACCCAATGGTTCAAAAAATTGTCAAAGACGAAGTTGCAGAAACCATATTCTTTCCCTTGCATTACATCAACCATTGGACTTTACTAACTTTGGACTATGTTAAAATGCAATGGAACCACTATGATTCATTGAGGCCCAGAAGATCAACCTCTGTATCAAATAAACACTATAAGGAAGCGCTGAAGATGGTAAGATTGTTATTATCATATATAAGTATATATTTGGATGTAATTTGAAAATAAGCTATGTATTTTTTTTTTTTTTTTTGATACAGAGAAAAAAGATTGAAATGATCATCTATGAGAAATTGGCTGAAAACCACATTATAAACAAAAATATTGGAACAAAGCCGATGAAACAGCCACAATGCCCACAACAAGATTTCGACTCGTAAGTAAACATTAACAGTTTTTTTTAATAGATACTAAATGCTCAAACCATTATATTTTTGTACCAATACTGCCTTTTACCAAATAATCATCAGTTCATATTCTGCGACTGACAAACTAAATAAAATCATCAGTTCATTCTATTATGCAATAATTTACTTGAGGGGAAAGTTGATGTACCATGCAATAATGTTTCATTTCATAAAATCCTAGGAAAATAAAATATAAACCGGAGAAATCGAATGATATTCGACGATTATGTGTTCCTTCCTGGAAATTGGATAATATTTGAGCACAACACATGGTTTTTGCCAAATAATCCATTGGCAAAAAGCTAAATGATCATAGCATTGTATTTCTTATAACAATCCTTATTTATTTATTATTTTGCAGTTGCGACTGTGCATTATTTGTGATGAAATTCATCGAAAAATTGGATAGAGACAAAAATCTACCACAGGAATATAAAAAGGAAGATATCAGTCTTCTCCGTGCTAACACAGTGTTCAACATATTGAATGATCCACCAAGAAGTTGGGATATTATGAGTTACTTTGCAAACTCGTCCCCAGAAGAAATTGAAAACGCTGTGAAGAAGAAAGAACATGAATGAAGGGAACACTGAATTATTGATGTAGCGCCTGTTTTAATTCATTTGAATTTGCTGTTTAGACATTTAGTTGCTAATTGTAATTGAGTTTTAGTAATTTGAATTGATGTTAAAGTAGTGGCTGAACCTGGATTAAAAAATTATGGTACAGACATAATTGTACCTGTACAAATTTCATACCTACACGTGGTTAATTGCTCTGTTTTAATTTCATACATAGTAGTTGAAGCTGAATTGATTGTGACTTGCTGTTTTAATGAAAATTCAGGTTGTAGCCTGTTGTTCGGATTGGCTTATGTCTGATGTTTTTGTGCAATAAGAATTTTGGGAAAATTGTTGTTTTATGGCAACTGTATATTGGCTTTTTGAGATCTTTGTGATGGTTTGGTGATTACTGTTATACGAATGTGTTGAGTTATGCTTGTCTTTGAGATCTTTGTGATCATTTGGCTTTTTGAGATCTTTGTGATCATTTGGCTTTTTGAGATCTTTGTGATGGTTTGGTGGTTACTGTTATGTGTATGTGATGGTTTGGTGGTTAATGTTATGCTTATGGTTTGGTGGTTACAGTTATGTGTTACTGTTCGATCAACCATTATGTGTATGGGTTGGGTTATGTCTGATGTTATGTGATGAAATGTATAAATTAAAGTGCTATAAACAAATAGCATTATTATAAATAATTGTTTAGGCATACCAATCTAAAATAAAAATAAATTATTTAATCAACCTAACTATAAATGAATCTACTTTATCCTAAATTAAAAACGCTATAACAAATAACATTTTTATAACTAATTGTTTATGCATATCAATGTAAAATAAAAATAAATTATTTAAACAAAATAACCATAAATGAATCTATAACTAAAATATTTCATTCAACCGACCAAACCCAGAAACGCAAACGAAATTCAGACTCCAAGTTCAATCGGGTACGTATGGATATAAAAGAAGACAATATTCAAAACTTAATTAGATACCCATGCAAATAAATATACACCAAACAAAAAAAAAACGATTGTAAAGGACAACCAAATTCAAACCTAACCGAGTAAATACGAGATTCGAATGACACGTAAAACACATCCGCACCCGAGGCCTAATCTGGTACCTATGACACGTAAAAAGCTTCTAAACGCAAGGCCTAATCGGGTACTCCAGCAATGATTCTGCACCTAGTAGGGATTGTTTAACCAAGAGGGTACCCATGACACGTAAACGACATTTAGACACAAGGCCTAATCGGGTACCTATGACACATAAAAAGCTTCCGAATGCAAGGGCTAATCGGGTCATTCAACAACAATTCTGCACCCAGTAGGGATTGATTAACCGAGCGGGTACCCATGATATGTAAAAGGCACTCAGACACAAGGCCTAATCGGGTACCTATGACATGTAAAAAGCTTCTAGATGCAAGGCCTAATCGAGTCGTTCAACAACGATTCTGCACCCAGTATGGATTGCTTAACCGAGCGGGTATAATGACACGTAAAACACATCCGCACCCAAGGCCTAATCGGGTACCTATGACACGTAAAAGACTTCTAGATGCATGGTCTAATCGGGTACTCCAGCAATGATTCTGCACCCAGTAGGGATTGTTTAACCGAGCGGGTACCCATGACACATAAACGACATTTAGACACAAGGCCTAATCAGGTACCTATGACACATAAAAAGCTTCCGAACACAAGGCCTAATCGAGTCGTTCAGCAACGATTCTGCACCTAGTAGGGATTGTTTAACTGGGCGGGTACCCATGATACGTAAAAGACATTCAGACACAAGGCCTAATCGGGTACCTATGACATGTAAAAAGCTTCCGGACGAAAGGCCTAATCGGGTCGTTCAGCAACGATTCTGCACCCAGTATGGATTGCTTAACCGAGCGGGTACAATAACACGTAAAACACATCCGCACCCAAGGCCTAATCAGGTACCTATGACACGTAAAAGACTTCTAGATGCAAGGCTTAATCAGGTACTCCAACAATGATTCTACACCCAGTAGGGATTGTTTAACCGAGCGGGTACCCATGACACGTAAAACACATTTAGACACAAGGCCTAATCGGGTACCTATAACACATAAAAAGCTTCCGAACGCATGGCCTAATTGGGTCGTTCAGCAACGATTCTGCACCCAGTAGGGATTGTTTAACCCAGCGGATACCCATGATACGTAAAAGACATTCAGACACAAGGCCTAATCGGGTACCTATGACATGTAAAAAGCTTCCGGAAGAAAGGTCTAATTGGGTCGTTCAGCAACGATCTGCACCCAGTATGGATTGCTTAACCGAGCGGGTACAATGACACGTAAAACACATCCGCACCCAAGGCCTAATCGGGTACCTATGACATGTAAAAAGCTTCTGAACACAAGTCCTAATCGGGTACTCCAGCAATGATTCTGCACCCAGTAGGGATTGTTTAACCAAGAATGTACCCATGACACGTAAACGATATTTAGACACAAGGCCTAATCGGGTACCTATGACACATAAAAAGCTTCTGAACACAAGGCCTAATCGGGTCGTTCAGCAACAATTCTGCACCCAGTAGGGATTGATTAACCGAGCGGGTACCCATGATACGTAAAAGTCATTCAGACATAAGGCCTAATCGGGTACCTATGACATGTAAAAAGATTCTAGATGCAAGGCATAATCGAGTCGTTCAACAACAATTCTGCACCTAGTATGGATTGCTTAACCGAGCAGGTACAATGACACGTAAAACACATCCGCACACAAGGCCTAATCGGGTACCTATGACACGTAAAAGACTTCTAGATGCAAGGCCTAATCGGGTACTCCAGCAATGATTTTGCACCCAGTAGGGATTGTTTAACCAATCGGGTAACCATGACACGTAAACGACATTTAAACATAAGGCCTAATCAGGTACCTATGACACATAAAAAGCTTCCAAACATAAGGCCTAATCGGGTCGTTCAGCAACGATTCTGCACCCAATAAGGATTGTTTAACCGAGCGGGTACCCATGATACGTAAAAGACATTCAGACACAAGGCCTAATCGGGTACCTATGACATGTAAAAAGCTTCTGGACGAAAGGCCTAATCGGGTCGTTCAACAACGATTCTGCACCCAGTATGGATTGTTTAACCGAGCGAGTACAATGGCACGTAAAACACATCCGCACCCAAGGCCTAATCGGGTACCTATGACACGTAAAAGACTGCTAGATGCAAGGCCTAATCGGGTACTCCAGCAATGATTCTACACCCAGTAGGGATTGTTTAACCGAGCGGGTACCCATGACACGTAAAAGACATTTAGACACAAGGCCTAATCGGATACCTATGACACATAAAAATCTTCCGAACACAAGACCTAATCGGGTCGTTCAGCAACGATTCTGCATCCAGTAGGGATTGTTTAACCGAGCAGGTACCCATGATACGTAAAAGACATTCAGACACAAGGCCTAATCGGGTAGCTATGACATGTAAAACACTTCCGGACGAAAGGCCTAATCGGGTCGTTCAGTAACGATTCTGCACCCAGTATGGATTGCTTAACCGAGCGAGTACCCATGATACATAAAAGACATTCAAACATAAAGCCTAATCGGGTACCTATGACATGTAAAAAGCTTCCGAACACAAGGCCTAATCGGGTCGTTCAGCAACGATTCTAAACCCAGTATGAATTGTTTAACCGAGCGGGTACAATGACACATAAAACACATCCGCACACAAGGCCTAATCGGGTACCTATGACACGTAAAAGACTTCTACATGCAAGGCCTAATCGGGTACTCCAGCAATGATTTTGCACCCAGTAGGGATTGTTTAACCGAGCGGGTACCCATGACACGTAAAAAACATTTAGACACAAGGCCTAATCGGGTACCTATGACACATAAAAATCTTCTGAACGCAAGGCCTAATCGGGTCGTTCAGCAACGATTCTGCACCCAGTAGGGATTGTTTAACCAAGCGGGTACCCATGATACATAAAAGACATTCAGACACAAGGCCTAATCGGGTACCTATGACATGTAAAAAACTTCCGGACGAAAGGCCTAATCGGGTCGTTCAGCAACGATTCGGCACCCAGTATGGATTGCTTAACCGAGCGAGTACCCATGATACGTAAAACATATTCAAACATAAGGCCTAATCGGGTACCTATGAAACGTAAAAGACTTTTGGATGCAAGACTTAATCGGGTACTCCAGCAATGATTCTGGACCTAGTAGGGATTGTTTAACCAAACAGATACAATGACACGTAAAACACATCCTGACACAAGGCCTAATCAGATACCTATGACACGTAAAAGTCTTCTGGATGCATAGTTATAATGTACATAATTGTATGCTTTAGCTTCAATTACCATAATATAATTATTTTAGAAATTAACTATATTTCAAAAATTAATTAGCAGAAAATGCTATATTGAAATAGCATACGACATTACCCAAATAACACATAAAGTAGCATCACATAGTTTATTATTACACAACTACTAATCAAATAGGTCAATCAGTTTAACATCATACAAAACAAAACACTAAATCAATATAGCATTAGTCCGTAGAATTAATGTAGAAAATAGCTGGTAAAAACATGCCATAAACAACAAACATAACTATGCATGCTTTACAAATAAAATACATAAAACAAAATAAATGAAAGCAAACACATAATGTGGCATTAGTCTTTATAAACGATATAGAAAATAGCAGATAAAAAAATACCAACAATCACAAACACAACAGTGCATATTTTACACAAAATATGCAAAAAAAAAAAAAAAAAAAAAAAAAAAAAAAAAAACGAAAGCAACCACATAAGTTTCACAAATACAAGTTAAATTTATATTAATAAAGTTACCTAACCACTTTTACTTTATACAGCTAATAATCTAATCAGCCAATTACTTTTACAATATACACAACAAAATGCAAAATTAATATAGCATTATACTGTTTAATTGATGTAAATAATAACAAGTGATAAAATGCCAGCAACCACAGACACAGCACTTCATAATTTAAACAAAAAAAAAACACAAAACATAAAATGAAAGCAGAAATACAAGTTAGATTTATATCAAGAATAACAACTCAACATGTCCCAATAACCAATAAAAAGTAACAACTACATACTAAGTATATAGTAATGTATCCAATGGAAAAAAAACTGAAAAATAAAATTCAAATTTAAATCTTCTTTGAAGCTTGACAATTCCTCTTGTTATGTCCAACTTGATCACACTTGCTGCATTTATTCCGCTTATTCTGAGAATAAGAAAAGCCACCATGTCTTTTAGTACAAGGTCTTCCAGCACCTCGAATTTCTTTAGGCGGTCTAATTACAATTTCATCTTCAGTAACAATTGGCTTACCGACAGTTGGAATTGGATTAATAGCATGTGCATAACTAGCTCTAAAAGCATTAGCTGTAAAATAATATTTCACAAATTCATATACCGATAGCCTTTATTTATTCATACACTTAACAGCATGTGCACATGGAAAACCGGTAACTTTCCACTGATTACAGCTACACAATCTTTTTTCAAGATCAACATGATGTGAAATAGGAGATCTAACTTCAAAAATATTTTCATTAGACCTATATGCATTCCATCCAAACTCATCTTTAACTAACTTTGACAATCGTTGGTCCGTGACTGGACATAAAACAGTAGTCCACTTATGGCATTCTTCCCTTCGCTTTGCCATTTGTTCCATTACTTTCACTCGAATTCCATCTAGACAAGAGGTAATCGGCATAAACCTATCATCCACAATCCAAGAGTTAAAGCTCTCAGCCACATTAGAAGAATATTCTCCATACCTTCTACCTTGAAAAAACAAATCTACCCAATGTTCTAAAGGTTTATCTTTAAGGAAGTTGATTGCGGCAACACCTCCAATTTCTTTAAATTTTAACATATAACGTTCAAAATCTGATAGATTGGAAGCTCGAGTTATAAGTTTAAACAAACCAACAATTGATGTATCACCCTTGCAAGCTTTAACCATTGAACCAATATTTTGCTCCATATGAAATGTGCAATAACTATGAAAAGAAGATGGAAACACTTTCGGAACACCTAAGAGCAAACCCCATTGACGATCAGACATAAAAACTAATTCACGATCTTCATGAAGCATCTCTTTAAGATTCTCTAAAAACCAAGTCCAATTTGATTCATTTTCATGTGAGACGACTCCCATAGCTAGTGGAAAGAAACCGGAAAAAATGCAATACAAATTAAAATGCTAACATAGAAAAAAAAAACTGATATACCATAACTATATACAAAATATAAATCAATTCAATTTCTTACATATACCATGCTATATGGAATTAAAAAATGCTAAAGTAAACTATAATAATATATGTCATGACTAAATCACTGAAATAAATAAAAAAGAAAAGCAGCAATATGAAGTAGAACAAAAAAGGGTAAAGCAAAAAAACATAATGTATCTTTGGATGAAAACTGAGAAACAAGTATGATAAAATTGCAGTCATATGATACGCAGGAGTCATACAGTACACAAGGATTTAAAAATGCTAATGTAACCTAGCATAATGAATTTCATAACCAAATTAATGAAGCAAATAGAAAAAAATGAAACAATATGATAAACAAAAAAATTGCTAAAGGAAAAAGAGTATCATGTACTTTAGTATTACAACTGTTAAATAAATAGGAAAAAAAAGTAGTCTTATAATATTTCTATGTCAATCTCTCTCAAAAAAAAAAAAAAAAAAAAAAAAAAAAAAAAAAAAGAAAAGAACAACACAGACGCACAGAATAACAAACAAAGCAAAAGGAAAACAAAATAAGCAATATAATACACAGAGGAAAAATTCTAAAAAAAAAAAAAAAAAAAAACTTAATGTGCTTCAAATTCACAGCAGTGATTTTTTTTTAATACACTCTTATAAAAAACAAAGATTAAAATGCTAATGCAAACTGTCATAATATACTTCATGAATGCATAGAAGAAAAAAAAACAATAATATACAATACAATGAAAAAAAAAATCAGCATTATGTATTCCATAGTATTAAACAAACAAAAAATGCAGCAGTAAAATAAGAAAACAGAACATCCAGTATTTCAATATCTGTTTGAAAATTGAATTTGTACAACTATGAACAAAAAATGCTAACTAGATTAGCATTATCAAATATAATGCAAATGAAATGCAATATTCAGTGTTAAAAATATATGCAATATGTTATCCATATAATGGCTCCTGGGCCGTCACACTAGCTAGTAGCTCTGGCACAGAAATGTACAGCATGTACGGCAACCTTACACCAATGAAAGGCAGCCTCTAATGGGGATTGTAGCATGCATGCCAACATGCATTAATTAGTTACAAACCCAAACTTATTACAGTGAACGAAACCTAATGTTATATTGTTATACAGCATGAAAAGCCTATTGTCAATTCCAGAGCAGCCAAGGGAAACCAGAGATATATCATCAACTGAAGGCAAGTAGAATTTTTTTGTAAAGAAATACTTTTCAGTAACAATATTTTTTAGTAACAATATTCTTCCCATAAAATACACGAACTTCACCAAAAATCGCATACTAAAGAATTCAAAAACAAAATACTAAACAAATTAAAATAAAATAAAAGACAAAGACCAAAACTCAAACCTTGGTTTCCATTTTTTGCAGTGGTTGCTAATAAAACTCCTGGTCTACCCTTTAAAAATGTTGCATCTAGAAATATAAGAGGACGGCAATGTCGAAAATCAACTAAGTAAGCATTAAATCCAATACAAACTCTTTCAAATTGCTGACTCGACGAATCAACATCCAAAGCAACATAACTTCCTGGATTAGTTTTCTTCAAACTCTCCAAATACCAATTTAATTCATTGTATGACATAACATCATCTCCATAAATTTCCTTCAAAGCCAATTGTTTTCCGGAGTATGCAAAATAATAAGAAAGATCAAAATTAAACTCTCTTCAAGATTCAGTGATAATATCTTTCGGCTTCTTCATAAGGACATCTCTAATTTGATCAATAATCAAAGATTTAATAAATTTACTAGAAATTTGGACTTTCTTAACATCCCTTAATCCAGCACCACACGAATGTTCAAAGTTATAAGTTCTAATAAAGAAACAAAGAGGCTGTCTAGGATCCGAAGAAGCATTTAAATTGAATTTACAACCTTCCTTATTCCAAGAGCATATGACAGATATTCTTTCAGAACAGTTTTTAACAAAAATCAATTCATGTCCTTCTTTTATTTGATAAGCCATTATAAACTACCTAAAATCTTCAGCACCACTAAAACAATAACCAATAAAATCCATAAGATTCAACTGAAACCCTTTTTTCATAATATCTTTCAAATAAGAACTTGATTCACCAGAAGCCTTGATGCTATAAGAACCAGAACAAACTGAAATACTCTGCTGATTAGAATTTACTGAAAAATCATTGTCAACATTGAGCTCCAGAGCACGATGGCACAACTTAACAGTGAAAACAAAAAAAGGACTCTTCTTATAAATTTGAAAGCACAGTATTGTATGCAAATCCGAATCAGTATCAACTGTGATAATCTTACTTTCCAAATTATATGATATTTCAATAGAACTAAGAGTAAGATGTGTCCAATATTCACATATGCTATTCTTAACAGCAAGTAAAGAACAACTCATGTCCAGTCGAATAGAGTAACTACACTCATCAAGTAAAAATAAAACCAAAATGTTATTCCCAAGACTGCTCCTGCGAAAAATTATACAAATTCAGATATAAATAACAAATGATATTATAAGATGTCGAAAAACCAAGTACAGTCAAAATAAATATTAAACAGCAAGAAAATGCTAAATGCACATAGCATTAAAATCTAAAAAAATCATAACATCGTATCCAAATACATACCCTTGTTCTTCTCTACTGATTAAAATCAAATGAGACATGACGCAAATAGCCTGTAAATTCATAAGAAAATAAGATCAACAAAACATAACCAAAAAAACAGTAAATAATAGATCGAATCGATCCAAAATAAAAACCTAAATTAAGGTAAAATTACCTGCTGAGATCGATTTAATAAAAGAATCGAAATAACCCAATTAACGATATAAAATGCACGTAATCAGTGAACGATTCGAATTTCCATTTGAATTGAAAGAAAATCGAAAGAGGGAAGGAGAAAATTAAAAACATAGCATTATTCACTTAGACCTAAAAATAAGCTGAAGTTTGGCCTTTACGTAAAAATATCTGAACCGCGTTTTTTGGACCAAAAAAATTTAAAAGTTTGTCCTCCAGCCCATTTTCCACAAATTTAAAATTATGAATCCTTGGTAATTATAAATTTCAAAACGAAAAACTCCTAAATGCAGAAATAAAGGCTCCTGAATGGTCTGCAAATGCAAAATCCATCAAACCAAACGACAAAACTCAGCCCAAACACAAATACTTATTCATTAGATCTCCATTTCAGCTAATTTCTTTATTCCTTTATTAAAGAGTAACCGAAAAATGAAAAACTAATAACAATTATAGTGTCCAACAAACAACAATATGTTTTGCCCAAGTTTTATTTTCTACTTCCCACTTCAAAATGGAGCTTACCGATATGAGGGGAGCAGCTTTCATTTACTCCCTCAATATTTCTTACTTTAATTATTTAACCTTGAAGTAATTTGGTACTAATAGAAATCATTTGACTATTAATGATCGAAAACTAAAACTTACAAAGACTACATCTATTCTCACCCCGCAATTTGCTCTTCCCACCCCGGTAATTTTAAAAAATAAATTTCACCCCAGTTTTTTCTTTTCCCACTCCGTTTATTCTTTAACTAGCCTTGTTTCTTCCATTGTCTATGTTTATATTCTTTATTTTAACTTCCTTTTGCAGTTTTTCGTTTCTCCATCAAAACTCTAGCAACTTTACATTCTACTATATGTATAATGAAAAAAAATGCAAACAATAAAGAAATAAATATATAAAAAGATGATCAAAACAGTGGTATTATAACAGTTTTCGATCTATTTTCTCATTTTGGTCAAAATTAAACAATGATTTTGCTGAGTTGCATTCGAGGATAGGGCTGATTAAATCAACTCGCCCTTAACATTTTGATTGATTTCGATCAATGTCACGGAGAAAAGCAATTAGAACTAATAATTACAGTTAATGAAACGTATAATTAATAATTTAAGGGTAAAATTGAAATTACCAATTTAATATTTTGAACAGAGGATGAAGAGTAATAATTGGGATGGGGATGAAGAGTAATTATTGGGATGGGGATGAAAGATACAGCCATTTACAAACCAAATTTAAAATTCACATTTCAAGGTAAACCTGTCAATTACAAAATGACATTATCTAATAAATTATTACTAAGCACATACTAGCTAAATAAAGCATATCAATTTAACTGCTAGAATGTCACATTCAGTTACTACTTACTACACTACTAAATTTAAACATACAATCATAACAAAAATAACCAATATTAAATATCTTTTCAATTCTGCGACAGTGGGAGAACCACCAGTTAGCAGAAAGGGATGTTCAAGGAAGAAGGATCTGAAAAAACTGAATTTGAAGGAAGATGCAAAAATAAAGCAACATTTCATCGATGTAACACTACATACTATTTTACAAATAAAGCTACAAGATCCTTACAAAAGATGGGAATTTGCATAAGAAACGACTGTATTTTAATCCAATCATAAAACGTTAAAAACGAAACCAAATCGTAGTTAATTTTAACTGAAAATAAATGATTTCAGATCTCAGTGGAATTTACACCATATAATCAATGCCTACGGCTAAGATATAACCGCAGATTAACATCTGCATCATATGCAACAATCCTGCAAACTTCTAATAGCATTTTCAAATTGAATTCCTCCTTGAATGGTTTCGTTCTAACAAAAAAATAGACAAAAAAATGGCTTCAGTGTGTGTAACGAAGGAGAACATAGATAAATCTCATTGATTCTTTCATCATCAGTTAAATAAAACCTCGGAAAATAAGTAGCAACAAGCACAGGGTCAAATCAATGATCCACAAATTAACGCGCTATCAAAATCAAATAAAATGAATATAGAGGTAGGATTACTCCTCAACAACTACGGATCAGTAGTTAAGCTAACAAAATAAAACTAAATCAGAATCCTAACGAATTAAATACTGCATCCTTACAAATACCCACAAATTTCTAGTTTTAATAATACGTAGTATACAAACAGCTGCTCAGTGGAAGGAGAAGTCGTATAATTTGGGTTAAAGGCTCACGGAAAATCCACTGCCCAAACACCTGTTCCATAGACATCATCATAACAGCTCTGTATTTTTAGCTTCTTCTCTAGAAAAAAAATTTTGATTTTTTTTTTTCTAGAAAAAGAAAAAAGAAAGAAAAACTCAAAATGGACAGAAGATGGATTGTTTGCAAAGGAAATTGATGGCTTCAGAGTGTGTAACAAATGAAATCACTGACTAGTCTCAATGAAATTCGCTAAGATTCATTTTTTTAATCTCATCATCAGCCATGCTAAAATCTATGGATAGGAAGGGAAATAAATACAAAGAAACAGCAAAAAAATGAACATGAAAATAAACTTGTATGCTCGAGTAAGACGGAGTCGAGCGGTTTGATGAGAAGGGGCAGGAAACGATTATTTAAAGGAAGGGCTTGAGGTTCGTTCCTCGCAACTAGGGTTCGGTCTATGATTCAAAAATGTATTTTGCACGTGACACAAAAAATTAGGTTTAAGTACCTCTATGCGAACCTGTATTTCTTTGCAGGACAACGATTTAAAAGGTCAAGTTTTCAGGATATAATTTATGATTTGGTGCTAATTAACTACTCTTTTAAACAACATAATTTTATAAAGGACAAAAGTCAAATTTCATATTCTCAGACTAACCCTCTCCAACTTCTGTTCTATTTTTTCACGAAATTTACGATCCCTTCTCCGCATTCTCGCTTCAAACCGTGTATCCATAAATTAGGGTTATTAGTGTTGCCGTTCTCTGCTTTTGCTTCGATCAAATAAACAAAAAGCTCCGCCGATCACCTAATTCTAGAGCTGTCTTGGCTTTGTTTAGGTAAATTTTCCTTATTTTGATGTCTTAAATGCATTTTAAATGTTCAGGTTATTCAGTCCTCTTTAAACTTATACCTGATCAAATTGAGGTCTCGATCTTGTATTGTGATACTCTCCGATACGAAGAGGAAAATCAATTTGGACGAGAAATCGTTTCAGTGGTCACTTTTCCATTGGCGACTAGATTGTTGCTTGTCAACATCTAATATTTCGTTATTCTGAAAATTCCCCAATGCTTGTTATTCTTTATTTTTCTTCCCCGGTGTTTAAAACTTCTAAGCCTGAATAGTTGGATACTGAAAATTCCCCAATGCTTGTTATTCTTTATTCTGAAAATTCCCCAATGCTTGTTAATCTTTAATTTTTTTCCCCCAATGTTTAAAACCCCATTTGCGAATAGTTGTTGTAGTTTTTCGTAAATTTTCTAAGCCTGAATAGTTGGAAACCATATTAATGTCATTAATCAGTTGAGTAGTATTGTAACATCCCAATATTTTATGTATATTTTTAAACTTAGATTTAAAATAAATAAATGAGTTAATCTTAGAAAAATCAAAATTTGTTGGTTTTATGTCGATAATTATTCGAATTTAGTATGAATAGATTTTTTCAAATTTAGTTTTATTTAAAAAGGGCTATAATTTGAAATTGAATATTTAAATAATAAAATTTATCTGAGTGGGTTAATTTAAAAGTTGAATTCAAATTTAAATTGGAAACGGTGAAATTCTAAGTCGTTGAATAATAATTGAAATTCAAATCAAAAAAAAAATTGAATAACCAAATTTGAGAAGAATTTGTGAAACCGATTTTTAACTTTATTTAAGTTTAATTTGATTTAAATTGGAATTTTTAAATTATTTAAAGTAAAAGGGATTCAAACTTATTTGTTAGAAGATGGAATTTAAGTTGTTTAAATTTAATTTGAAATTTAAATTTTTAAATTTGAAATATTCAAATATGGAACTTGAAATCGATGAAATGAATTTATAGATTTATTTAAGTTATAAGTTGATTTAAATTTGAATTTATAAATATTAAGTTTGAATTAAAACAGTTAATTGAATTTTTAAATATCTTATTAATTAATTAACCGTGGAATTTAACCATTTTTGGCGACTGTCTCGGAATTCGACGAAATTGGCGCCATTGGATCCGGAGCAGAGAATTTTCTAGGATTCCAATTTTTGTAAACATCGGACCTGTTATGTGAGCGTACGGGAGGAAACGCGAAATGGATCTGTGGAACAAGATGGCAGGGGTTTACTGGATCTGGGCCTCCATCTATATAAATAAAAATTTCTTTTAGTTCTCACCAGCCCATTCCTCATTGTACGTACTTCTCCATCAGCTCATTTTATTTTTCTAATGGCTGAAATAATTTTACCAAACCCTAGAAAACAAAATTTCAAGCTTGAAATGAAACTTCCTCAAACCCTATCATATTATATATCAAAACGAAGCTCTCGACGATACGAAGCTTCTGGTATCTTTTGTTTCGACATGCAGCGCGTCAAGTGGACGGAAATCGATGGTCAAACCCCTGATTTTCGTAACCCTAAGTGTAAAAATTGGGGCTTTTTGATCGAGAGCTTAATCAAGGAATCCATGATGTGGGTATTGGTGAGAAGGAGGATACGAACTCAGGGGTGGTGTTAATTTGACCAATAGCAGTCTAGGGTGGCCGTAATTTGCATTTTAGGGTTTGAAAACCCGTTTGGGGACATCGTCGCCAGCTCCGCATACGGTCACCGGAGGTGGTGGCTCCTGCACCCGTGGATGCGTCTCGAGGCGAGCTCCCTTTTTCCAGCGATCAGAGTCCTTGATTTGGCCGGAGCTAGATGTTTTCGGCGGTCAAAGGAAGCGGTGCGGTTGGGTTTTTCTTTTGCAATGGTTACTGTAGCATGAGCGGGAGAACGGTGTAGGGGTGATGACGTGGCGAAGCTTAAGTGGTGAGAAAATATTATTTTATTATTCTTATATATTTAAAATTCAAAGTTGTAAATCCTTAATAACTTCCTCGTTTTAACTCGGATTTGGATGCGGTTTGTTGCGTTGGGATCGTGGCGGAGTTGCGGACGTTTTGGCACTAACCTGGCTGCGTTTAGAGACTATGAAATTTTGGTCTTCTTTTGGACGTCTGATCCACTAAGGACCCAAAGGTGAGTGATTTTTCGCTCATGAAATACTAAATTATTCCCATATTTATTGAATTAAATTATGAAGTAAGTTTGGTTGCATGGTTGTGTTGGATTGTTGATGTGTGGTTTAAATTTAACATGCAAGTGTGTTAACATGCAATTTAAGTAACTGATTTGTTATTTAATTTAATTTAAATTTCTAGTTGAATTCGAACCCTTATGAAATCCTGAAACAGTTTAATGCTGATCAGTTGAATGAAATGGTTGTGATGGATGTTGGTTGAAATTTATTACTGAATTTATAGTGACATTTTTATGCTCCTTATTCAGTATATTGTAATACATGTTGATCTTGACGATAAATCCCATTTACCCTTGATGTTGCGGGCATCTAATGAACCCGGGATTTATCGATAAAATGAATTATGAACACGGAGTGAAATGATAAACCTCTGTGACCCTGATTTGGATTGAAATGATAGATCCATCCCTGAAATATCGAGAAATTAAATTTAAAATCACTTGGCCATTGGGTAGATAATTATATACAGACATCGGTTGGTTAAATGATTTCAAATATTTAAAAATTTTATTTAATAACATTTTCCCTCTAAAGGAATGTACCGATACTCAATAATTCAATTCTGTAAAGATTCTGAACTGGGATGTTGATAAAGGGTTAAAGAAATTTTTCCAAAACAAGGTGTAAATATTTAAATCGGAATGTAAATATGATTTAAAAATCTTTTCAAATTAAGAGTTGGATTAGAAGGAAATAAATTCTTATGTAATCTGATTTTGGGAAATTTGGAAATCAAAGATATTTGGGTTGTTTTAACTCAGTTGAATATATATTTGAACTCTTGAAATCAAATAGTTGGTTGAACGGGGTTGAAACGAGAGATGTAATTTAATGAACTCCGTTGAGACCGGAGGATAGATCCAAGTATTGAAATTTGGAAGGGAGGAAGATTTTGATTAGAGAAATTTATTTTTAAATATATTCATGTATTTGATTCCAAGTAATTATTCTTGCTTTAATTTATTACTTACCTTTACTTATAACTATTGTATTTTAAATAAAGTTTTTCCTTATAATTCATTTTTCAAAATCTTCTAGTAAACCTATATTTAAGTAATATATAATATTTAAATTACTAATTTATTTTAATTACTATATCCTATATGTATATCTATATATTTATTATAAAAAAATTTATTTTATTATTATTTTTATTATTTCTATTGTTATTATTATATATAAACATTTAGTTTACAAGTGTTTTGAAATTATAAATTTCTTCCGAATGGAAATGCTTGAGTTGAACCGCTGGTTCAAATGGAGTTGAGATAAGAATCCATGATAATTTGAAATCTTTGAGATAAATTATATTCTATTTGAGTATAAGTCATTTTGAAATATTATATGATTATAATATAATGATATGAAATATATTCTAGTTTTAGAATATAATCGGGTTGGGTATGATTATGGAAGGTTGATATGAAAATTTGATTCGATTGAATATAAATTGGGTTCGAAATAGAAGATGATATTTAGATATGAAAGCGAATCTTTATCAAAATAAAAGAACCAACCGATGTGGAAAATGTAAGCGTTGGTTGTCAAAGAGACCGTAATCGGCATAAGGCATACTCTCTGTCAGTGTCGATACCACTTTGACAATTGTGAACGTTATGACGTATCCAGAACGAGTATGATAACTTGGAGGCAAATTCTGGATTTGATGAAGATGAACGATGACGAAATAGCCCTGACCTTCGGGTCAGAATTGAAATGACTAAAACAGGAGCTATACCGTGACTAATTGAGGTTAGCGCCTTTGATCGGACACACTTCTTCGATGCTATTTATATGACTATGATGATGATGATTTGGGCCCATTTGATTTGACATGGGAGTGTGTTCCGAGGTGGGCGGTAGTGGCTGCTATGCGTTACCACCGGTCCGGGAGTGCAATTGGTAGAATCTTACCCTGGGCATTGCCTCGAGTGCCTTGTCATATTTATCCTTATCGAGCCCCTACGATTTTGATTTAACATTGCTTTCTATGGAGTGCCCTCTGATAACACCAGTACGGTGAATTTACGGTACTGTATAGACTGTTGGTGCCTGTAAACGGCGTAAGGGTAATATGGTAATCCCGCTTACGATATTTTCAGTATTTATACTTTACTGAATAGACATTATAATAATAGCGTATTATTATATAGATATTAGTTTAACGGATCCTTAAGAGATGGAAAAATCCCGTAACATCTCTTGAGTTACTGCACCCATGACACTGGTATTATTTCGTATTTTAATTTGACTAATATGAGAATGATTTAGTGCTGATTCGAGTGTTTGTTGTGTCTTATTTTTATGCAATACGCTCGGGTCAGCAGGCGCTTGCAGTTAACAGGGATGACTGTGACTGGGAGATCGAAGACGAAGATTTGGTATATCTATTATCTATACATATGTATTTCTGCTGCATTCTTATTCCGCTGTTATGATATGTAAACCTGTTTATGTGTAACTCTGATAATCATTTAATGTTAAATCAATGTATACTTTCAATTATTTTAAACTGCTATTGTTTATTATATGTTGTCCTTCCGCTGTGAGATTCTGTGATTGGTTCTTTTCTTTCTTCTTTTTCTTCTTTTCCCAATAATTACCTGCATTTGCGATTTGTTTGAGTCGACATGTGTGGCTTATTGTCGATTCGAACGGTCAAAAATTTGGGTCGTTACAAGTATGCAAGGTTTATTCATTTATTTTTCAATTGGATGTTGTTGCCCCTCCCATTTTCTGAACTATTCATTTCCACTTTTTTTTTTTTAAATTCTTGTTCGTTATATTTATGAGTAATTAATTTGGTCTTTAGTGTCCAGCTCGTGGGAAATGCTTAACTTACGAAAATTCTTTCAGTGATAGCATACAAAACTGTTACCGCAAATGTAATTTTGTTACATAATATAGGCTAATTGTTAGTTTCAACAATCAATAATCTTTATATTTTCTTCAAATGGAATATAGAAGTACAACTGCACTATAATGCTATATCTATGTATGCATTTTTATATCATTTTAGCTTGTTTATTGTAGTTGTAACTGGTAACTACTATAATTTGAATTAGCATAATTGTCATCTCTATCGATATAAGCAATATCCTTGGACTTAGCAAACCGACAATAGTCGTCGCTAACACGACTACGATAGTCTTTGCTATAATCGACGCTATTTCGTTTGCGTCGGATAAATAACAACGATTTTACGATGGATTTTAGTCATCCCTATCAGCACAGCCTTTCCTGTAATGCATGCATAAACATTATATTACTTACAAACAACATAAAGATCAATTAAATAGTTTTAATGTTGAAACTAAAAATTGAATGATAGTTTTAATATTCAACACTACTTATTCAAAGTCTTTCAGTTTACATCTGTATTTATAGTTATGTATCACAATGCAGTTTGTATAATTTAGTACATGCTTCAAACTTACGTAAGTACTTAACTCTCAGTTGCTTCTCATTTATCCGGGGGGGGGGGGGGGGGTAAAAGTATGGAAACAAATAACCTCATGTCTACAATTTTGCCATGATTTTAAAATGCAAATATTTCTTGTTATATTCCCAATACGTTTTCTTTTATCATATATAACAAATGTGATTAATGCATGACTTTGCCTACTGTGTTAGATTATGTATACATTATTTGTTGTTTCATTTTGGCCACCATTATTTTTTAGGGAATTAAAATCCTGAACTATGACTACTGAAAACAAGATATCCTTATTTTATTTAACATGTATTTTACATACACAAAGTCATGGGTCTATGTTGGTAAGAATGTGTGTGTCCCCTTCCATGTGTTAGACTTGCATGTGTAAATTCTATATGTATCAAGGTATTTTGGACTTAGCAAGCGGCTTGCTCTTACTGTGTTGGTGATTTTGAACCATTAACTGTGTTGGTGATGTTGGTTACTGCTAAGTTAACAACTACACAATGTTTAGTTATGGGTGATTAATTTTTAGTTTTTTTACATAATTAACAAGGATAATATTATTATATATGTGTATCTATATATTCTATTTTACATAATTTTCGAAGGAAGAGCATCAATATTCTATTTTGTATATGGATTCGATTATTGAATTCTATAATACTATAAATGTACTCGTAGCCTGTTTTTTAATTCCAGTATTTAAATTATATTATACCATATTATTTTAGAAGTATATGATACCATCTCTTGTCAGTATTAGAGGTATTTTCCTATATGTATGTTGAATGCCTGACATGCTATAAGTAGTTCGCTAAATTATTCTGTAGATACTATTGTGATTTCCATCCTGCTCTTATCACTTATTATAGTTTTTCATTGTCACTGATATACATTGTTCCCTCATGTGCAGCTCATATGAAAATGAATCCTTCTTGTCTTGAATCAGAGAAGAATCGAGGGACAATCAAGTTTACGTGGTTCTTTGCTACTAAAATCATCAAGTGAAAAAAATTTATAGGTATTGTTACTTCATAAGCTTTTCTTATTCTCAACATATTTGAAATACCACATCTTACTTATATTACTGATTCAATGTCACTTTGCTTAGCTCATCACATAGTAAATATGTTTTGGGAAACATACCCTTCTGGTAAATATATGAAAGCCTTTAAATTATGTTTTGGGAAGCAGTTTCACTCCACAAGATATGGGATACCAGGAAATTATTTGACACAAATATGACTATAGACATCACATTGAGGATTTTGTCTCAAACAATAAAGGCTAAATTAACAAACTGGCAATGATAGATGTTAAAATAAGTGATGATCTGTAAGTGAACTTGGTCCTATGCTTGTTAGCTTCACAGCTTAATCTATTGATATTTGGCTACAATATGAACCAGTTGAGCATAAACCACAATCGAGCTTCTCAAAAGGTTGAGGTCAGTTGAGGGTTATTCAAGGACCAAAACATGGCGTTAGATGTGAAGGGTAAGGCCGCATTATTAAAAGGTTTAACGGAAAAAGATAAAGGCTCTATGAAAAGTAACTAGGATGCTTATATCAACAAAAGTGAATGTTACTATTGTCATAAGAAGGGATATTAGAAGCGCAATTGTCCAGATTATTTGGAATGGTCAAAGAAAAGATGGAAAGATTTTTTTTAATCTTAGAGATATGTTTATGATTCAAGACCATTTTGCAATAAATAAATTATCATGGGTTTAAACACTTTTGTTAAATAAAGTTTCTTTCATTGCAGCCACTTAAGTTGAGCCATATATCATTCTTATTATTCTTGTGCATTTCCGTTTTCGTGCTTGTAGTTATTCTTTTGCATTTGCCTTTTACCCACACTTTCGGTTCTATGTTCATTTGTTCAAGTTTTTTTTCTGTGTTTTTTTGTTCAAGTGTTTTTCTTTGTTATGTTACAACCTTCTTCCTGGGCTTGGACATTTGATTCTAACTCAGATTTCTTTTAGCTTGCTTACTTTATCCTGAAGCACTATGAGTTTTGTATCTTTATTTAGAGTTTTCCTACCTATTTATCAGTTAGAGTATGGGATTTTTTTAACAATTCATTCATAACATAAGTGGATGAGTGTGAACCTTCCACTGCATGATTATTCTGGCTTTAAAATCCTTAGCTGACTTAAATCCTTCATCCCTTTCTTTACCGACGTCGGCCACTTCTTTTTGTATCTGGTTGCTATCTTGTTGTGGTTGGTTCTTTCTCAGTCAAAAAAAAAAGAAAAAGAAAAAAAAAATCTGGTTGATCAAATTAACATCAAAGAGGCCGCTAGAAGTAACTTTCTAATTAAAAAGCGATCCATGTTCTCATTAATCTAATTGATTATTTTATTTACTTTTGGGCTAGTTATATCTTTGATGTTGCAATCAAACATAACTCCAGTTAGGCAATAGTCAGGAAGAACCACCTGCTTCATAATAGAATATATATGTAATATGTGTTCGGATTAATTTCTCAAGGTATATCATAATTAAGAGTTTAAAAAATAAATGGCATATGCCTACAAATAATAAATATAACAAGATTAGCTAATAATAAATATAACAAGATTACCCCGGTTATGACCCCGGTTATTACCCCGATTATTACACAGTAAGGTTATGATCAAATTAGCTAATAATTTAGTTTCTCCACAAAAAGATTATAACATATGTGTAACGTGTGATGAGCTTAAAAATAAAATCTTTTGCCAGATAGATGATGATAATTGACAAAATAGACATTATGAATGCATTGGCAGGTGACACTGTGTATCATGATGCATGGATGGTCAGTTGGGGAACTTTGGAGCATGTTAATAGAGTGTTGCATTCAAAGACTGGATGATCAAGCTCATGTTGGGTTCTTAAAGTTGACTAGCTCCTGATATAGTCAGCAGCGGTAATGTGGATTATATGTCTGGATTATGATGAATCATGTATCCTATAATCGAGTAGTAATGTTTAATGTGTTTTATGTATTGTAAAGTATGATATTGTTTGAAAGAACTTTTTTCTACAACAGATGAATGATTTCATATTGTGATTGGATGCTTTGCAGTTTATTTTTATGCAATGGTTTCTTCGCATTTCTTACGCTAAGTTTGCTTTTATTATTATTGTTATCATCATCATGATGTCAATTCATTTTTACAAGTGATTTTTATGCAACACTGTTGCTGGTGATTCTTACAAGTGATTTGCCTATGCAATGGAGCATGCTAGTTGGACGTTGGTAATCTTTCTGATTGCTTGTTTGTTTCGCTGTATGCTGCTGTCATGTGATTTGTAATGTTATTTTTCGCTGCATTTTACTTTGTGCTTGTGCAAGTAATGTGTAGTGTGGTCTCCCTGCACGTAGAGCTCGTTTTCTCTGGGTCTTCCTTATAAATTAGTATTGTAGTTGTACATTCTGCTTGATGCTAGTATAGTGGCTCGTCCATTCTGAAAAACGTATGTAGCATGTAGATCATTTGTCTATCTCCTATAATAATCATTTTTATTATTTGTTATAATAAAAAGTATTACGGACCAGTATAAAAACCAATCGGTCATGCCAAAAAAAGAAACCATTCATAAACAAGACTTGCAAATAATTAGTAGATGATTTTACGTTCCGTGATTGGCTCGGTTAAACAATATATCTTGGGTATAGATCGGTTTTCATATGTACCCGATTAGGCTTGCACTAGATCATGCTTTACGTCCATTACGTACCCGATTATGTTTGGAATTCGAGCATCTTTCATTTTCCGTGGTTTGCTTAGTTAAACGTTATATATTACGTATATATTGGTTTTCATACGTACACGACTATGTTTAGCGCTCATTGTGTTTTATGTTCATCACGCACCTAATTAGGTTTGGAATCTAATCAACTTTTGATTCCCTTTTTATATTTTATACATTTGAAAATGAATACACGGAAGTTTTTAGCTTTTTACATGTGAACATTTGAAATACCCGATGTGTACCAGTAACACTTGATTGATACTACTTACTATTTATAATAGTGTGCTATTTAATTTGTAATTTTTTTTACAGATATTGTTATTCAAATGTGTACATGCTTTGATAGATCTGTCCTAATCTTCAGTGCTCACTTTTTTGACTGAATTTTTGTAGTTGGGAAGTTAATAAAATGGTTTTTATGAATATCAGCATGGGTCAACTTTAATTCACATACAAGTGTTTTGAATGATTTAATGGTATGTATCCAGTTTTTTCTGTCTACTGCATTTGGATTGTGGAAGCAAGATAATTGAAATAAGTGGACGAAGGTTTCCTATATATAAACTTCACAGTATGTTTTATATTCTATATTTTATACTTTCTTGTTTAGTTTTTATATTTATTATTTCATTATTTTTATTTTTCGAATTATATTTAATCTGTAAGTCATCCTTAGTTAATTTCATAACCGTCCTGTTAACCAAATTAAACAATAAACAAAGTAATAATTGAGGTTTTACATAAATCTAATATGTTAATACATAATCAAGGCTATAAACAAGCCTATAGTCAACCTATACCTGAACATAATAACCATAAATAGGCTCAAAATCGAACCCATAACCGATCGTATTACCCATAACCGTGTTTTTTATTAACCGAGGTCATAACCGATATGATAACCAAGTTTGTAATTGAGCACATTATCAAGCTTGCAACCGACACCATAACCGAGCCCATAACCGATGTCATAAACGAGCTCATAACTATACTTATAATTAAACATAGTACTCATAACCAAGACCATAGGAAAGTCTAAGATCAAGCCCATAACCAAACATACTATGCATAACCGAGATCATAATCAATCTTAAAACTGAGACCATAACCGAAATGATTTATTTTATAAAAAAATTATATTTATATTTTATATTTATACTTTATATTATATGTTTTATATTTTCTAATATCAATTTTATATTTACTATTTTATAATGTATATTTTACGACAAATATTTTTCATAACTCAGCCCATATCCAATTCCATAACCGAGCCCATAACCGAATCCATAACCAAGCCCACAACCGAACTCACACCCGAGCCCATAACTGAACCCATAACTGATCTCATAATCGAGCTCATAACTGAGCTATTAACCCAGCTCGTAACTGAGATAATGACCGAGCTCTTAACCGATGTCATAACCGAGGTTTAACATAATCTGTTTATAATAGTATATTATTTATTTTATATCTATATTTCATATTTATATTTCATATTTATACTTTATATTATAAGTTTTATACTTACTAATTTAAATTTTATATATACTATTTTATTATTTTTATTTTATGACTTATATTTAATTTGTGCGTCATCCTTATGTAATTTCATAACCCAGCTCGTAACTAAGGTAATAACCGAGCTCTTAACCAAGTTCATAACTAAACCCATAATTGAACATATTTACCATAGCCAAGCTTATAACCGAGCTCATAACTGAGTCCATAACCGGCACCATAACCGAACTAATAACTGATCCTATAATAAAGCCCATAACTATTCCCATAATTGAAATCATAATCGAATCCATAACCGAGCATATAACTGAGACGATAATATAGCCTATAACCAAGCTGATAACCGAGCCCACAACCAAGCCTATAAAAATCAAGCCCACAACCGACCCCATAATCGGAACCATAACCGAGCTTTTAGCCCAACTCATAACTGAAGTAATAACCTAACTCTTGACCAACGTCAGAACCGTGGTCATAACCAAACCCATAATTGAACATAGTTCCAATAGCCAAGCTCATAACCGAGGACATAACCAAGTCTATAATCGAGCCCATAACCGTGGTCTTCTACGTGTCATAAGTATCCAACTAGGCCTTGCGTCCGAATGTCTTTAACATGTTATATCTACCCGATTAGGCCTTGCGACCAAATGCATTTAACGTGTCATAGGTACCCGATTAGGCTTTGCGTTCGCATGACTTTAACGTATCATAGGTACCCGCTAGGTTAATTAATCCCTGCTGCGTGCAGAACCATTGATGAAGTACCTGATTAGGCCTTGCGTTCATATGTCATTTACTTGTCATAAGTACCCGATTAGGCTTGCGTCCGAATGTGTTTAACGTGTCATAGGTACCCTCTCGGCTAATTAATCCCTACCGGGTGTAGAATCATTGATGAAGTACCCGATTAGGGCTTGCGTCTAAATGTCTTTTATGTGTCATAGGTACCCGACTAGGGCTTGCGTCTGGATGTCCTTTACATATCATAGGTATCCGATTAGGTCATAATTGAGGTCATAACCAAACCTTTAACCTACCCCATAACCGAGACCAGAACCGAGCCAAAAGTAAACCCATAACCGAGCTCTTAAATAAGCTTGTAATTGAATTTATAACTGAGGTTTTAAATGAGGTTATGATCTACCTTGTAACCGAAATTAGTTATTTATATTTTATTCATATTTTATATTTTAGGTTTTATCCCATAACCGAGATCTAAACCTAGCATATAACTGAGGTAATAACCGAGCTCATAACCGCGGTCATAATTGAGGTCATAATAAAACCTTTAACCTAGCACATAACCAGGCCCATAACCGGGCACATAACCAGCCAAAACCAAGCCCATAACTAATCACATAACCGAGCTCCTAAAAAGGGATGCAATTGAATTTATAACTAAGCTCTTAATAGACGTTTTGATCTAGCTTGTAACCGAAATTAGTTGTTTATATTTTATTCATATTTTATATTTTTATATTTCATAATTTAGCTTTTATCGCATAACTGAGCCCATAACCGAGATCTAAACCTAGCTTATAACCAAGTTAATAACCACGGTAATAATTGAAGTCATAACCAAGCCTTTAACGAGACCATAGCCGAGATCTAAACCTAGCTCAAAACCGAAGTAATAACCGAGCTTATAACCACTGTCATAATTGAGGTCATAACCAAACCTTTAACCTAGACCATAGCCGAGATCTAAACCTAGCTTGTAACTGAGGTAATAACCGAGCTCATAACCACGGTCATATTGAGGTCATAACCAAATCTTTAACCTATCCCATAACCAAGCCTATAACCGAGCACGTAACCGAGCCAAAACCAAACCCATAACCAAGCTCTTAAACAAGCTTGTAATTGAATTTATAACTGAGCTCTTAATCGAGGTTATGATATAGCTTGTAACCGAAATTAGTTATTTATGTTTTATTCATATTTTATATTTTACATTTTATACTTTATACTTTATATTTTATATATTATATTTTATTTTATATTTTATGATTTATATTTTATATTTTATGTTTTATTATATATTTTTTATTTTCTAATTTAGCTTTTATATTTTCTAGTTTAACTTTTATTCCATAACTAATCCAATAACCGAGCCCATAACCGAGATCTAAACATAACTGATAATTGAGGTAATAACCAAGCTCATAACCATGGTCATAATTAAGGTAATAACCAAACCTTTAAACTAGCCCATAACGGAGCCCATAACCGGGCACACAACCGAGCCAAAACCAAACCCATAACTGATCCCATAACCGAGCTTTTAAACAAGCTTATAATTGAATTTATAATTGAGCTCTTACTCGAGGTTATGATCTAGCTTATCACTGAAATTAGTTACTTGTACTTTATTCATATTTTATAATTTATATTTTATACTTTATATTTTATATATTATATTTTATATTTCATTTTATATTTTATAACAAATTATTACAATTCCCATAACTGGTCTAATTATTAAACCTATAACCGAGCCTATAACTGGTCTCATAACCGAGATCTATAATGTAGCTCGCAATTGAGGTAATATCTAAGCTTATACCATGGTCATAATCGAGGTCATAACCGAGCATATAACCTAGCCCATAACCGAGCCATAACTGTACATTGTACGCATGATCGACCCAATAACCAAAACCACAACCGATCCCATAATCGAGACAATAACTAAGATATATAATGTAGCACGTAACTGAGGTAATAACCGAGCTTATAACCACGGTCATAACCAAGCCCATAACCGAGCCCATAACCGATCACATAACCAAGCTTTAAACAAAGTCCATAACCGAGCCCATAATCTGACCCATAATGTATCCCATAACTGATTCCATAACTGAGCTATTAAACCAGCTTGTAACTATTTCCATAATTTGTTATTTATATTTTATTCATATTTTATATTTTATATATTATATTTTATAATTTAGCTTTTATTCCATAACCGATTCAATAACCGAGCCCATAATCAGGTTCTAAGCCTAGCTCATACAGTACCGACCCTGGGCATAGGCCCACTAGGTGGCCGCCTATGGCCCCGGGCTGGTGGAGGGCCTCAGAAGTTTTTTTTGTATGTATAGGATATGTAACAGAAACAATTGCAAATGGATATGCGCCTGAGTGGTTATGTTGTGCAACTTCCATGCAAGGCTGTTGAGTTCAATCCTGGGCAAAGACCCCTTCAAAGCAAGAAATTTTTCCTCCTTTTTTTCCCGTTGCATCTATCACCGTTTGGGGATTCCTTTATTTTTCCACTTACAGTCAACAACATTTTTGGCCTAGGGCCCCACACACTCAAGGGCCGGCCCTGAGCTCATGATTGTGGTAATAACCGAGTTAATAACCACAATCATAATTGAGGTCACAACCAACCCTTTAACCTAGTCCATAACCAAGCCAAAACTAATCCCATAAATTATCCCATAACCGAGCTCTTAAACAAGCTTGTAATTGAATTTATAATTGAGATCTTAATCGAGGTTATGATCTATCTTGTAACCAAAATTAATTATTTATATTTTATAATTTATAATTTAGCTTTTATCCCATAACCGAGATCTAAACCTAGTTTATAACTGAAATAATTACCAAGCTCATAACCACCGTCATAATTGAGGTAATAATCAAACCTTTAACCTAACCTATAAACGAGCTCATAACAGACACATAACCGAGCCAAAATCAAACTCACAATCGATCCTATAACCGAGCCCATAACCGAGCCCTTAAATAAGCTTGTAAATGAATTTATAACTGAACTCTTAATCGAGGTTATGATCTAGCTTGTAACCAAAATTAGTTATTTATATTTTATTCATATTTTATATTTTTTAATTTAGCTTTTATTACATAACCAATTCGATAACCGAGCCCATAAACCTAGCTCATAACTGAGGTAATAACCGAGCTCATTGCCACGGTCGTAATTGAGGTCATAACCAAATCTTTAACCTAGCCCATAAATGAGCTCGTAACTGAGCACGTAACCGAGCCAAAACCAAACTCATAACTGATCCTATAACCGAGCCGATAACCGAGCTCTTATACAAGTTTGTAATTGAATTTATAACTGAGCTCATAATGGAGGTTAATATGTAGCTTGTAACCAAAGTTATTTACTTATATTTAATCCATATTTTATGTTTTCTAATTTACCTTTTATATTAGCTCATAACTGAGGTGATAACCGAGCACACAACCACAGTCATAATTGAGGTCGTAACCAAACCTTTAACCTAGCCCATAACCGAGCCAAAACCAAACCCATAACTGAGCCTATAACAGATCTCTTAAACGAGCTTGTAATTGAATTTATAATTGAGTTCTTAATCGAGGTTATGATCTAACTTGTAACCGAAATTAGTTATTTATATTTTATTCATATTTCATATTTTATATTTTACACTTTATATTACATATTTTATTTTACTTTTTATATTTAATGTAATAACCCAAAAATATGAGCCAATTTAAAATTTTTATTTTGGCAATTTTGATGAATTTTGAATATTTAAAATGAATTATTTTAAATAATAACAACGAGAAATTTATTTTGAATAGAATTAGAACGTATATATTTATTTGAATCGTCGTTAGAATATAAATATTTTATTTTAATTGTAAAAGGAATTGAAAATGGCGCGGTAGTTTGAAAATTCGATTTCAAATTTCAAGTGAATGTACAGGATTCAAAATAAACTGGATTTTAGCGAAACCAAAAATATTAGAGTCTATTTGAAAATATCTTTACAACGAATCTGAAAAATTGAAAT
Source organism: Allium sativum (assembly GCA_030737875.1). Lineage (NCBI taxonomy): Eukaryota > Viridiplantae > Streptophyta > Magnoliopsida > Asparagales > Amaryllidaceae > Allium > Allium sativum. The sequence goes on from CM060909.1 coordinate 495,347,873, forward strand.
TTCATAGCGGGAATAAAAAGTTATGCCCAGTTGAAATTTCAGAATAGTCGCTATGGAAAATATAGCCCTTAAAAATGGAAATTTTGCAAACGACCTCTGTTTTCGACAAAACCACTTTTGTTGGATCCGAGATGTCAAATTATTGCTAGATTCAAAATTCATAATTTTCTGAATTAATATGTGAGCGTGGCAAAAGAAAACGTGTTTTAACAGTTTTAGTCAATTTCGATCGACCAGAAAATGGCCATTTTTCAAACGATCTCAGAATTTGACAAAATTAGTTTTGTTAATTCCGTATCATCAATACGAAGCTAAAAATAATTTTTCTGGAATTTTTAGAGTCCGTACGTGGCCCCAGTAAATTGAAATGTGCGTTCAAATTGAATATATACTGAATTATATTTTAAATTTGATGAAAACCTATCATAACAGACAAATTGGATTACGAAACATATCCCATTGCGTTTAAAATGGGGGTATTACGCTAGGGACGACAGTCGTTGGGGTCAATTTGGAGGTCGAGGAAAAGAAATCAACTTTTGAGGAATTTAAAATTAAATTAAATAAAAATATTTTGGGTCAAACCCCCTTATTTCTTTCAGCCCCTCCCTCCCATTCATTTCTTATTGAACGAAGAAAATACGAATAAAAAAATGGAAGCGCACGGGTCTGTCGCCCCTTCCAGACGCCGCGCCGCCGCCGCCATGGCTGCTCCGCCTCCACCCGCAAGCCCAGTTCCTCCCCCGACGCCTCTCTCTCTCTCTCTCTCTCTCTCTTTTCTGCCTCACCATCTCGAGATTTCAGAAGCCCTAGCCCCTTTCACCTAATCCGCCCACGCCCTAGCCAAACACCGCCACCCTGGCCACCTGACCCCGACGCCGCCGGCGAATGCAAACCCCTCCCTGTCTCCAGCTCGACCAAAACAGCCCCCCCTTTTCAATACAAATTGTAAGTTTTTTCCTTTACTTATGTAAATTATTGTTTTGTCTTTGTTTATTTAGATAATTAGAATATATATATATATATATGAATGTAAATTAGTTTATATTTATATATGTTAGCGAAAACTAAAAAGATAAGATTTTTATATTAGAAAAAGATAAGATTTTTATATTAGAAAAAGATAATATTTTTAGTAGAAAGATTATATTTTTATCATGAAGATGGATTATATTTTTATGTAATGGAAGATTAGATTCTCATGAATATGAAAGCAATATAAAAATATGGTTTTTGTTATGTAAAAATATAATTTTTAATCGTATGAAAATGAGATTTTTAGTTTAGAAAAATCCGATTTTTAGTTAATAAGATATACGATTTTTATGTGAGTAGCGGATTAAAAATAGAATTTTTATATAATAAAGAATATAAAAATATATTTTTATATATGTAGCGAAATAAAAATCTGAGTTTTATTATATATATGTTGAGATAAAAATGTGATTTTTATAGCAACGATATAAAAATTTGATCTTTATATAAGAAATAGGAATATAAAAATATAATTTTTATATAGAAAGAAGCATCGTAAAAATATATGAAGTAGAAATAAAAATGTGATTTTTATTTACTGGAATAAAGCAATAAAAATATAATTTTTATTATGAACAGTGTGGTGAGGACTGCATTGGAATTTCAAACAAATCCAAATGGTTCAGAAGTTCAGAAGTAAAACTGGCAGAGTGGAACCCTCGGTGAGAAATTCTCACTTTTAATTTTTTTTCTGGTTGAAATATATATTAGGATGCAGACGGTGCTTAGCAGCGCCCGACACCCGTTGTCCATAGACCATGGTTGACTTGTTTGTTTTGATGTGTTGTGAAAGTTGATTGTTTGATGGGGAATGGAATAAAATATTTTATAGCTAAAAATATAATTTTTAACGTGTACATATAATAAATATTTATAAACAAATCAGCCGGTTTATTTATGTGCACCCATTTGACTGATATTGATTGGGACGATAAATTTTACACATCGCCCAACTGACAAATAAAATCTGTGTTTGTTGATTTGAAACCCCACACGGGTGTTGGGATGATATTTGGCGTACACCAATCCCAAATAATTAGTTGTATGTCGATCGATTGATTGACAGGCTGTTATAAGCGTTAAATATTTATATTTGATGCTTATGCAGTGTAGAATGCAATCTGGATGATGGTTGATTATTTATCGTTGCTATTATATACATGTGTTGTAGGGAATCCATATAATTAACATTATATGGTAATTGATTGGGCCTCATTCCAAGTTGGAAAATAAAGAATATTCATGTGTTGAATAAAAGAAAATTCATGTGTTGAATAAAATATATATTCATGTGTTGAATAAAATATATATTCATGTTTTGAATAAAAGAAAATTCATGTGTTGAATAAAATATATATTCATGTGATGAATAAAAGAAAATTCATGTGTTGAAGAAAATATTCATTTGTTGAATAGAATAACGAAGTTATTGAAATATATAAAGCCGTGATGATTAGATTTGCGCCATTTTGACGGGAATGATATCTATATCGATTTTATTCATTTTTATAATGAATATCGAAAAGGAATTGATTTCAAAATATAATATTTTGAAAATACTATCATTTATATATCGATGATATGGAATATTCAATTTTGATTTGAAATTGAATATGAAGTTGAAATTGTTTTGAAAACGAATTGAAAACGATTTATAAAATACGTTTTAAAAGGAAATCGACAATATATATATATATATATATATATATATATATATATATATATATAATGTCCTGAATAGAACGCGCCACGCTGCGACAGTTCGCGAATTTCGACCATTGACTTCAAATGGACGTTACGGGAGATCCGACGGTCGGATTCTCCTAAAACTGGAACCGTTGGGTTCGTTTCGAAAAGAGCTTTCTAACGAATATTAGAGATTTGGAATCTAACAGTTGGATTTGGAATTATGTCCAAATCAAATTTGGAAAAGGTCGTTGTTAGTGCAGTTCGATGGCCGTTGATGGAAATCGACTGTACGGGCCTTGATAAAATTATTAAAAATATCAATAATTAGTGTAAAATCATAAGAAATGATTTGGAAAGAATTGTGATGAAAAATTCTATATTTGAAAAGATAAAAATAGATTTTTATCGAAATGAACTAGTTTTGAACTAGAATTATAATCCATTTATTTTTGAAATAAATAAATTGAATTTGAAAGGGGTTTTAAAAGTAACCAGAATTTCCAATAATTGAATTAGAATGGATTTGAATCGAAATTGTCTTTGGAATGTTTCGATGTTGGATTTCGTGATTATACAGATATTGTAATGGAAATTTGAAAGATATTTTTATATCGTTATTTCCAATACGATATTTGTTGGTCATAGAATTTGATATTGAATATAAGTTGATATATTTTCTATTCAGAGCATTGTATTTAATATCAAATAGGATTTGGGTTTGTCGTGACTGGTGTCTTCATTAACACTATTCTTAAACCCAGTTGAGAAAAAGATTAAATCTTTTTATTTAGATTTAATGAAGTGTACCAATTAAATAATATTTAATTGGAATAGAAGTAGAATGTGATTTTGGGTTTATCGTGAACGGTGATTTAAATAACACTTGTTCTTTCACCCGATAATTAATGGAATGTGAATTGGGTTTGTTGTGAACTATGTTTTAACGACATTCATTCTTTAACCCGATTTACAGTGAAATGTGATTTGTAATTTATAAATCTTTTGTTAAGATTTAAAGGAGATTATCCAAAGTAAAGTGTTCCAATTTAATAAAATAAATTGGAATGGAATGGAATTCGATTGATAATCGAAGTTAATTTCTGTGGATGAGGACTGCTAATATATATGGAATTTAAAAGGCTTTTCCGTTATTTCATTTATATTGTTAATCGGATATGGGAGTTTATATCGATTATATATATCGATTTGTTTTCCATGAAGATTCCAACATTAATGGAATGTGATTTGGGTTGTTGTGAATGGTATCTTTAATAATACCGTTCTTAGACCCAACGGAGTTAAGAAAATCAGAAACTAACTGGAGAATAGTTAAATGAATGGTTTCCTGGGTATTGGTCTGATGTTGGTTTCGGCCTTCGGGGTTATTACTTAGGGAATTGTTCACTTACTAATTTACGGTTAAAGGCTGATGGAATAGAATGTGATTTTGGGTTTGTCGTGAACCGTGTTTTAAATGACATTAGTTCTTTAACCTAGTTAAAGACAGGATATGATTTCCCAAGGTAAATAATCATTAATATTGATTTTTGGAAAGATTAAAACCAAGTGGAGTTTTAATGAATCTTTAACTAGATTGAAATGATTAATAATGGAGTATCACCAGTTTTTCTCCAGGCGATAGTTAAATCTTTAATTAGATTTGAACGTAAAATGGTAATTGAATTTACCGATAACACCGTGGTGTTAGATATGAAGTATTACCAGTTTTACTTCATGGGATAAATAGGTTGGGATTGGAAAATTTAAAACAAATGATTACTTTGGTAAAGTTCGTTAATCCCAACTAGTTTGGATAAACCATAATTTTGTTTGAATTGAAATCCAAAAGAAGATTAAAGAATAAATTTAAAAGAATTTATCTTTGATAAAATTAATGGGAACCTTTCCCTATAGATGTGAATATTTGAATAAAAGAATATTCTAAATTGGAATGAGGCGTATGTTGTGTTTGTGTAACACTTGTTTATCATATACGCGAGTTATTCAAAAAGACCGGGTTTATCCCATTCTGAATAACTGATTCAACGATGTGTCGAGGATGAAGATGGTGGTTGAAGACCGAAGGTCTTCACATCATTTGGATAATTACTAATGATCTTGATTGGACTATACACCCAAGAGGAGGGAATCAGTTGGTGATCGTCCAGACGTACTTGGAGATCGATGGATATGCGAGGTACAAGGTGCCTCCTGTTTCGTTCAGACCCAGAACGGACTTGTAAATGGATGTGTGTCTGACATCGGATTTCATTCTGTGTGATTGATATCGGTTGCATAGCGTGAATTGCCTGTGTGGCATGCTGAGATGCAAATGATCAAGGCTTCTATTGAAAAGCAAAGTCTTGTGGTTGATGATCAAAGCATCGCCTGAGTGGCATAGTGTAACACCCCACCTCCGCTAGGGTCACTCACAAAGGGAATGCACTAGGTTTGGTGAAGCATTATCGAGGTAAACATGCACAGAAATATTACAAGACATAACATATATAAAACAGCGGAAGTAAAACAAATTTCATTACCTTATAAAATAAGGTCTAAAGCCTTTTACATCAGAATACATCAAAACCTATCTTGCAATGGTAAAGAAGCATAAAACCTTTTTCATAAATTATTCCTCAAATAAAACAGTAAGGTAGCCATAGCCAAGAGAAGTCCAAGCCATGCATGATGACCTTCAAGCAGAAGAAGTCCGAACTAAATAACAGTGTTTCCTCCCTGAAAACCTGGGGGGGGGGGGGGGGGACGGAAGACAAAGAGGCGAAAGAAAACGGGGTCAGTCATAAAGACTGGTAAGTCCTATCTACTTCCAGTATAAAAACAGGTAAAGGTAACATGACATGCATAAACTGAAAGTAAACATAAGGATGCCGACAAGATAGATAAGCTAAACCAAGATAACTGGATGAACTACTATAGCAAGATAAACTAAGGTATCATGATAAACTACGGTGTCAAGATAAATCAAGGTATCACGGCGTCAGGTTTCTATCAAGTATACTATCCCAAGGTATCTATCATGTATAACATCCCCCGGTATTTATCATGTATAACATCCCAAGGTATTTATCATGTATATTTGCTCTGCACCTCTCGTACTAGTATCCCAACCCGCGTCATGTGTTAACTATGAATGTCCCTTGCCCAATGTCATGTAATGGTCCATGTCAACCTAATATATAACATATGTAGGTTTTCCCAACTTGTGTGTTTCTTTCCATGTATAAGTTCAGTCCTTTGCCGTAGGCCGTACGGGCTTTCCCATGTAAATCTATACCACCTCAACGTAGTACCATTTTATCCTTGAAGTTGTTTTGGACTTCTACCCTTGATCTGGTTATGTTTTCTTACCATGAACTATCGCGTGTTCACTTAGGATTTACGCCACCTAGGACCACTAGGGATTATGCTACCTAATGAACATTTCCGTGTCTCGGTTTGGGTTCAAGCCACCTAGGACCACTAGGGATTATGCCACCCGTCAACCGCGCCCTTTATCCCGCGTATGTATCATGAATCGTTTTCCATGTCTAGACGCACATGTTCCTCAATGTGCCATCCGAGTTCCATGCCAGGGCAAATCAAGAAATACGGACCTCGGTCGGGAGCTTTAAGTCGTCTGCTGATGCAGATATTAAGGTCTGTTTTTGTACCCGTGGCTATGGTCCCACGTGACCCTCCCTCAACTACTGAAAGGCAATCCAAGAAAAATCATGTATGAGAACCACATCCCGGCCCCACTATAGCCCCACTTTCCTATGGGCCAACCTCACCCATGACTCGATAGCAAGAACATGGTCTGTTGGGGGTTCCCTGCCTTTCCGTTCGTACACGATTGACTAAAGATGGTAGGTAGTCGACGACGTGCTATCCAGGGCAAAAATCAAGTATCGTCGACTCCACGCTAATCCATCCCCGTCTTTAGGTCGCTCGCATAGCAACCAAGGCATACTCCTGGCTCTTCTACCGCAGACCTTAACCTCTGTGAGGCCGGGTTTCATGGACCATCTGCCACCTCACAGAGGGATACCAAGAGTACCCTCACGTCCCCCGAAGCTACCGCTTCGTCACCCTGTTCGTTGGAGCTTTTTATCCAAGTCAGACAAGTTGCTCCTCCTCGTATACTAATCAATGACCTATCGTATCAGGTTACTCATCTAATTATGAACTACTCCCATGTCCTTGGCTAAGAATTATTACTTAGTTATCCTTAACTAAGGTTTACCACTTAGCTTCTTTTCCCGTTATCCTTGTTAATCCCGGCTTTCCACCTAGTCCCCTGAACTAGGGTTTTGTCTAATGGGTTAAGTATTGCCATTTACGTTCATGACTTAACCTGCCTACGAATCATGTCAAGATTTGGCTAAGTATTCAAGTCCAAGACCTAGCCCTACGAGTTGGTTAAGTATACCAAGAAGCTCATGACTTAACCCTATTCAATTATCAAGTCAAATTGGTTAAGTATTTGTTTGTCTTAACCCTATCAGATTATCGTGTTAGATTGGTTAAGCATAGATTATCTTAACCTAATCGGATTATCGAGTCGGATTGGTTAAGTATAGGTTAACTTAACCCCATCCACTAATCGTATTATAATGGTTAAGTATATTTAAACGGTCTCGTGACTTAACCCTATCAAGTTCTCATATTAGATTGGTTAAGTATGGTTGCTTAACCTCATCCAATCATCATGTATAATTGATTAAGTATAAGTTACTTAACCCCATTAAATTATCATGTTAAGTTGGTTAAGTATTGGTTACTTAACCACATTGAATTACCAAGTTTAGATTGGTTAAGTGTTTAACTTAACCCTATCGAATTACCGTGTTTAGATTAGTTAAGTGTAGGTTACTTAACCCCATCTAATTACCGTGTTTAGATTAGTTAAGTGTAGGTTACTTAACCCCATCTAATTACCAAGTCGGATTAGTTAAGTGTAAATTACTTAACCCCATCCCTTAATCGTCTTATATGGTTAAGTGTCATTAAGAAATCAAGTCTGGTTCCACTTAACCTACCCATTCGTGTCATATCGGTTAAGTGTCATTAGTCAAAATTACATAACCTTTTCATGTGGCATTAATTAGATTAATGCACCCCAACCTCTCACATTAGACTTTGTTGTGGTTACTAGTTAAGCCGGGCGGGTCCGGGTAGATTTATACCACAACCTAGTCTAACCTCGGGTCTTAAGTGCTATATGACCAACTACCCACATTGGGTCCTATTGTTTGTAGCCACTAGTTAAGCCGGGCGGGTCCGGGTAGATTTATGCTACAAACTCAACACAACCTTGAGTTGGTCACTTTCATGTTTGGTCTAGTGCCATATTACACTTACAACCCATACGTGTCTAGTTTCAAGTCCCATGTTTACCCCACATGTCATGTCCCCATTTAGGTGTATCATGAGTGTCATATTTTCATGAAATCCCATGTCAAATTATCATGTCATAATCACGCTCGTCTAACCTACCCCAAATCGTGTTTCCAACCCAAGTAAAAGCGAGTCAACATAGTAAGGATACTATGCTACATATTGGCCTCAAAACATGCACGATGTCAAAAAGGGATTGGCCACCAACATGCATGGTATCATAAGGGGTTTGGCCTCAAAATATGCATAGCATCATAAGGGAATTTGGCCACAAACATGCATATTATCATAAGGGAATTTGGCCACAAACATGCATAGTATCATAAAGGAATTTGGCCACAAACATGCATAGTATCATAAAGGAATTTGGCCACAAACATGCATAGTATCACAAGGGAATTTGGCCACAAACATGCATGATAACATAAGGGGTTTGGGTTCATTTACATGCATAAGCCCCAAAGTCAAGTCTTTGCCAATGTTTCACAAGTCAAATGGTTCCCAAAGGTTCATGCTAACATTCCATAGATAAAGATTCAAACTTGCAAGATAAACTAGGTTAATCATAACATGAATAGCATGATTTAGTCACTAAGCATAGCCAAAAGTCATAGGTTCAAGCAAAAGAGGCATGACAAGGTTCATATAGGCTAGCATACTTAGTTTAATCTCGTTTTATTCCATGCCATCATTAAAACTACCGTTTAGATCTAGAAGTAGCTAGAACTTACATAGCGAGGCTTAGGGAAAGATCATGAATCGTCTTGACCAAGAAAGGTGGCTCCTTTGTTGAAGAATCGTCATGAAACTTGCATAGCAACGTTGATTCACTCCCTTGATTTGATGTAGCAAGCTAGCACCTTTGATTCGGATCCGATTTGAATGCATGAGCTCTTGGAGTTGGAGATGGAGGCGATGATCAAGATAGATTTTGGCGGCACTTCGTGGCATGAGTGATTTGTGAGGGTTTAGGCTAGGTCTAGGGGTCTTTTTATAGAGATTAGGAGTAGTTTAGGCCGTAGGATAAACCCTAGGATAGATTTGAACCCTCAAAATCCGTCACAGGCCATCAGAACATAGCACAAGGCCAAGCAGGTGCACCCAGGCCAAAGTGGTCGGACCACCCAGGTCGACACCCGTGTCGACTGGGCAGTCGACCTGCCCCCTAGGCGTGTCGACTCCCCAGTCGACACCCTAGTCGACCTGGGGCTTGGGTGGGAATTTTTCCCGCCCAATCTGTTTGGCTCCAGATTTGAATTTCGAACTGTTTTTGAACTTGAATTTTTCTGAAAACTTTGACGGGCCATAACTGGGTCATACGGACTCCGATTCTCGAAAACTTGGACTCTATTTCGCGTATTTTTCTGAGACGAACCCAATGGCACAGCCCGTTTCCCCTGATTCAGATTTTATAATTAAATTCTGCCTTGATTCTTGTCTTAGCACGTTGTAAAAAATCCGGGTTGTTACACATAGCTTTGTGTAGTGTTAATTCGCGAGCCTCACACCCCGGTTGTGAACCAGAAATGGGAGAAGGACCTCAGGGAGGACATGCATTTCCTTCTAGCTAGGGTGGTGTCAGTGACCTACCAGCCCTGACATTTATATTATTTTCACATGCGTGGTTGTTGGATTGTGAGGCTCCTCGGATATATCGGTGACTATGTGGGGCCGATGGAGTCATTTGGCTTATTTACGCCCCAAAGGGCGGGGAAACGCAGTGTTCATGCATAATAATCCACATCGGCGGACCGGCCCTGACGATCCAAGGCTTGTCTGCGCGCTTGCCTGAGACATAGGCTAGATTGTCTCGAAGCGGTGAGTACGATCCCTAGCCTCGGTTCACAGATGGAAATCCAGCTTCCAATACGTGACTTTGCGGTTTTGATTGTAGAGCCTAGTATTGGCGACATGATATATGGTACCCATGCCGTCTATGATTGATACATTTATATTTGAAGTTGTTTTATACACTATGCACTTATAATAGTATCAAATGATTTGTTTTAACGTACCAAGCATGTTTGGCTATTATAAGGGAAAACCCTATCCTCCGGCTTGCGTTGCATTGTGTGATGGGACCTGGGTCCTATAATAGCTTCATTTTTCCAAAAAGCATTGCGCTGTTTTGTTATATGCACTGGTATTCTTGGGAGGAAACTCGTTCCGTGTTATACGGCGTGGTCCCTTGATATATATGATTTAAAGTAAAGTTTTAAATAACTGTTTTAGTTCTCACACCAGTCACATGACTGACTTGGGAGTTTATTGTTTTAACCTAAACTCTGGGTGCCCCTATTTTCCGCACGGGCAGCTAGTAGTTTTGGTTTTGCAGATTTATATTCACAGGATCCTGATTTACAGCTGAAGCGATATTCGGAAAGCTCTGTATCCGTGTATTACTTTCAATTGTGTTTTGTATTGTTTTTCCGCTGCTATATAATGTATTATAAATCTCTGATATTTAATGTTTGTCAAATGTATATTATTTGTTCATACTCTGTATATTCTCGTATTCTGATGGAATTGTAGTAACAAGCAATGAAATGTTCTTCTATTTATGTCCCGATGTGGCTTGTCCTCAGTACAATTCGTGATTTCCCGTAAGGGGGATTTCAGGTCGTAACAGCTTGGTATCAGAGCTTTGGTTTACAGAGCTCAGAGAACAAGACACATTAGAACCGAACTAAAGAATTCATCAGAGATTGGATTAGTAATATCCCATGAGAATGACTCGTTAGAGAAAGGATCAGTAGTATCCTAGAACGAGTGTGAAGAGTAGTGTTTTTGAAATAAAATTGAAAACAATTTTTTTTTTTGAAAATTTAAACCAATTATTCATATTTGAATATTTAATTTAAATTGGTTTGGACAATTAAGTATATAAAGATTTCGCGTATACGTCTGATCCGCGTGTATTTGAAGTTTTAATATACTGGATAGATATAGAATCACACTGTAATCGCCCGTGGATGTTCTGATGGTGGTTCGAAACATCATCAGAATTCATGTTCGAGTTTCGAAAGTGGGATTTCTATATGATTCCAATTGACTGGTGTGAGAACCAAAATATAGTTAGAATATATTGTTGTGACTTGGCATCAAAAACATGATTTTTGACTATGTATTAAAGTTACATGTTTGAAAACGATAATCCACTAATTGATTGATGGTTGTGTTGTTTGATTATTGGTTGATTAATTAAAATTTGAACCATTTAGCCAAATTGTATCAAATGTTGAACTGAATTGAAAATTGTTTGGAAATGCATACATGTACATGTATATACATTGAAAAGGTCATAGCAAGGAGGCTAGAGAAGAGGAATAAAATTGTTTGCCCGACAAATAGGTACATGTTTATTGTATTTCTTGGGTTTTTGATGGTTTTATGAGCCGGTTGGCTAGCAGCTTGGCTGTTTCTTTTCCTTTTTGGATTGGAAAGGCCTGTATGGCAATTTCGGGATCTTCCCGGTGCTCCCGTGCAGGGGAGGTTATGGCAAAAAAATTCGAAAATTTAGGGTGTTAGCCAAATTTTGGAAAAATTAAAAAAGTTCTTAGAAACTGAAAAGTTGAAGAGCTTACGCCATAATGAAAATAATGAAAGTTGAGTTGATTTGTAAAACAACTTTCAGCTTCGTTCCTTTTCGGGGATGAAAAGTTTTAAGTGGGGAAGATTGTAATAACCCGAAAATCTGAGCCAATTTAAAAAATTTATTTTGGCTATTTTGATGAATTTTGAAAATTTAAAATGAATTATTTTAAATAATAACGACGAGAAATTTATTTTGAATAGAATTAGAATGCATATATTTATTTGAATTGTCGTTAGAATATAAATATTTTATTTTAATTATAAAAGGAATTGAAAATGGCGTGGTTGTTTGAAAATTCGATTTCAAATTTCAAGTGAATGTACAGGATTCAAAATAAACCGGATTTTAGCGAAACCAAAAATATTAGAGTCTATTTGAAAATATCTTTACAACGAATCTGAAAAATTGAAATTTCATAGCGGGAATAAAAAGTTATGCCCAGTTGAAATTTCAGAATAGTCGCTATGGAAAATATAGCCCTTAAAAATGGAAATTTTGCAAACGACCTCTGTTTTCGACGAAACCACTTTTGTTGGATCCGGGATGTCAAATTATTGCTAGATTCCAAAATTCATAATTTTCTGAATCAATATGTGAGCGTGGCAAAAGAAAACGTGTTTTAACAGTTTTAGTCAAGTGAAAATTAGGCTCACATCCTTAAAACTAAATTTAATTAGGCTCACATCCTCCCATGTAGAAACATATAAATATCATTCTTATTTTTGAACTTACGCCATATTTTTTACTGATTTGCCCAAAACAAAGATTACAACCGAATTTTACGCATCATATCCGATATTTGTTATTGCATTAAATCCGATAAATTGTATTACTCATTCTATCTTTTCAGAAACATATTTTTTTGTTCATGGCGGCGGCTTCTTCCTAAATTTATTAACTTCGAATTTTATCTGCCAATAAAAGTCGTTCTGATCGACAAATTTATTTTCAACTAGCTGGTGTTTCAGAGATATAATTTGATCAACGATTAATTTAGTAAATGGATCTGGCGTCCTCAAGGTAATTTTTGATGTTTGATTTTTGTAAAATTTCTGCGCACCGATAATAAATTATCAATTTTTCACTCGAATTATGTTTCTTTATTATTTTTACTTATTTCAATTATCTACGTTTATCGAAGTATAGTTTAAAATGTTTATAAAGTTTTATATTTTATAAAGTTACACTGTACAACCTGATATTCATTAACTTGACTTTTTTTTCCAGGTATTCTGTTAAACTGTATAAAAGTATGCATAATTTTTGAATTTTAGCATATTAAAATGCAAATATCGTTGTAGTAAGTCTGTATGGAATTATTCTGAAAAGTTTCATACAATTATGCATATTTTACGCAATATATGCATTCTGATATGCAGGTATTTTGAACTTATGTTTATTTGTTTGGCTAATGATTAATTGCTTACATCTATGAATATGATTGTAATATTGTCATATTATATTTGTTGTCAATATATTTTTAATAAACAGAAGTTTATATTACGAATTTTTGCATATAAATATGCGGATATTACTATTATTTGCGAAGATATATGCAGCTTGTTATAATAATATGATTATGTTTCTGTAATTTTATTTGAGTTAGCATGGTTGTATGCACATTTTGTATATTGTATCAAATCAAATTATATGTTTGCACCCTACTAATGTTGATGGTATATAAATTTTTCAGAGTCAACTGTGGTATGCTTGTAATGAAATATATGAAGCAAAGAACTGAGAACAAAGAGATGGATAAAAATGATGAAATGTGGAGTTCTGGGGCTGTTAATGATCCAAAAGCTGAGTTTGGTTTAAAACTTCTCAACAGCAATCCTCGCATCTGGAATCCGTTGCAAAACCTGACACAAAACTTCCTGTTGTCAGATGCAAACAAGGATGGGTAAAGTGCGTAAAGTTGGTGGTAGGATTGTTTGTAATTTTGGGGCTGTTTTCGTATTGTGTAAAAATGTTTAATACCTTTTTGTTTAGACTACGTGGACATGGTTATGTACTGTGCAAGCTGAATTGATTTGTTATTTTTGGCGCTGAATTAATTTTTTAATGTTTTGGAAGATCTTATGAATTGATTCTTACATGTGTGTAGTTTGTCATAATAATATGCATAATTATATGCAAAATTTTCAATATGATTAGTGTACAAAATGCAAAGATTTATATAACCTGTCCAGATGCTGTGGATTTTTTTTAAATAAATTGAATGCTAAGAATGCAACTTGTTTGTATAAATTTTTGGAGAAATTAAGAAATTACAAACATTGTAATTTAAGAGTAAATTAAAAAATAAAAAATTATAAATGATAAATTATTCATATTTATTACATATAAGTAAATGATAATTTATGCATTAATTCATGCAAATATTAAAGACTGTTGCATATTTATATGCAACAATGACAACTATGAGTATACTGAAATTGTGTATGAAATAATTTATTAGTTTAATGAAGAATGAGTATGAGAATTTGATTTTGTAATATATTACAACATATGTCGGTTGTATGAACATTGTGGATGATAATTCGTTATAAATATGAATATTAAAAATGATAAATGAGTCAAAATTTTATCAGAGTATAAGTGTATGATAAATTTTTCTAATTTCATGCAAAAATTACATATAGTTGCATACATATCTGCAACATTGAAGAATACTTGTGAGCACTAGTCATTTACATAATTATTTGTGTATTTGAAAGTACGTAGTAATGTTTTTTAATAAATGTACTGATTTTGACGAACAACTAGAAAAGTAGAAACAAATTTTAGTTTAATAGCACACATTTATGCAAATAAAAACATTATTGTAGACATATGTATTAGTAGGCAGAATAATTGCGTTAATAGAAGTAAGGGCAAAACAGAAAGTGTTAAAAACACAAATAAAACATTAAAATACCGAATAAAAAAATAACCTGAGACAGCAAGTTCCAATTCTCCACAATATAATTTGTAACCAGCTTTATTATAAAATATTACAAAAAAACAACTATTTCTGGACTAAAGAACAAGTCCGTTTATTATTTCAGGTTGTTTCTGTAAACTTCATCCTTCTTTTGGATTTTCGGTTCCTCTTCAATTTTCTTTTTCTTCTGTATATGCAAAAACTCTATTGGTTTATCAGTTGCCACTAAAGCTTTCTCCATATTTTGGCCAACCTGAATATCTTCATCGACATTTGGCCTCTATAGCAAAAACATACATAATTTTAAGAAAACAATGATTAAAAATAACTGAGTAACAAACTATCATAGGATATAAAAATATTTGTAAGATACAAATATTACTGCATGCATGTATTCATTCAACTAGCATGTACAAATTGTACATTATTATGCAAAATATCTTATTATTTGCATGTGAACATGCAAATATCTGGTTACTGCTGCAAAGTTGCATCCAAAAATTCAAAATAATCATAAATATTCAATTAACATCCTTGTAATCAATGCATAACATAATAAAACTTTTCCTATCAAATTAAGTTCATGGCTGTAGTACTCATGTATTAATTTGAAAAAAATGTACATAAGTTATCAAAATTTTTACACACAAGCACAAAAACTGCAAATAATCATTTAACATTTTTTTTAAATGATCATAAAAATTTCAGATATAGGTTATTATTATCACAATTAAATGCAATTATTCTTATTTATTACACACTATGCTGCATATAAATGTATACAGATGCAAATAAGTTGCATTCAACGTTTCAAAATATATGCATCTAATGTTGCACAATCAACATAAAAATTTAATAACACGATTCCATTATTTATTTACAGGTTCGACATATTCTTGATATGTGCACAAATCTTTGCAACTATTCTTCTTATTTGCACAAAATTGTGCAACTATTACTTATATAAACAAAGAAAGCATGTATTTTTTATACCACTACAACTACATGGTATCATATACAATAAATTTACACATATCTGCAAATATACCATAAATATGCACACAAATGTTCAAATAATCATAGCAATATGTGTTAAAAAAAACACATTCCAGTACAGGTTTTCTAAATAAATGTACACTAATGGTCATCTTTCCTACAAATTTTTCTGGTTTTTTTCAGTATTTTTAACACATACACAGATGCTGCCAAAAATTTATAATAACATGTTAGTAAGCAATCAGAACTCATAAATTAATTTGCTTAATTATTTCAAATCAGAAAGAAATTCTTCGGAAAAATATACAAAATAATCCAAGAATTCTCAGATTCTATACTATTAAAAAATAAAAATTATCAAACAAAATATATCACGTTATTACAAAATTCTAAATATGTATTCTATCATATAACAGTACTTTAAAAGTGCATACGAACGTGCAAAAAATGAATCCATCATACTGCCCTTTTACTATTCCGACTTACATCATACAATCAACTAATATTTCTTTTTAAATTCTCACAATCTAGGAAAATTAATCGAATAAAAACCATATTTCAACAAGATAGTAGCAATTGTACCTTCGTCCTCGCCATTCAACTTAATTTGAAGCCGACGATAAAGGATTTTTCGTCAGATAAGAGCAATATCCTTATTCAAAAGGTGAATATTGGCTTCTGAGTAGAAATATCGTCTGATTGATTGAAGTTTTTGAAAATTTCCGTAATTAGGGTTTTGAGAGGATTTTTCAGAGCGATATTATGAAATAAAAGGAAATGAAACGTTTACTGACTAGTGCGATGTTTTAAATGTACTAAAGGGTATTTGCGGAATATTTTCCTCCACTTTTCAAAAATAGGGACTTGTTTCGTATTGTTTTTATCGTTGTTTTTTTTTTCTATTTTGAAACTTTATGGGGACCTGTAAAAAACGCACCCTTTAGTCAATTTCAATTGACCAGAAAATGGCCATTTTTCAAACAGTCTCAGAATTTGATGAAATTAGTTTTTTTAGGACTGTATCGTCAATAAGAAGCTAGAAATAATTTTTCTAGAATTTTTAGAGTCCGTACGTGGCACTAGTAAATTGAAATGTGCGTTCAAATTGAATATATGCTGAATTATATTTTAAATTTGATGAAAACCTATTGTAACAGACGAATTGGGTTACGAAACATATCCCATTGCGTTCAGAATAGGGGTATTACATAAGGGACGACAGTCGTTGGGGTCGATTCAGAGGTCGAGGAAAAAAAATCAACTTTTGGGGAATTTAAAATTAAATATAAATATTTTGGGTCAAACCCCCTTATTTCTTTCAGGCCCTCCCTCCCATTCGTTTCTTATTGAACGAAGAAAATATGAATAAAAAAAGAAAGCGCACGGGTCCGTCGCCCCTTCCAGGCATCGCGCCGCCATTGCCATGGCTGCTCCGCCTCCACCCGCGAGCCCAGTTCCTCCCCCGGTGCCTCTCTCTCTCTCTTCCGCCTCACCATCTCGATATTTCAGAAGCCTTAGCCCCTTTCACCCAATCCTCCCACGCCCTAGCCAAACACCGCCGCCCTGGCCACCTGACCCCGGCGCCGCCGGCGAATGCAAACCCCTCCCTGTCTCCAGCTCGACTGTAACGAACTGGAATTTTCGACTCCGAAAATCAACATACAACTACCATGTTAACTATTCAGACATCGAAAATACCTGATCATTAATATAAAGAAGTTAGAGGGTGAGAATAGATAAGATAAAAAATTAGAATAAAAGAAGAAGAAGATCACTACAGAACAGAATCAGAGTACTACGAATCTCACAGCGGAACGAATAAAATATAATACATAACATAACTTTACAATAAAACAGTATATATGTATAGAATAACATTATCAGAGTACAACACTTACACACAGCGGAAATAACAATAGATATATAATCTTGAAGCCTCCTGCTTCAAGCTCCTCCAAGTATATCTGTAAAGACCTGAACTACTTGAGTGCCCGCACAAATTTGGGCACCCAAGAGTTTAGGGAAAACGAAACAAAATAAACTCTGGGTCAGTCATGGGACTGGTGTGAGTAAACTCAAATCATTTTTGTTTAACTTTTCAAAATCCTTTTCAAACGAAAAGATAATCGTAAGACCAATCCACACATAAACACGGACGGTTTTTACCTTACGATAACCAAAACACTTTTGGAAATCAATACTTCTCTGATATTATAATAATGTCTAATCACAAGTAATTAACAATCTAGCAGAATGTTTGCATCTTACGTTCCACACGTATAGTATACAAACAAAAACTGCGGGCGCTTATTGGAGATTGGATTCCGACTATGGCAAGGTATGGGACCACCTGCCGATAGTGTATCTCTAGAGACGAATACACTGGGTTCAACAAGAACGTCTTGCAACCCGACCCACACATGACCGACCACTCATTTCGCTTGAGTGTATCGAATGTATATCACCAACAGTTGGGAGCTACCCACCGTTTCCCGAAAAGGGACAGCATCGAATAGATAAAAGAATGAAATGGATTTTCTCTAGATAGGTGATATACACCCTAATGGGAGCGACCCACCTAGCCATGCTGCCTGCCCGATTTCTGTCATTTCCCAGTTGATGAGGCTTGAGGTCATAACGTATCTTTTGGAATATCTGACCACAATTCACTTTGAATGCCACATCGTCATATCCGTCAAATCACAAATTGATTTCCCCAATAATACCACGGGTATAAGCTAAGAGAAACGAATTCCTCCGCCACCAAACGTAAGTATGTTTGAAGAGATCAACTTATGCGATCCGTTAGATATACTCCGTCGGACATTCGTGCATTCATGTTTGTCCTGGGATTGGACAACCCGAAGGCACTATTCTATAACAGGATAGCCCTTGAATAACTCCGTCGTCATTATCTCCATCAAATTTGATCGCAATGCTAATGTCTATACAGAGTGGTTTACAGATAATGGATCTGATCCCGGTCTCTCCGTATTGACGACGGAAAAATGGTCAAAAACTTCGATAGTCAGTGATTTAACTATCAAAGAAAAATAGGTGTACAACCAACGATCTTATTTCTAGATAGGAAATCGATCGATCAATCATCAATCAACATTAATATCCTTTAATTAAATTAATCATTAATTTATTCGTTTCCCATTTCTATATACTCAATATTTCTTATTTTCTAAATTCAGGGAATATACGTCATCAATCGTTGGAAAACATTTCCATCTCTGTTTCACGTATCACTGTCATTCCAGTATTCTTTCTCATCAACATTTCATTTTCTATGATTAGAAAATATCTCTGATTATATTTGGAAAATGTTTCCAAAATTTATTCATTTGATTTAAACAGATGTTTAAATAAACCATCACTAAGCCAATTTAAAACATTACACTCATTAACTAAATTTACTTAATCAATCTTCACTATCGAACCTTAACCATCCCTTAGCTAAAAACGAAGTCAATCAAGTTGGGGTATAATTACCTCTTAGACCTTAACTGAACAACATTTTTAACCTCGAAATAGACAAAGTTCACCTTTTAAACCTTTAACTACTTCCTTACGTAACTCAGATTCTGTTTATGAATCCCCTTCTTTATTCGATTTTAACTATAGCGTTATAATTCCTTTCTTCTTAAATATCCAACTTCAAAATGTAACTTTTATTCCTTAATTTAAATAAATAACTAAACCACTAATCTATTAATAAATAAGTAAATCTTGATTAAACCGGAAAGCAAATATTACTTTCCCGAATTCGATATAATCGAATTCAGTGTATAATTCTCTTTTTCGAATAATCTCTATTCAATAGCTCTTTTTCGAATAAACTATATTCGATAACTCTTTCTTCGAATAACTATATTCGATAATCTCTCTTCGAATGATTTACATTCAATTAACTTTCTACAAATGATTTACATTCAATTTATCTCCTTTTGAATAAACTATATTCGATTAACTCCTTTAATTTTATTCGAATAAACTATTTCGAATAACTCCTTTGGATTAATTCATTTGGATTAACTCGGTTTGATTAACTCATCTTGACAAACTCACCTCGATTAACTCAACTTGATTAACTTACTTGATTAACTCAACTTATTTAACTCCTATCTAATAATTAATATTCGATTAATTTATATTCGAATAACTATGTCTGTTTTAACTTTATTTCGAATGGCTAATATTCGATTTAACTCCATTCGCTTGACTCTAGATCGCAGCAATCACAATGGTTACGCCTGATTCCCTCAGGAAACATCCGACCTCCGTAGGCTATCTGCAGCCCTACGAATTACGCTAGCAGTCGTACGAAGTGGCAACTCCCTGAATAACTATATTTGAGTAACTCTATCTCAAATAACTATATTCGATCAACTCAAATTGAATAACTAATATTTAATTTATCCTAATTCGATCAACTATGTTCAGTTAACTCTAATTCGATTAATTCTAACTTTAATCGATTTACTCTAACTGATTAATTCTAACTGATTAACTCTAACTGATTAACTCTCAATCGACTAACTCATCGTCCATATCCAGTTTAAAATATCGATGTTGAAATCGACTTTTACTTCTCTATATAAGTCCTGACTTATATATTCTATTTATCCAACGATAAACATTTCATTTGATTTATAAAATATTATTTATAAATTTATCTTCTCAATCTATCGGTCAGAATAGATTCTATTTAAAATCTTTGCTTTAAATCCATATCATGTTATACCCGTGTGCGAAGCACGGGTCTAAACCTTTCAAATATAAAATCCTCTTTTATACTATTCTATTCACTTTTCAAGTATTTTCTTTTTTATAATCTATCTATTTACCAAATAAATCCCTTTTTGATAATTTATTTACTTATAAAATATTTTCTTTTTATAAAATCTATTGATTTTATAAGTAATTCCTTTGATAATCTATCTATTCCCTTTCTATTTATTTTACACATATTTCCTCTTTCTATTCTATTTATTCTTCAAATAAATATCCCTTTTCGATTCTATTTGTAAATAGTTTACCAATATTTCTTTTCAATTCTATCTGTAAATGTTTTGCAAATATTTCCCTTCAATTTAATCTATTTGATTAACAAATAAATATTCTTTTAATCTATTTATTTTCTAAATAAATAGTTTTCTTTTTATAAAATCCTTTGATTTTATAAATATTTCTTTTTCAATATGACATTGAAAATTTCCATTTTAACACTCCAGTATTCCTTATGGTATTTAACGTACCATATAACAACGTTCGGTATCATTCAAACATACAAAATCAACAATAGATTTCATACCACATCATATAACACAATATATAAAAAAAACAGTAAAATAAATGTTGAGGAACCCAGTTGGGTCCCTCCGACCTGTTTCCCTGCATCCACAAATGTTAAACAATAAAATTAACATCAGTTTCATTTTACTATGAAATATTCTGCTAAACAGAATCAATACTTGATTAACGATTTATATTTATATTATTATCTATATTTTCAATCAACTGACTAGCAGTTCAACCAAAACAGCCAACACACAGCAAACAACCATTATTTATCGATTCTAAAAATACTTTATGAAAATATAAATTGAGTAGAGTTAGTGAGATTTACTCACATTGGACGGTGATCGTTAAATAACGATAACTGTCAGTTGATTCAGATGGACAATTTATTTTTCAATAAATTGTAATGAGCTCCAATTTACTCCTAGTCAGTTCCATTGTGTAGCGCTCGTCCCTACGATCCCAACGGATCCTATTTTGTCTAATTCCGATAACGTACGAGGAAGATATAATCGTTATAAGTTTACACACATATTTAGTTCTAAATAAACTGAATTTTAACTTGAAGTTGGGCCTTACTTTCTTCCTAGCGGTCCAAATCCACGCACCCGCTCAAATAGTTACCTCCTTCCCCGTTCAGACCTTCATCTCGTTGCTCCCTCTTTCAAAAGCCATTACGGCACCTTTATCCCCCAAACCGCACATCCTTCCTTCAACCAAAAATTCAAATAGAAAATACCATAATTCCTTTCTTGCAAAGCTCTCCATCTTCATACCATTAGTGACCCATTCGAGCTCCTCCTACGATTTGCGTCTCCAGCTCGAAAATGGTAGGTACCAATAAGGTCGCGACACAAGTTGCTACCGAAATACCCCAAAATCACGCGCGCCACTCCATTTGAACTCGTGAATCCAAAACAAACAACTACAACCCGAATTACAGCCTCAATTCCCAAAGAATCCAAGATGTAATTACCAATAACTTCGCTGTAGAAAACCTAAGGGAATAAACTGACGTCGAACCAATGGAAAAGGGCATAGACTTGAAGGAAATCCATTGAGGAATTCAAATACATAGGTTTTATTATTTATAGGATTTTTCAAGAATTTATAGGAATTATTGAATAGCGGATTTCTCCCGTTTTCTGAAAAAATGATGCGGCGGATAAATGTAGACCACGGAGGAATGAAATTTAGGGTTTGGGAATGGTGGGATATATATAAGTAGATTATAATTTTTTTTATTCGATTTTTATATTCCATTTTAATCCATCACTGCTTGAATTTACCTTCTAAAAATTCATATAATTACATACGATATTCAGAGTTTGACATTACGGACCCAAAGAAACTTGTTTCGTCGAATTCCGACTCCGTTTGCTCACACAGCGTATTTTTAACAGTCAAATTACTGACTGTTTTTCACATTAAAAATACGTACGACCACATACTGACCCAAAAAATCACGGAAATTGAAATCTAACAATAATTTAATATTGCGGATCCAACAAAATTAGTTTCGTCGAATTCCGAGGTCGTTTGCATAACTGGCTATTTTTAAAGCACTAAATAACCCTTTTAAATATATAAATATATTTAAAAATAGTTAAATTTAATTTTAAAAATAAATATTAATGTATACATTCACAATAGAATACCATACTGCTACACTGGGATTTATAACTCGATATTTCAAATCCAGTGTTACATCGATATTCGATTTATATTTAAAAATCCATTTTAAAATATAAATAAATCAATATAAATTATAAAGGAATTCCATAGCGACTTTCCTAAATTTTGTTTTGGACATATATCAAAATCTACACGACGAAATCCTGATTTTTCTCTTCCATTAGAAAAATATACTTCACCAGCTCCGAACGTTTCTTGTTTCACAGAAATCCGATTTAAAATGAACCCTGTACATCTAGTTGAAGTTCAAATCGCCAAATAGCAAACTGCCGCGCCATTTCGAGCTCGATTATAATTATAATATAAATTATACGTTCAACTGTCGATTATATAATATATTCGTTATTCGAATTCAATTCTAAACTGGATTATATATTTTAAATGGTCCAGTGCACACCATATCATCAATTCACTGTATTCCGATTATTTCAGAAATAAATATATTATTTAAATATATATTAATTAAATATTCCATATAATTAAATTAAACAAGCATTTTAATTCTTTGAATCACTATTTAAATAATTAAATTAATTAATTATTATATCGTTGAAAATACGGGTCGTTACATCGACCAAAACAACCCCCCTTTTTAAATACATATTGTAAGTTTTTTCTCTCCTTTACTTATGTAAATTTTTGTTTTTTCTTTGTTTATTTAGATAATTATAATATATATATATATATATATATATATATATGAATATAAATTAGTTTATATTTATATATATTAGCGAAAACTAAGAAGATAAGATTTTTATTTTAGAAAAAGATAAGATTTTTATATTAGAAAAAGATAAGATTTTTAGTAGAAAGATTATATTTTTATCATGAAGAAGGATTATATTTTTATGTAATGAAAGATTTGATTTTCATGAATATGAAAGCAATATAAAAATATGGTTTTTGTTATGTAAAAATACAATTTTTAATCCTATGAAAATGAGAGTTTTAGTTTAGAAAAATCCGATTTTTAGTTAATGAGATATGCAATTTTTATGTGAGTAGCGGATTAAAAATAGAATTTTTATATAATAAAGAATATAAAAATATAATTTTTATATATGTAGCGAAATAAAAATCTGATTTTTATTATATATATGTTGAGATAAAAATGTGATTTTTATAGCGTCGATATGAAAATTCGATCTTTATATAATAAATAGGAAAGTAAAAATATAATTTTTATATAGAAAGAAGCATCGTAAAAATATATGAAGTAGAAATAAAAATGTGATTTTTATTTACTGGAATGAAGCAATTAAAATATATTTTTTGTTATGAACAACGTGGTAAGGACTGCATTAAAATTTCAAACAAATCCAAACGGTTCAGAAGTTCAGAAGTAAAACTGGCAGAATGGAACCCTCGGAGAGAACTTCTCACTTTTAATTTGTTTTCTAGTTGAATTATATACTAGGATGCAAATGTTGCTTAGCAGCACCCGACACCCGTTGTCCACAGACCATGGATGACTTGTTTGTTTAATTGATGTGTTGTGAAAGTTGATTGTGTGATGGGGAATGGAATAAAATATTTTATAGTTAAAAATATAATTTTTAACATGTATGTAAAATAAATATTTATAAACAAATCGGACGGTTTGTTTATATGCACCAATTTGACTGATATTGATTGGGACGATAAATTTTACACATCGCCCAACTGCACAAATAAAATCTGTGTTTGTTGATTTGAAACCCCATACGGGTGGTGGGATGATCTTGGGCGTACACTAATCCCAAATAATTAGCTGTATGTCAATTGATTGATTGACAAGCTGTTATAAGCGTTAAATATTTATATTTGATGCTTATGCAGTGTAGAATGCACTCTGAATGATGGTTGATTATTTACCGTTGCTATAATATACATGTGTTGTAGGGAATCCATATAATTAACATTATATGGTAATTGATTGGGCCTCATTCCAAGTTGGAAAATAAAGAATATTCATGTGTTGAATAAAATATATATTCATGTGTTGAATAAAAGAAAATTCATGTGTTGAATAAAAGAAAATTCATGTGTTGGATAAAATATATATTCATGTGTTGAATAAAAGAAAATTCATGTGTTGAATAAAATATATATTCACGAGTTGAATAAAAGAAAATTCATTTGTTGAATAAAATATATATTCATGTGTTGAATAAAAGAAAATTCATGTGTTGAAGAAAATATTCATTTGTTGAATAGAATAACGAAGTTATTGAAATATATAAAGCCGTGTTGATTAGATTTGCGCCATTTTGACAGGAACGATATCTATATTGAATTTATTCATTTTCATAATGAATATCGAAAAGAAATTGATTTCAAAATATAATATTTTGAAAATACTATCATTTATATATCGATGATATGGAATATTCAGTTTTGATTTGAAATTGAATATGAAGTTGAAATCGTTTTGAAAACGAATTTAAAACGATTTATAAAATACGTTTTAAAAGGAAATCGACGAAATATATATATAATTTATATATATATATATATATATATATATATATATATAATGGCCTGAATAGAACGCGCTGCGCTGCGCCAGTTCGCGAATTTCGACCATTGACTTCGAATGGACGTGACGGGAGATCCGACCGTCGGATCATCCTAAAACCGGAACCGTTGGGTTCGTATCGAAAAGAGCTTTCTAAAGAATATTAGAGATTTGAAATCTAACGGTTGGATTTGGAATTATATCCAAATCAAATTTGGAAAAGGTCGGTGTAAGTGCAGTTCGATGGTCGTTGATGGAAATCGACTGTACGGGCCTTGATAAAATTATTAAAAATATCAATAATTAGTGTAGAATCATAAGAAATGATTTGAAAAGAATTGGGATGAAAAATCCAATATTTGAAAAGATAAAAATAGATTTTTATCGAAATGAACTAGTTTTGAACTAGAATTATAATCCATTTATTTTTGAAATAAATAAATTGGATTTGAAAGGGGTTTTAAAAGTAACCAGAATTTCCAATAATTGAATTGGAAATTTGAATTGAAATTGTCTTTGGAATATTTCGATGTTGGATTTCGTGATTATACAGATATTGTTATGGAAATTTGAAAGATATATTTATATCGTTATTTCCAATACGATATTTGTTGGTCGTAGAATTTGATATTAAATATAAACCGATATATTTTCTATTCAGAGCTTTGTATTTAATATCAAATGGGATTTGGGTTTGTCGTGAATGGTGTCTTCATTAACACTGTTCTTAAACCCAGTTGAGAAAAAGATTAAATCTTTTTATTTAAATTTAATGAAGTGTACCAATTAAATAATATTTAATTGGAATTGAAGTAGAATGTGATTTTGGGTTTATCGTGAATAATGATTTAAATAACACTTGTTCTTTAACCCGATAATTAATGGAATGTGAATTGGGTTTGTTGTGAACTGTGTTTTAACGACATTCGTTCTTTAACCCGATTTACAGTAAAATGTGATTTGGAATGGTAATTGAATTTACTTAGATTTGAACGTGAAATGGTAATTGAATTTACCGATAACACCGTGGTGTAAGATATGAAGTATTACCAGATTTACTTCATGGGATGAATAGGTTGGGATTCGAAAATTTAAAACAAATGATTACTTCGGTAAGGTTCGTTAATCCTGACTAGTTTGGATAAAATATAACTTGGTTTGAATTGAAATCCAAAAGAAGATTAAAGAATAAATTTAAAAGAATTTATCTTTTATAAAATTAATGGGAACCTTTCCCTATAGATGTGAATATTTGAATAAAAGAATATTCTGAATTGGAATGAGGCGTATGTTGTGTTTGTGTAACACTTGTTTATCATATACGCGAGTTATTCAGAAAGACCGGGTTTATCCCATTCTGAATAACTGATTCGACGATGTTTCGAGGATGAAGACCGTGGTTGAAGACCGGAGGTCTTCACATCGTTTGGATAAATACTGATGATCTTGATTGGGCTGTACACCCAAGAGGAGGGAATCAGTTGGCGATCGTCCAGACGTACTTGGAGATCGATGGATATGCGAGGTACAAGGTGCCTCCGGTTTCGTTCAGACCCAGAACGGACTTGTAAATGGATGTATATCTGACATCGGATTTCATTCTGTGTGATTGATATCGGTTGCATAGCGTGAATTCCCTGTGTGGCATGCTGAGATGCAAATGATCAAGGCTTCTGTTGAAAACCAAAGTCTTGTGGTTGATGATCAAAGCATCGCCTGAGTGGCACAGCTTTGTGTAGCGTTAATTCGCGAGCTTCACACCCCGGTTGTGAACCAGAAACGGGAGAAGGACCTCAGGGAGGACATGCGTTTCCTTCTAGCTAGGATGGTGTCAGTGACCTACCAGCCCTGACATTTATATTATTTTCACCTGTGTGGTTGTTGGATTGCGAGGCACCTCGGATATATCAGTGACTATGTGGAGCCGATGGAGTCATTTGGCTCATTTACGCCCCAAAGGGCGGGGAAACGGAGTGTTCAGGCATAATAATCACATCGGTGGACCGACCCTGACGATCCAAGGCCTGTCTGCGCGCTTGCCTGAGACATGGGCTAGATTGTCTCGAAGGGGTGAGGACGATCCCTAGCCTCGGTTCACAGATGGAAATCCAGCTTCCAATACGTGACTTTGCGGTTTTGATTGTAGAGCCTAGTATTGGCGACATGATATATGGTATCCACATCGTCTATGGTTGATACATTTATATTTGAGGTTGTTTTATACACTATGCACTTATAATAGTATCAAATGATTTGTTTTAACGTACCAAGAATGTTTGGCTATTATAAGGGAAAACCCTATCCTCCGGCTTGCGTTGCATTGTGTGATGGGACCTGGGTCTTATAATAGCTTCATTTTTCCAAAAAGCATTACGCTGTTTTGTTATATGCACTGGTATTCTTGGGAGGAAACCCGTTCCGTGTTATACGGCGTGGTCTCTTGATATATCTGATTTAAAGTAAAGTTTTAAATAACTGTTTTAGTTCTCACACCAGTCACATGACTGACCTAGAGTTTATTGTTTTAACCTAAACTCTGGGTGCCCCTATTTTCCGCATGGGCAGCTAGTAGTTTTGGTTTTGCAGATTTATATTCACAGGATCCTGATTTACAGCTGAACCGGTATTCGGAAAGCTCTGTATCCGTGTATTACTTTCAGTTGTGTTTTGTATTGTTTTTCCGCTGCTATGTAATGTATTGTAAGTCTCTGATATTTAATGTTTGTCAAATGTATATTATTTGTTCATACTCTGTATATTCTTGTATTCTGATGGAATTGTTGTAATAAGCAATGAAATGTTCTTCTATTTGTGTCCCGATGTGGCTTGTCCTCGGTACAATCCGTGATTTCCCATAAGGGGGATTTCGGGACGTAACATTTTATATTTTATGTTTTACACTTTATAATTTCTAATTTATTTTATATTTTATGTTTTCTAATTTAGCTTTTATATTTTCTAATTCAGCTTTTATTTCATAACTGATCCAATAACCGAGCCTATAACCGAGATCTAAACCTAGCTCATAACTGAGGTAATAACCAGGCACATAACCACAGTCATAATTAAGGTTGTAACCAAACCTTTAACCTAGCCTATAACTGAGCCCATAACCGGGCACATAACCGAGCCAAAACCAAACCCATAACCGATCCAATAACCGAGCTCTTAAACAAGCTTGTAACTGAATTTATAAGTTAACTCTTAATCGAGGTTATGATATAGCTTGTAATCGAAATTAGTTATTTATATTTTATTCATATCTTATATTTTAGAGGTTATGATATAGCTTGTAACCAAAATTAGTTATTTATATTTCATTCATATCTTATATTTTATATTTTATACTTTATATTTTATTTTAGTTTTTAGTTTTTTTATTTTATACTTTTTATTTTATATTTTATATTCTATTTTATATTTTCTATTTTAGCTTTTATTCCATAACTGATCCAATAATCGAGCACATGACCGAGATTTAAACCTAGCTCATAATTGAGGTAATAACCGAGCTCATAACCATGGTCATAATTAAGGTCATGACCAAACCTTTAACCTAGTCCATAACCGAGCCTGTAAGCGGGCACATAACCGAGCCAAACCCAAACCAATAACCGATCCATAACCGAGCACTTAAACAAGCTCGTAATTGAATTTATAATAGAGCTCTTAATCAAGGTTATGATCTAGCTTGTAATTGAAATTAGTTATTTATATTTTATTCATATTTTATATTTTATGTTTTATATTCTATATTTTACATTTTATACTTTATAGTTTATATTTTATTGTTTATATTTTATATTTTATTTTATAACTCATAACAAGTTACTACTAAGCCCATAACCGAAATGATTTATTTTATAAAAAATTATATTTATATTTTATATTATACTTTATATTATATGTTTTATATTTTTTAATATCAATTTTATATTTACTATTTTATAATGTATATTTTACGACATATGTTTTCCATAACCGAGCCCATAAACAATTCCATATCCGAGCCCATAACCGAATCCGTAACTAATCCCACAACCGAGCCCACAGCCGAGACCATAACTGAACCCATAACTGATCTCATAATTGAGCCCATAACCGAACTATTAACCCAGCTCATAACTGAGATAATAACCGAGCTCTTAACCGATATCATAACCGAGGTTTAACATAATCATTTTATAATAGTAAATTATTTATTTTATAATTTTTTTATATTTATATTTCATATTTATACTTTATATTATATGTTTTATACTTTCTAATTTAGATTTTATATTTACTTTTTTATTCTTTTTATTTTATGACTTATATTTAATTTGTACGCCATCCTTATGTAATTTCATAATCCAGCTCGTAACTAAGGTAATAACCGAGCTCTTAATCAAGGTCATAACCAAGTTCATAACTAAACCTATAATTGAATATATTTACCATAGCCGAGCTTATAACCGAGCCCATAGCTGAGTCCATAACCGACACCATAACCGTACCAATAACTGATCCTATAACAAAGCCCATAACCATTCCCACATGCAAAATCATGATCGAATTCATAGCCGAGCACATAACTGAGATGATAATATAGCCCACAACCGAGCCCACAACCATGCCTATAACAACTGAGCCCACAACCGACCCCATAATCAGAACCATAACCGAGCTTTTAGCCCAACTCATGACTGAAGTAATAAACGAACTCTTGACCATTGTCATAACCGTGGTCTTAACCAAACCCATAATTGAACATAGTTCCCATAACCAAGCTCATAACTGAGGACATAACCAAGTCTATAATCGAGCCCATAACCATGGTCTTTTACGTGTCATAGGTATCTGACTAGGACTTGTGTCTGAATGTCTTTAACGTGTCATAGGTACCCGATTAGGCCTTGCGTCCAAATGTATTAATGTGTCATAGGTACCCGATTAGGCCTTGCGTTCGAATGTCTTTAACATGTCATAGGAACTTGCTAGGTTAATTAGTCCCTGCTTTGTGCAAAATCGTTGATGAAGTACCCAATTAGGCCTTGCGTCCGTATGTCTTTTACTTGTCATAGGTAACCGATTAGGCCTTATGCTCGGATGTCTTTAACGTGTCATAGTTACCCGCTCGGTTAATTAATCCCTACTGGGGGCAGAATAGTTGAAGAAGTACCCGATTAGGCCTTGCGTCTGTATGTCTTTTACGTGTCATAGGTACCCGATTAGGCCTTGTGTTCGTATGTTTTTTACATGTCATAGGTACCCGATTAGGCCTTGCGTCCTAATATCTTTAATGTGTCATAGATACACGCTCGGTTATTAATCCGTACTGGGTGTACAATCGTTGATTAAGTACCCGATTATGCCTTGCGTCTGAATGTCTTTTACGTGTCATAGGTACTCGATTAGGCCTTGTGCTCGGATGTCTTTTGCGTGTCATAGGTACCCAATTAGGCCTTGCGTCTGAATGTGTTTTACGTGTCATAGGTACTCACTCGGTTAATTAACCCCTACTGGGTGTAGAATCGTTGATGTTGTACCTGATTAGGCCTTGCGTTCGGATGTCTTTTACATGTCATAAGTACCCGATTAGGCCTTCCGTTCAAATGTGTTTAACATGTCATAGGTATCTGCTCGGTTAATTAATCCCTCCTGGGTGTAGGATCGTTGACGAAGTACCTGATAAGGCTTGCATCTGAATGTCATTTACGCGTCATAGGTACCCAATTAGGACTTGCGTCCAAATGTGTTTAACATGTCATAGGTACCATATCGGCTAATTAATCCCTACTGGGTGTAGAATCGTTGATGAAGTACCCGATTAGAGCTTGCATCTGGGTGTCTTTTACGTGTCATAGGTACTCGACTAGGGCTTGCGTCTAGATGTCTTTTACGCATCATAGTTACCCGATTAGGTCATAATTGAGGTCATAACCAAACCTTTAACCTAGCCCATAACCGAGCCAAAACTAAACTCATAACTTATCCCATAACTGAGCTCTTAAACAAGCTTGTAATTGAATTTATAACTGAGGTTTTAATCGAGGTTATGATCTACCTTGTAACCGAAATTATTTATTTATATTTTATTCGTATTTTATATTTTAGGTTTTATCCCATAATCAAGATCTAAACCTAGCATATAACTGAGGCAATAACCGAGCCCATAACCACGGTCATGATTGTGGTCATAATAAAGCCTTTAACCTAGCATATAACCGAGCCCATAACCAGGCACATAACCAGCCAAGACGAAACCCATAACTAATCCCGTAACCGAGCTCCTAAAAAGCTTGTAATTGAATTTATAACTAAGCTCTTAATAAACATTATGATCTACCTTGTAACCAAAATTAGTTATTTATACTTTATTCATATTTTATATTTCATAATTTAGCCTTTATCACATAACTGAGCCCATAACCGAGATCTAAACCTAGCTTATAACCAAGTTAATAACCGAGCTCATAACTACTGTCATAATTAAGGGCATAACCAAGCCTTTAACTGAGATCTAAACCTAGCTCAAAACTGAGGTAATAACCGAGCTTATAACCACGGTCATAATTGAGGTCATAACCAAACCATTAACCTAGTCCATAACCGTGCCAAAACTAAACCCATAACTTATCCCATAATCGAGCTCTTAAACAAGCTTGTAATTGAATTTATAACTGAGGTCTTAATCGAGGTTATGATTTATCTTGTACCCCAAATTAGTTATTTATATTTTATTCATATTTTTTATTTTATAATTTATCTTTTGTCAATGGTCATACCTGAGGCCATAACCAAACCTTTAACCTAGACCGTAACCGAGATATAAACCTAGCCTATAACTGAGGTAATAACTGAGCTCATAATCACGGTCATAATTGAGGTCATAACCAAACCTTTAACTTAGCCCATAACCAAGCCTATAACGAGCACATAACCGAGCCAAAACCAAACCCATAACCGAGCTCTAAAACAAGCTTGTAATTGAATTTATAACTGAGCTTTTAATCGAGTTTATGATATAGCTTGTAACCAAAATTAGTTATTTATATTTATTCATATTTTATATTTTATATTTCATATTTTATCCTTTATACCTATAATTTATAAACTATATTTTATTTTGTATTTTAAATTTTATACTTTATATTTTATATTTTATTTTATATTTTATATTTTCTAATTTAGCTTTTATATTTTCTAATTTAACTTTTATTCAATAACTAATCCAATAACCGGGCCCATAACCAAGATCTATACCTAACTCAAAACTGAGGTAATAACCAAGCTCATAACCATGGTAATATTCAAGGTCATAACCAACCCTTTAAATAGCCCATAACTTGGCACATAACCGAGCCAAAACCAAACCTATAACCAAGCTTTTAAACAAGCATATAGTTGAATTTATAATTGAGCTCTTAATCGAGGTTATGATCTAGCTTGTAACTGAAATTAGTTAATTAAATTTTATTCATAATTTATAATTTATATTTTACACTTTATATTTTATATGTTATATTTCATAACAAATTGTTACTAAGCCCATAACTAATCTAATTATTAAACCTATAATCGAGCCTATAACTGGTCCCATAACCGAGATCCATAATCTAACTCGCAACTGAGGTAATATCCAAGCTTAAACAAAGGTCATAATCGAGGTCATAACTGAGCCTATAACCAACCCCATAACCGAGCCATAACTGTACATTGTACGCATGATTGACAGAATAACCTAAACCACAACCAATCCTATAACAGATCACATAATCGAGACAATAACTAAGATATATAATGTAGCTCGTAATTGAGGTAATAATCGAGCTCATAACCATGGTCATAACTGAGCCCATAACCAATCACATAACCAAGACCATAACCAAGCTCTAAACCAAGTTCGTAACCGAGTCAATAACCGAGCCCAAAAACTAACCCATAATGTATCCCATAACTGATTCCATAACTGGGCAATTAAACCAGCTTGTAACTGATTCCATAATTAGTTATTTATATTTTATTCATATTTTATATTTCATATTTCATATTTTATATTTTATATTTTATAATTTAGCTTTTATTCCATAACTGATCCAATAACCGAGCCCATAATCGGGTTCTAAACCTAGCTCATAACTGAGGTAATAACCGAGCTAATAACCACAATCATAATTGAGGTTCTAACCAATCCTTTATCCTATCACATAACCAAGCCAAAACTAAACCCATAACTTATCCTATAACCAAGCCTTTAACCAGGCTCTTAAACAAGCTTGTAATTGAATTTATAATTGAGGTCTTAATCGAGGTTAAGATCTATTTTGCAACCAAAATCAATTATTTGTATTTTCTATTTTATACTTTATAATTTAGCTTTTATCCCATAACCGAGATCTAAGCCTAGTTTATAACTGAAATAATAACCAAGCTTATAACCACCGTCACAATTGAGGTAATAACCAAACCTTTAACCTAGCCCACAAACGAGCTCATAACAGACACATAACCGAGCCAAAACCAAACCCATAATTGATCTTATAACC
The DNA here is from genome assembly GCA_030737875.1 of Allium sativum. Classification (NCBI taxonomy): domain Eukaryota; kingdom Viridiplantae; phylum Streptophyta; class Magnoliopsida; order Asparagales; family Amaryllidaceae; genus Allium; species Allium sativum. Next base: position 495,381,541 of record CM060909.1, read on the forward strand.
GAGCTCATAAACAAGCTTGTAATTGAATTTATAATTCAGCTCTTAATCGAGGTTATGATCCAGCTTATAACCGAAATTAGTTATTTATACTTTATTCATATTTTTTATTTTCTAATTTAGCTTTTAGTACATAACCGATTCGATAACCGAGCCCATAACCGAGATCAAAACCTAGCTCATAACTGAGATAATAACCGAGCTCATAACCACGGTCATAACCAAACCTTTAACCTTGCCCATAACTGAGCTCGTAACCGAGCACATAACCGATCCAAAGCCAAACCCATAACTGATCCTATAACTGAGCCCATAACCGAGCTCTTAAACAAGTTTGTAATTGAATTTATAACTGAGCTCATACTGGAGGTTAAGAAGTGTAGCGACCGCATTCTACGCATCGAAGGATCGTACAATATTTATTTCTTTCACATATGATGTCGTATGGCCATGTAACTTTGGGAGACGACTATTGGGGTCATTTCCCATGTTCATAATTTTTGCTGATTTTTAAATGACCGTTTTGCCCCTAGCTGATTTTGTTTTGGCCATAACTTTTTATTGGAAAGGAGTTTTGACTTGAAACCACTTCCATTGGCTCCGGATGATGGTTTACCTTTTTATAGAGTGGTCACATTAGCAAACGGACTCACCGTTTGGGAGATATGGCTGAAACAAGTTTCAGAAGGTGAAAAACTGCTTAACCGGGCCAAATGAGGTGATTAGTAAATGGGCCAATAACCCATTTCGGGATTAGGGTTATGGGGAGGCTGAAATGAGTTAGGTTTTTATTTCATTTCAGTTTTCCAGCCGCCACAAACCCTCTCTTCAACCTAACAATGGCCTCTAACATCTAAATACACCTCTAATCACCTCTTAATCAAGTTTTGGCTTAAACTACATCAAATTAAGGAGAGAAAGCACCAAAGCAAGGTTAGAGCTGCTGTGTTACATTGGAAACAATGCCAAACAGGGAATCATTTCAGATTTGGTATTTTATTTGTGGCCAAGGTGAGTGATTTGCATTGTTTTTCACTAATCACAGCTAATTAGGGGTGACTAGTGATAATTAGCGAAATTATAGCTCAGAAAAATCTGGAAAAATTTGTAAAATTCTAAAATGATATTCTAGGGCTCTGATAGAAATTTGGGTTAATTTGGTTAAGTTTTGCTAATCCTATCATTAGTTGTTGTTAAACATGATTAAGGGGAAAACATGGGTTTTTGGGTATGTTTGATCCATAAACATGTCATATTGTTGTTTTAGTGTTTGAGGATGATTATACATGTTGCTATGACTGTATGGTATGTTTTGTGATTGCATAGAAAAGTTAGAATGGTTGAAAACGCCGTCGTTTGGCGAAAATAGCTTGTTGGAAAAACTTGCAGCAAACTGGATAGGAGCATTCAGATAGGAGCATCTGGATAGGAGCATTCGGATAGGAGCATCCGGATAGGAGCATGCAGATAGGAGCATACGGATAGGAGCACCCGGATAGGAGCATCCGGATAGGAGTAACCGGATAGGGGCATCCGATCCGAACCAGATAGGGGCATCCGATCCGAAACAGATAGGGGCATCCGATCCGAACCGGCTAGGGGACTCCGACTCGAACTAAATAAGAGCATCCGAGCACCCGAACTGAACTAGAAAGGAGCATTCGAACCGAACCAAGTAGGAGGGTGCGAACCGAACCGAAGGATCGAACACCAAGTAGTCCTAAACCCGAGATGCAAAGGAAGTCCAAATGAGGAGTTGTACCTCAGGATCCAGATGGGAACCAAGGAGGGAACTTCATGAGTTGGGCTTTGCTGCGGGACGTATGCTAAGGGGTTGTCGATGTCTGTAACTTTAGATCACTATGTGTAGGGGTACGTGAACGGATTCAGGGCCACAGTGGCCTAGGTACGACTAATGAGCTATAGACCAATGAAGTGGGGTCATTTGTAAAGATTTGGTCATGACTTCATGGGATAAACTTGGTAGTAGCAGTAGTTGTACAAGTCGAACTCCGTCACTACTTCGATGGGTCGAGTGATTGACAGTGGTGGACATCGTATGCTTTACGCACTGAGTGAGAGATGTGAGAATGGTTGCTATGTTTGATTGTTTTCCTCATTATGACATACACACCCCCACCCCCGTATTCTTTATACCATGTGTTAGTGGCACCTTAGAGTTACAGTATGTAGTGCTAACTCTTTGGTTGCAGGTCCAGGTTCAGGTATGGTTTAGTATACCTGTTATTGTTCTGTTTAGCTGCTTACCGCTCATACCAGACTTTTTGTCTAACCCAGAGTTTTATGTCTCTTCTTATTACTCTGGGTTCTCTCTCGAGCAGACTAGAGATAGGTTAGGTGGTATGCACGAGTAGCTGTACCGGAGACGAGCAGGAGGCTTCCACGTATGATATATATATATATAGACATTCTCCCTGTGTTGCTGCGGTCACTACTTTGGGCATTAGTGGTGTACCTTTCTTTCTTTTGTTTAGAGACAATAATTTGGAAAGTTGTAATAAGCTGTATTTGGATTTCCGCTACTCTGATGATGATGTTGATGTTGGTTTTAGTTATCAGCTTATACACTGTCTCATCTATTTTATGTCAAGTACATTATTATTATATTTTATTCCATGCGCTGTGAGACATTCTACAGGGTTTTCGATTAGTTCATTCTCTTCTTTCCTTTCTTTGGCGACCGTTCCGTGCTAGTCGGGCATGTGTACAGTGCACTTTCGGAGGAAATGTCGGCTGGTGCGGGACGGGCCGTCACACTTGGTATCAGAGCCAGGTTGCATAGTTAACCTAGGGAAAGACACCAGGGAGAGATAATATGTATATGAGAGAGCGTATTTGTGATTATTTTGGTTTTCAAAAGCTATATATATACTATTAGTATAGCTAAGGATGAAGTCGCACTGCACTGCCACGACAAAGAGGACGGTTAATCGTTTTCTCTTTACAGATTGAACGATAAGCCGATACGCAAGAGGTGCCGGTAGAGGAGCCAATAATGGGAATGCTGCTGACATGAGGACGATGTTTACTGACCTCATGAGAGAGATGCTTAGAGATGTTCAGAGGGCAGCTCCTAATGCTGGTAACGGTGGTGGTCCAATAGTGCAGGCGCCTAGGGCCGATTTCTCCAAGCTGAATAAGGATTATACGAGTCTTGGTGGGAAGCCGTTCCACGGAACGGAGTCGGCTACGGATGTTCAGCATTGGTTGGATAGCTGCGAGCGTATCTTCAAAGATTTGGGTATCGAGGATGCGATGAAGAGAAGGCTAGCATCCCGTCGGCTGCAAGGATGGGCAATGAATTGGTGGAATGCTATAAAGGCATCTATCCCCGAGGATCAGATTACTTGGGATCAGTTTAAGGCTCGCTTTAGCGATAAGTTCATTCCAGCTGCTTAGAAGTCAGTGCTGTTTAAGAAATTCTTGGAACTCAAGCAGAATGGTAGAGCTGTCTCGGAGTATATTGCCGAATTCGACACCTTGTCGAAATATGGGTTATCTCTTAATGATACTGCTGAGAAGAAGAATGAGAAGTTCATAACTGGTTTGGATGGATACTTGGGGGAAAGGCTTATTAACCATATCGATGAGACGTTTGAATCGATTGTGGGGAAAGCATTGAGGTCAGAGAGTCTTTACCCTAAGTCGAAGACTGAGGTCACATCTGCAGAGGAGCCAAAGCCACAAGCAAGTGATGGGGGCAAGAATGGTTCTCAGAATAAGAGAAAGCAAAATCAGGCCAAGGATGACCAGAAGAAAAAGAATAAGCAAGAAGTTGAGTGCTTCAGCTATGGTAAGAAGGGCCACTATGCCAAAGAGTGTTGGGCCAAGCCAGCGGATAGGAAGTGCTTCAACTGTGGCCAAGTGGGACATCACAAGGACAAGTTTCCGCAACCCCCTAAAGAAAAGCAGATGGTGAAAGCATATGCCCTTAATGCTATTCCTTCTTCGTCGAATGCCCCAACTGCGGCGGAGAAGGGAAGGAATGTCGTTATTCAAGGTATGCTTTCTGTTTATGATACTCCTGTTAGAGTTTTGTTTGATACCGGGGCTTCCAATTCTTTCATATCTAGTGACCTGGTAGATAGGTTGGGATTGGAGCCCGAGATTGTCGATAGGCCTTTAGTAGCGACGAACCCGATTGGTGGTTCAACTAACCTTAGCATGATTTGTTGTAATGTGGTCTTATCGAGTCATGGATGCATGTTTGGTTGTGATTGCTTTGTTTTGGGCTTTACTGGTTTTGGCATTATTTTGGGAGTCGATTGGCTCCAAAGATACGGGGCGGTGGTAGACTGTGAGCGCTTTTTGGTGACAGCTAGAGCGGATGATGGGCGGAGGGTAGTGTTTGGTGGTCTACCCGGTGATGGGGTAATGGCTAGTTTTCTAAATTCCCTCGACATCCCGCATAGTGAGTTGTCAGGGTTTCCCGTGGTTGGCCAGTATCCGGACGTCTTCGAGGAAGTGACCGGGCTTCGACCACACCGAGAGGTTGAGTTCCGTATTGATTTAGTGAAAGATGCCAGACCTATAGTGATGCCACTTCGTCGTATGGAACCAAGGGAGCAGCGAGAGCTCGGGGTGCAAGTCAGCGATCCTTTGAAGAAGGGATTTATCAGAAGGAGTGTTTCTGAATGGGGAGCACCAGTTGTGTTTGCTACCAAGGCGGATGGTTCCCTTCGTTTGTGTGTAGACTACCGCGAGTTGAATAAAGTGATGAGGAAAAATAAGTATCCTTTACCGCGGATATATGATTTGTTTGATCAGTTAAGTGGCGCGAGAGTATTCTCTCAGTTGGATCTCGCGACAGGTTTTCATCAACTTAGAGTGGAAGCTGAGAGTATAGCTAAAACGACATTTCGGACGCCGTCGGATTTTATGAGTGGTTGGTCATTTCATTCGGGCTGACCAATGCCCCAGCATACTTTGTGGATCTTATGAATAGGGTATTCAGAGATCAGTTGAATAAGTTTGTCCTTGTGTTCGTGGATGATATTTTGGTCTATTCGAGGACAGAGGAAGAACACAAGGAACATTTGAGGATAGTGATGGAGGTGTTGAGAAAACACCAGTTGAAAGCAAAATTCTCTAAGTGTCACTTCTGGAGGAGGGAAGTGAGATTCTTGGGCCATGTTGTTTCAGAGAATGGTATTGTCGTTGACCCTGAGAAGGTGGCTACGATACAAGATTGGTCTACGCCCAAGAATGCAACGGATATAAGAAGTTTCTTGGGATTAGTTGGATATTATCGTAAGTTTATCCAAGACTTCTCCAAGATAGCAGCACCGTTGACTCAGTTGACCAAGAAGAATCCAGCCTTCGTCTGGGACGAAAGGTGCGAGAATGCATTCAAGAGCCTAAAGGAAAAGTTGACATGTGCACCAGTGTTAGTCATTCCTAAGGGGAATGAAGAAATGACGGTATATACGGATGCATGTGGTACCAGACTAGGTGCTGTATTGATGCAAGGAGGTAGGATTGTAGCTTATGCAAGTCGAAAACTAAAACCGCATGAGAAAAGATACCCTACCCATGATTTGGAATTGGCAGCGATCGTGTTTGCACTAAAGATGTGGAGGCATTATCTCTTGGGAGAAAGATTCGAGTTGTTTACCGATCATAAATCGTTAAAGTATCTCTTCTCTCAGAAAGATCTAAATCTCCGGTAGCAAAGATGGTTAGAATTCTTGGCTTCCTATGATTTCGACATCGCATATACACCAGGAAAGGGCAATGCAGTGGCTGATGCATAAAGTAGAAGACATGCCAGTTTAGGGGCTATGTTTCTAGAATGGAAGCAACTGGAGTACATCGCTAGGTATGATTTCAGACCAAAGTGAGAATTGGATCCAGAAATGTTAGCAAGTTTGACGATCAGACCCACTTTGATTGAGAGGATTGGTTCCAGTCAGAGAAACGATCCTAACCTATTGGAAATCATCTCAAAGTTAAAGATGGGAATCGACGGAGATAGGAACAAGTATGGGCTTGATCGAGATGGATGGCTTAGAAAGAATGGAAGACTAGTTGTACCCAATGTCAATGGATTGAGAGATGAAGTGCTTAGAGAATGTCATCACTCAAAACTGACTATACACCTCGGTGGTAACAAGATGTACCGAGACATGAAGCAGACCTACTACTGGGAAGGGATGAAAAGAGACATTGGGAAGTTTATATCCAAATGAATGAACTGCCAGCAAGTTAAAGCTGAGCAAAAGAAGCCTAGTGGTTTGCTACAACCATTAGAAATTCCAGAATGGAAATGGGAACAAGTATCAATGGATTTCATTGATGGGTTACCAAGGACTAGATCGGGCCATGATAGCATTTGGGTGATTGTGGACCGATTGAGTAAGAGTGCAAGGTTTATACCCGTCAAGTCAAACAGGACGACAGCTAAGTTAGCGGAACTGTATATAAAGTGGGTAGTGAGATTTCATGGAATACCCAAAGGCATTGTGAGTGACCAAGATCAGTTGTTCACTAGTGGATTTTGGAGAAGCTCACAAGAGGCGTTAGGATCAGAACTACATCTCAGTACCACGTATCATCCTCAAACCGACGGACAGACAGAGAGGGTGAATCGAGTGTTAGAAGATCTCTTGAGAGCTTGCATATTGGATTTTGGTGGATCATGGGATGACCATTTGCATCTAGTAGAGTTTGCATGTAATAATAGTTATCAATCCAGTATTGGTATGGCTCCGTTTGAAGCTTTGTACGGAAGACCGTGCAACTCACCGTCATGTTGGGTAGAAACTAGTGAGAAGTTTGTGCTTAGACCCGATGTGATATGAGAAACTTCAGACAAGATTAAGGTTATCCAACAGTGAATGAAGGCTGCCCAAGATAGGCAGAAGAGTTATGATGATAAAAGGAGAAGAGACTTAAAGTTCTCCATTGGCGACTTGGTGTTTATCAGGATTTCTCCGTTGAAGAGCGTGATACGATTTGGCAGGAGAGGCAAGTTAGCACCAAGATTTGTTGGTCCATTCCCAGCTCTTGAGCAAATTGGGAATTTGGCATACAAAGTTGAATTACCAGAGAAGATGGCAGGAGTTCACAACGTATTTCATGTTTCTCAGTTAAGGAAGTTCATGCGCGACCCAGATGTGACTATTTCACCTGATCAGTTGGATGATATTGAAGTTGAACCCGAGGCGGTTGGAAACCGCAAGCATATGCGTATTGTTGGGGATGATACGAAGCAACTTCGAAGGAAAGCGGTGAATCTAGTCAAAGTCCAGTGGGGGCGAGAATGAGAATGACTGTACTTGGGAGACAGAGGAGAGCATTAGGAAGACGTATCCATAACCGAGCTCTTAAACAAGTTTGTAATTGAATTTATAACTGAGCTCATACTGGAGGTTAAGAAGTATCTTGTAACCAAAATTAGTTATTTATATTTTATCTATATTTTATATTTTATGTTTTCTAATTTAGCTTTTATATTAACTCATTACTGAGGTAATAACCGAGCACATAACCATGGTTATAATTGATGTCGTAACCAAACCTTTAACCTAGCACATAACCGAGCCCATAACCGGGCCAAAACCAAACCCATAACTGAGCCTATAACAGAGCTCTTAAACAAGTTTGTAATTGAATTTATAATTTAGTTCTTAATCGAGGTTATGATCTAACTTGTAACTGAAATTAGTTATTTATAGTTTATTTATATTTTATATTATATATATTATACTTTATATTTTATATTTTATATTTTATTTTAGTTTTTATATTTTATAATTTATGTTTTATACTTTATATTTTATATTTTATATTTTATTTTATATTTTCTAATTTAGCTTTTAAATTTTCTAATTTAGCTTTTATTCCATAACCGATCCTATAATCGAGATCTAAACCTAGCTCATAACTGAGGTAATAACCGAACACGTAACCATAGTCATAATTAAGGCCATAACCAAACCTTTAACCTAGCCTATAACCGAGCCCATAATCGGGCACATAACCGAGCCAGAACCAAACCCATAATTGATCCAATAACCGAGCACATAACCGAGCTCTTTAACAAGCTTGTAATTGAATTTATAAGTTAACTCTTAATCGAGGTTATGATATAGCTTGTAACCAAAATTAGTTATTTATATTTTATTCATATTTTATATTTTATTCATATTTTATATTTTATATTTTATACTTTATACTTTGTATTTTATTTTATATTTTAGTTTTATATTTTATACCTTTTATTTTATATTTTATATTTTATTTTATATTTTCTAAACCGATCCCATAACCAAGATCTAAACCTAGCTCATAATTGAGGTAATAACCAAGCTTATAACCATTGTCATAATTAAGGTCATAACCAAACTTTTAACCTAGCCCATAACCGGGCACATAACCAAGCCAAAACCAAACCAATAACTGATCCCATAACTAAGCCCATAACCGAGCTCTTAAACAAGCTTGTAATTGAATTTATAATTGAGATCTTAATCGAGGTTGTGATCTAGCTTGTAATTGAAATTAATTATTTATATTTTATATTTTATGTTTTGTGTTTTATATTTTACATTTTATACTTTATATTATATTGTTTATAATTTATATTTTATTTTATATTTCATAACAAATTACTACTAAGCCCATAACCGAAATGATTTATTTTATAAAAAATTTATATTTATATTTTATATTTATAATTTATATTATACGTTTTATATTTTCTAATATCAATTTTATATTTACTATTTTATAATGTATATTTTACGACATATATTTTCCGTAACCGAGCCCATAACCAATTCCATAACCAAGCCCGTAACTGAGTCCATAACTAATCCTGCAACCGAACTCATAACCGATCTCATAATCGAGCCCATAACCAAGCTACTAACCCAGTTCGTAATTGAGATAATAACCAAGCTCTTAACTGATGTCATAATCGAGGTTTAAGATAATCATTTTATAATAGTAATTATTTGTTTTATAATTTTTCATATTTACATTTCATATTTATACTTTATATTATATGTTTTATACTTTCTTATTTAGATTTTATATTTACAATTTTATTATTTTTATTTTATGACTTATATTTAATTTGCACGTCATCCTTATGTAATTTCATAATCCAACTCGTAACTAAGGTAATAACCGAGCTCTTAACCAAGGTCATAACCAAGTTCATAACTAAACCCATAATTGAATATATTTACCATAGCCAAGCTTATAACCGAGCCCATAACTGAGTCCATAACCGACACCATAACCGAACTTATAACTGATCCTATAACAAAGCCCATAACCAAGCTCATAAACGAGCCCATAACCAAGCTCTTAACCAAATTCTTAACTGAGGTAATAACCGAGCAAATAACAGGGACCGAGTCCACAACCAAGCCCATAAGTTAACCCATAACGTATCCCATAACCGATCCCATAACTGAGCTCATAAACCAGCTTGTAATTGAAGTAATAATTGAGCTCTTAATCGAGATCATAAGCTAAATCTGTAATTGAACATATTTCCCATAACCAAGGTAATAACCAAACCTTTAACATAACCCATAACCGAGCTAAAACCAAACACATAAATAATCCTATAACCGAGCTCTTAAACAAGTTTGTAATTGAATTTATAACAGAGCCTATAACTGAGTTCGTAACCGAGCCCATAACCTAGCCTATAATCGAGCCAAACCCAAACCCATAACCGAGCTCCTAAACAAGTTTGTAATTGGATTCATAACGGAGCTCTTAATCGAGGTTATGATTTAGGTTGTAACAGAAATTAGTTATTTATATTTTATTCTTATTTTATATTTTCTGATTTAGCTTTTATTCCATAACCGATCCAATAACGAAGCCCATAACCGAGATCTAATCCTAGTTCGTAACTGAGGTAATAACTGAGCTCATAACCACAAATATAATTGAATTCATAACCAAACCATTAAACTAGTTCATAACCGAGCCCATAACCGAGCTCATAATTGAGGTCATAACAAAACCTTTAACCTGGTCCATAACCGAGCACATAACCAAACCAAACCCATAACTGATCCTACAACCGAGCTCTTAAACAAAATTGTAATTGAATTTAAAACTGAGCTCTAAATCGAGGTTATGACCTAGCTTGTAGCCGAAATTACTTTTTTATATTTCATTCATATTTTATTTTTTATAATTTAGCTATTATCAACGGTCATAATTAAGGTCATAACCAAAACTTTAACCGTGATCATAACCAAGATTTAAACCTAACTTATAACTGAGGTAATAACCGAGCTCATAACCAAGATTTAAACCTAACTTATAACTGAGGTAATAACCGAGCTCATAACCATGGTCATAATTGAGGTCATAACCAAACCTTTAACCTAGCCCATAACTAAGCCTATAGCTGAGCATATAACCAAGCCAAAACTTAACCAATAATTGAGCTCTTAAACAAGCTTATGATTGAATTTATAACTAAGCTCTTAATTGAGGTTCTGATCTAGCTTGTAACTGAAATTAGTTATTTATATTGTAACAACCTATAATTTTCCATATATTTAAAATTTATATTTGGTAATTAATTGAACAATAATAGTTAAAAATGTAAATTTTGTTGATTTTGAGAATAATAATTGTTTGAATTGAACATATATATATGTATAATTTTAATTTGGTTTATATCGATAATTGTTGAGTTTTGAATTAATATCAGGGCCATTGGATAAGATTTGAGTAATTTGGTTCATAACTGAAATTTAGGGGTTACATGGCCATTAATCAAATTTAGAAATTTAGATACTTATAATCTATGTACAATTTATTAGAAGTTAAGTTTTAATGATTTAGTATAAATGAAATTTTTATTTAGTTATTTTGATTAAGAATTGGAACATTGAATTGAATATTTATGAATTTGAATAGAATTGAGTTATTTTAATTATAATAAGAATTCAAATTTTAAAATTTGTAAATAATTGAATTCAGGAACTTAAAATCTGTGAAATCAATTTATAAAATTTATTTAAGTTATAATTGGACTTAAATAAAATTTAATGAATATTTAAATTTAATTAAAACAGTTAAATGAATAATTGAATATTTTATTAATTAATTAACTGTGAAATTTAACCATTGGGTAACTATCTTTGAATCCGACGAAACCAGTTTCATCGGATCCGGAATGGAAAATTATTGTAGAATTTCAAATTGCGTTACAATCGGGCTTGTCGTTTGGTCGTATGGAAGAAAATATAAAAGAAATCAATGTAATTAGATAATTGTTTGTTTCTCCTATTGGATCTTCCATACTTATAAATAAAAATCTCATGTCCACTTCATCATCCCATTCTTTAGTACGTATATTTTTCCTCCATCCAGCTTATTTCTAATGGCTGAAATGAATTCCAAAACCCTAGAGAAAAATATACAAACTTTAAATTCGAATCTCCACAAAACCTAGAAAATTATACATCAAATCGAAGCTCTCAACGATACGAAGTTACGGGTACCCTCCATTTCGACATGCAGTGAGCGATTTTGCCGGAAATCATGGTCAAAGCTTCTGATTTTCGAAACCTTAAGGCTTGGATTTAGGGGTTTTCGATTTAAGGCTAAATCAGAAAATCAGGGATATAGGTTTTGTAGCGGAGATCGATATGAGTTTATTGGTGGTGGTCGGAGGTTATATGGTGGTGTGGTTTGTTGGGAATTCGCGTTTTAAGCTAGAAAATCAATTCTGGTAATGACTTCGACGGCGGTAGGAGAGACCACCGGAGATGGTGATTCTGGTGCCCATAGACGCGGATTCCAAGGAGCTTCCGATAGGAGGTGGTGGTTCGTCGTTCGATGGCCGGAGCGGCGAGTAATCGGTGGTCAAAGATGGCGTCGAATGGGTTTGTTCTACGTCGGGTTCAATGTAGCGGATCAAAGGAGGAGCGGGAATTTCAGGCTGACGTGGCGATGTCTGATAGGGTGATGATATATTTTATTTATTTTATATATTTAAATTTCAAATGATTAAAATGCTGATAACTTTTACGTATGAACTTGGATTTGGACGCGGTTGGCTGCGTTGGAATCGTGGCGGAATTGCGGACGATCTAGACTAGTTTGGCTGCATTTGGAGACTGTAAATTTTTGGGCTTTGGTTGGACGTTCCATTCGCTAAGACCCAAAGGTGAGTGATTTTTCTCACTCAATATTAACTGAATTATTCCCATATTTATTGGATTAAATTATGAAATAAGTTTGGTTGTGTGGTTGTGATTGATGGTTGTTTTGTTGCTTAAACTGACATGCAATGTGTTTATGTGAAAATTCAAGTTGATAACTAGTTATTTTAGTTTAATTAAAATTCTAGTTAGAAAGCAGACCACCGTTAATCAGTGAAATGATTTAATAATTACCATTTGAATTAAATGGTTGTGATGGATGCCTTGGTTTGATTTGATTGATGAATTGATATTGATACTGAAATGTTCCATTATTCAGTATATGGATGTTGTATGCGTATTATGACGATTAATTCCATTTTTCACCTTAGATGTTACGGGCATCAAATAAACCTGGGATTAATCGATTAAAAATAAATTAAGAACATAGGTGTAATGACCCGCATTTTCAGCGGTATAATAATTAATTAATTTAATTATTTAAGGAGTGGTTTAGAGAATTTTAATGGTCGTGGAATTAAATAATGGTGAATATTTAATTAAAATAATAATTAAATAATATATTTAATTCTGAAATAATCGGAATTTACTGAAATGGCGATATGGTGTGAACTGGATCATCTGCGATATTTAATTCAGTTTAGAATTGAATTAGAATAACGAATATATTTAATTAACGATGGTTGAACGTATAAATTACATTATAATTAAAATCGAGCTCGAAATGGCATTGCAGTTCGTAAATTGGCGATTCGAACTTCAACTGAATGTACAGGGTTTGTTTTTAATCGGATTTCTGTGAAACAAGAAGCGTTAGGAGCTAGTGAAGTATATCTTTCTAGTGGAAGAGAAAAATCGGGATTTCGTCGTGTAGATTTTTATTTATGTCCATCAAATTTTAGAAAAGTCACTGTGGAATTCCTTTATAATTTATAAAGGAATTATTTATATTTTTAAAAGGAATTTCAATATAAATAGAATATCGGGTTGACCCAGTGTTTACACCAAAATTTGGCAAAACAACCAAAGTATTGCTTAACGCGTTACCTAATCGGAGGCAAGATGCTTAGGAAGCATGTCACCTTTTCAAAGGCAAGACGTAAGAATACCTTTTTTATTATGTGAGGCCATATCTAACACATGAAAACATCAAAATATAGAAAGAAGACAAGAGTTTATAGTGGTTCGACCTTTGAGGAGGTCTACGTCCACTCTTAAGTGAGAATTTTATTATCGACAAGTTGTTTACAAGGTAAGATCACTCATACATTCAACCAAACTTTCTCCCACACACATCCTTCCATTTGAATTGCTGAAAATGGTAGAGAAATATCTTGGACAGCGAGGAAATCTCCTTATTACCAAGCTTTTGCCATGGATCTTCGACCTTAAGCTCTATCATATATCATTTGTGGAAGCCATGATTCCATGCTCCATTGATCTTTGTTGGAATATGAAGAATAGATGTTGGAATGGTTGAAGAAGTCCATAAAGCAATTTGGCAGCACCTCCACGTGTTTCCCCCAAAGTCCCCCAAAAATGATGGAGGTAGGGTGCTATTTATAGGCGGAGGAGTGGCTGAAATCTTGTATTCAGGGTTCTGGTCGGTATTTTTGGGTATTTACGAAAATGCCACTGCCAGTTGTCACCAGCTGTCATGTTACTTCATGTATCGCGACCGACCAAGAGACAGAACGACCAGAAGCTAACGAACGACCAGGAAGCTGGAGCAAGAAAGCGGACCGACCAGGTTGGAGGAGCATGATGACGCTACCTCTGGAAAGGCGGGCCGACCAGGGATCTTTGAAGCGGACCGACCAGATGATAAGGGAACAGGACGACTAGGAGTCTGTGAGGAAAAGGACGACCAGGGCTTTTAAGAGAAAAAGAACGACCAGGGAATTCGTCCATTATAACCGACCCTTCTTGAAGAAACGATCCGAAGGATTCCGACCAACTAGGAATTCCTGTGAGACCGACCCCTCCTTAAGTGTTACAGAACCGACCCGTATGAATTCGTCAATAACCCACCATGTCGTTTTTAGTGGATAACATTTGCCCCTCGGAGTTTCATAATATTTTGTATGAAAAAATTATGGACTTCGAAATATTACCCGGTACATTGATGGATTGTATTTATCGAATTTTAACTAGGGATCGGTTTCAAACTTTATTCGCAGGGGTTGGTTTTTATGTGGACACGATTGTATTGGTCGGTTTTATCTAAGGGTCGGTTTTAAACCTGTTTTGCATGAGGTCGTTTTTCCTTCAGGTCAATTTGGGCCGGTCAATACACTTTTCCAACTTAATGACGAAACGGGCTGGGCTGGTCGTCATGGCTATATATTTTCTCTTTGGTCCCTTGGTATTCCCCACTTTTCCAACTCTGAAAAATTTCTTATTTTAATGGCGGCGCCTTCTTGAAGAAAAATTTTGTAACTTCAATTCATTTCTCCGATTCCTGCTTACTTCAAAATTCTGACAAGTATTCGACTCTCGGTTGCTCGAATCTACACCTCGCCCTAGCCTGGAAGTTCGACCCAAACTTCTTCAATTAGTTGATTTAATCGCAGGTATATGTCTCTATTTCTTTGTTAATTCGAGAATGATCAACGTTGTCTTTTGAACTTGGCTGGATTCTTTGGGGTTGAACTGTATTCGGACTAGTTTTGATGTATGATTGCAACTTGATTGTAGACTCCTCGAATCCGAAACCCTTTGTGTATTAGGATGTCTGACAGTAATGTAGTAACTGATTCATTCAACTCAAGTTTGTGGATAATGATTGTGAAATGAACAATCTTTGTACTATTTCCGTAATGATCACCATTTGTTTGTGTAAATGCCTGAATGGCTGATACATATATAATTTTCTGCTTAAACCATTATCTCATGATGTTTTCATTATGCATTCGCACTGAATAATCATGCTAACTTTTAAATGTATGATCAGTCTGGTCGATTTTTTGAATAACTGGGTTGGGTCGATCTGATACTGCTTTACATAATCCTTCTAGCCAATTTGGTTTAACCAACTAGTTTAAATAGATTAATCAGTGTATAGACCGACCAGCTCGGCTTTATTTTGCTTGACCAACCTGTAGTGCACCCAAGAACAAGCTCGCTCAAGATTGAATCAGCTTTACCTGATAGGACCGACCCAGACGGATTTGAATCTTGACCGACCAGGTTGTGATTGCTTGCGAATTAATCATAGAACGACCAGCCCAACGGTGTTTTTACCGACCAAATAGGGGTTATCTTTGGGCGACCGGAGCTTTTACTCATTTTAGTACGACCAGATTTTTACTAGTTTTAGAGCGACCAAGTGTCTTATCAGTTTTGTTTTAAAGCGACCAGTCTTAGATAAGCTCTAACTTTATCATATGTAACCGACCAGCCTTGTTTAACCAAGCACGACCGACCAGTTTTAGCTCATAGCACCAACGACACTTGAATTTGATTGTTGATCACAAGTTTGTGAAATTCTTGTGCAGGATGGATATGTCTCGAGAGGAGTTTGTGAAGAAATATTTTGATAGGGATGCCGACACAACTGTCCATCCTTCCGTGAACTCCCCTCTAGTTATTCGGCCTTCTTATCCTGAACTCCAAGCCGTTATCAACAGGCCTCGTTATTCCCCAGGAGTACGTGATGCTAAATTTGCTCGACGCCTTCCCGATTGGAATTTACAAGGAGTTACTTCCAATGTAGGTGTCTCTTCTTCTGATCATCAAATTATATCCAGTGATATGAACGTTGTTAAATCAAGATTACTGAGCCGAATGGAGGATGCTTTGGAGCAATTTAACAAACAAATGGTCATGCTGAAGGATAAAACCGCTCAGAAACTTCAAGATTGGTACACTCTGGCTGGAGATTTGGATAAACTTCATAGGGACAATCTTTAGTGAATTGCTATCTTGGAAGGGGACAAGATGAAATTGATTCAAGCTTTACGAGCTCGGGATACCATCATTGCTGCTTTTCCAAAAGGTGATATTGAATTGGCAGGTCCTTTTGACAAGAGGCATGCTTCTGGCGCTTCCTCTTCAGGTTCTGTCCCAGCGAAGAGGAAGGTCGGGAGGCCTAGGAAGCACCCGATTGTGTAGCACTCTTTGTTTGATGATCTCTACCTTTTGAACTTTTTAATTTAGACTGGTTTGTAGTAAGCGAGTACCAGCCCTCGCCTTTGACTTCTAGACTGTCTTTTGCTAGTACTCTATGCGTGTACTTATGATGCTGGTGGTTTTGCTTTGGTATGTGTATGTGATGTGCTTATGTGTTACGCCTTTGTGCTTTTAACCTTGCTATTACGTTTTTTCCGCACATTTTGGTTTGTACATCACGCTTGCACATTTCACTTTACACATTTTGCTTGTTTACGGATTTTTCAACTATATATGGTTGTGACGATCCTTTGATACGTGAGAAACCAAACAGCTACTTTTGGATTTGTGATGTGATATGTGATATGCCCCCGTACCAATGGATTGTTTCAACCCTGATATAATGGCAATGAACTTAAGCATTAGATGCTTTAAGTTGTAACCAGAATTTAAAAGCGTCTGTCATTGCACTGTGACATTTGGAGTTTTTTATTCTTCATACGAACTTTACATTATTATTTGGAATTCCCCATTTTTTGCATTTAGGCGAGCTAAATATTGAGAAATGAGTGGACACCTCTTGAAGATGTTTTTTGTTGAAGACTCGGCTTGGCAATAACGTGGTCAGATTTTGTCTGACTTTAAGTTATTTGGCTGAGCACCCCCGGAGAGGGTTTGGGTTTAAAGACTCAGTTTGACAATAACGTGGCCAGATTTTGTCTGACTTTGAGTTATTTGACTAAGCAACCCCGGAGAGGTTTTGGGTTAAAGACTCAGTTTGGTAATAACGTGGTCAGATTTTGTCAGACTTTGAGTTATTTGACTGAGCACCCCCGGAGAGGTTTTGGGTTAAAGACTCAGTTTGGTAATAACGTGGTCAGATTTGTACTGACTTTGAGTTATTTGACTGAGCACCCCCGGAGAGGTTTTGGGTTAAAGATTCAGTTTGGTAATAACGTGGTCAAATTTTGTCTGACTTTGGGTTATTTGACTGAGCACCCCCGGAGAGGTTTTGGGTTAAAGACTCAGTTTGGTAATAACGTGGTTAGATTTGTACTGACTTCGAGTTATTTGACTGAGCACCCTCGGAGAGGTTTTGGGTTAAAGACTTAGTTTGGTAATAACGTGGTCAGATTTTGTCTGACTTTGATAACGTGGTCAGATTTTGTCTGACTTTGAGTTATTTGACTGAGCACCCCCGGAGAGGTTTTGGGTTAAAGACTCAGTTTGGTAATAACGTGGTCAGATTTTGTCTGACTTTGAGTTATTTGACTGAGCACCCTCGAAGAGGTTTTGGGTTAAAGACTCAGTTTGGTAATAACGTGGTCAGATTTGTACTGACTTTGAGTTATTTGACTGAGCACCCCCGGAGAGGTTTTGGGTTAAAGACTCAGTTTGGTAATAACGTGGTCAGATTTTGTCTGACTTTGAGTTATTTGACTGAGCACCCCCGAAGAGGTTTTGGGTTAAAGACTGTTTCTGCATAGTTCCACGGAGTGGGTATTGATTTTGTTGGACCTTTGAGTTGATCGAGATGCCTCGGTTATAAATCCGTAACCCTAGGTCGATCCTCTCGAATGATACTCCTTTGGTGGAATTTTAGTGAGTCTTCTTTGATTTTACTCCATTTGTTTCTCCCGCTGATTGGCCCTGGTATTTTGTTCCTTTTTTTTAATCTTATGGAGACATTCCTCACTTACCGTATTTCGACGGGAGTGCTTTATGGACCCATGTGCTTAATTTGTCCTTATGGACTATGCTACGAACTAACACCAGGCTTTCATCGAGGAATGAACCAGCGAATTTTTTCTTTTGATTATGTCCTATGGCCAGTAGTAGCCATATCGAAGAACTTTTTTGGCTAGAGTTTGTCCACCTACATGTCCGCCACAATCTCCTCCATGTAATTCTTCCAGGATTGCTTTGGATTCCTCCTTTGTTACACATCGTAGCAAAGGTGTTGAATATCCTCTCCTGTACAAGTGACCATCCTGAACGAGATACAAACGGGACTTTCGGAGCAACTTCTTGCGATCGTTCGGGTTTTCAGGAAGTGTCCCATGGAGTATATAATTCTTGATGGGGGTCATCCACGAGTATGGCTCGTCAGCTGTCTCCATAACCCAATCTATATCAGATTCTTCAACACTGGAACTAGATAAAACTTCAACTGGAACTAGGCCGAAGATTTGAGGATCTCCGGTACTAGCCAGCTTTGATAAAGAATTGGCTTTCCAATTTTCTCCTCTAAAGATATGAGAGATAGAATAGTACTCTAGATTGTCAAGAAACTCTTTGACTTTGCGTAGGTATATTGGTAGATTTCCGCTCTTGGTCTCAAATTCACCTTTGATTTGAGAAACCATCAACTGTGAATCGCTGAAGATCAACAAACTCCTCAGGCTTAACTCTTTCGCAACTCTTAATCCTCCGAGCAAAGCTTCATACTCGGCCTCGTTGTTTGTGACTGGGAATTCGAATCGTAGAGCATAGCATATCTGTCGTCCTTCTGGAGTTTCAAACACGATTCCTGCCCCAGCACAGTATTCATTCCTAGCACCATCAACGAAAAGCTTCCATCTGGCGACCAACTCATCGGTTTCTTCCATTTCCTCTCCTCTATCAGTGAACTCGGCAATAAAATCAGCTAGGGCTTGCCCATTTATTGCTTTCCTGGGGTGATAAGTGACATCGTACTGACTGAGCTCAATATTCCATTTTAGTAATCTCCCTGAGGTTTCCGGTCGGAACAACACTTATTTCAAAGGTTGATCTGTAAGGACCTTGATAGAGTGAGATTGGAAATAAGGCCTGAGCTTCTTTGATGCAATAAGCAGAGGATATGCAAGCTTTTCGTTCTTCGGATAATTCATCTCTGCCCCGGTAAACCTCTTGCTGACGTAGTATACCGGCCACCGAATTTTATTTTCTTCCCTGACGAGGGCTGCGCTTAGAGCATGGGATGATACTGCAAGATATAGGAACAGACTTTCTCCATCTTTTGGTTTTGACAGCATCGGAGGTGATTCCATGTGCTTGATAAGATCTTCAAATGCTTGCTGGCATTCAGGAGTCCACTGGAAATTCTTCCTTTCCTTTTTCAATGCATCAAAGAGGGGAATGCACCTGTCCGTTGCCTTTGAAATGAAGCGGCTTAAAGCTGCCACCTTGCCATTCAAACTTTGGAGTTCCTTTTTAGTCCGCGGAGCTCGCATTTCTCGCAAGGCAACCACTTGTGCTGGGTTTGCCTCAATGCCCCGGGCGTTGACCATGAAGCCAAGAAACTTTCCTGAAGCTACACCAATTGAATATTTGAGTGGATTTAGCTTCATGCGGTATCGCCTTAGGATTTGAAACATTTCGTCAAGGTCTTCCATATGACTTTTTGCTTCCTTGGACTTTACCAACATGTCATCAACATAGACCTCCATGGTTTTTCCAATTTGCCCTTTGAACATCGAATTCACCAGACGTTGATACGTGGCACCTGCATTTTTCAAACCAAACGGCATTACCTTATAACAATACAAACCGCGATCAGTTATGAAACTAGTACTATCCTAGTCTGGCTCATGCATCATGATCTGATTGTAGCCTGAATATGCGTCCATGAAAGACAACAGTTCATGCCCCGCCGTTGCATCGACAAGCTGATCAATTCGAGGTAGGGGGAAACTGTCTTTTGGGCACGCTTTATTTAGATCAGAATAATCAACACACACCCGCCATTTGCCGTTTGAATTTTTTACAAGAACTGGGTTGGACACCCATTTAGATAGGTGGACTCGCGAATGAAGCTGTTCTTTAATAGCCTATCCACTTCATCCTCCAAAGCCTTAGACCTCTCAGGGCCTTGCATCCGTCTTTTCTGTTTCACAGTATGTATGCTAGGATCAATGTTCAGCTTATGCACAATCACTTCCGGAGATATTCCACACATATCTGAATAGTTCCAAGCAAAGACATCCAAATTCGTCTTTAGAAAAACAATCAATTCTTTTCGCAGCAAAGGATCCAACTGAGAGCCTATCTTTACCACCTTATCTGGATCGTTATCATGGACCTGTATAGAAATGGTAGCTTCAGCCGGTGCTGCCCTTTCCTCCCCTGCACTGGTTTTTCGCGGATCCATATCTTCTTGCATGTCGTTGTATTCTCCAGCACAGGGGGAGGTCATTAATTGCTATAAGGGGGCTTCATGGATGCAGAGAGGAGTCTCTACATCCTTGTTGATGTCATACTTGCGAGCTTCAATCAACTCTGCCATATAGCAGTCTCTCGACTCTTGAGGATCTCCTTTGATTACTCCCACTCCGTTTGCAGTTGGGAACTTCATCGTCAAACACCATGGAGCAAGAGTTATCTTGAAAGCAGCTAGTGCTGGTCTTCCCAAAAATGCATTATACCCTGACAGCGAGTTTATTATCACAAAAGACTGCATCATGGAAACTTGCTTCTTCCCCTCACCAAGCTCTATGAGGAGATCGATTACACCAATAGGCTGAGTTGGTACACTAGTGAAACCGTGTATTTTATTTTTACTTGCTCGCACATTATCCATGGACAACCCCATTTTAGAGAAAGTATTGTAAAACAGGACATTTACAGATGCCCCATTATCAATCAGTACCTTCTTCACTATTGCTGGACCCAAGCCAATAGTGATCACCATTGGGTCAATGGTTGGAGTCAATATTCCACTGGAATCCCGATCTCGGAATACCACATCTTCCCATGATGTTTTTGGTATTTTCCAACGAAGTGAGTTACTGCAAACTTCAAGTCCATTTTCTTTTGAAGCACTGCCTAGTTCATTTGTATACCTGACAATATCCTCCCAGGTATCTCTTGCAGGATGAGGTCCACCACTGATTGTGTTGATAACAGGTCGAGAACCATTTGCAGGTGTTCTTCCGTCTTGACTTGGATGAATCTACTGCCCTTGAGTAGGCTCAGTATCCGACGAACGTTTCACTTACTCCTGAAGACGGTTCTTTCTTATCAACTCTTCAATTAGATTCCTCAAGTGCCGACACTCATTTGTGTCATGACCTGGTCGATTATGAAATCGGCAAAACCTCCCTGAATTTGCAGCTTCTTCGAACACCTTTATTGGTTTCGGGCTCGGATAATCCTCCGTAGCTTTAGTTGCCATGTATATGTGCTCAAGCGTATCATTCAACGGAGTAAGGTCCGTAGGCTTGAAAAAGCGTCGCTTTTTAAAATCCTTATCGTTCTTGGCATCATTACCGTTTCCTCTTTTTTGCCCCCCACCTGAATTTATCTGATCGGTTTTTGTTGAAGCTTCTTTTTTCTCCAGAACCACATTAGTTTTGGTCTTGCCAACAGAGTAAATGGAATCATCTTCAAGACTGATGTATTCCTCGGCTTTGTCATAAAATATCTCTAATGTGTTGGGCTTCTTTCTCTTTAACCACCTTCCAAATTCAGAATGTTTATCTATGCCCCCCTTTAAGGCCATTAGAATTAGCCTTGGCTCGTGGGTCCCTACTTCAGCAGCGGCAGCATTAAAACGACTTAGAAAAGATCTAATCGTTTCACCTGGGGCTTGTTCCAACTCGTTGAGGGACATAATATCTCTAGCCTTCGTTGTCTGGAGGTGGAATTGGTCTTGAAAACATCTTGCTAGTGTGAAAAAATTATCAATAGATCTGGGAGGCAATTTAGTGAACCATAATGATGCTACTCCTTCCAAGTACATTGGAAAGTACAAACACTTAAGCTCGTCGGTTGCTTGGGCCCCATCCATGTGTTGGTCGTATCGAAACAAAAACACATTGGGGTCGCCTGTCCCATCGTAGGCTTGGATTGTAGGTGGCTTGAATTTCCGTGGGAAGGTGGCCTTTTTGATTCTCTCAAGGAGAGGGGTTTTCGATGGCACGAACTCCCATTCAGCCTCACTATCGTTTCGAGATTTGCTTTATTTCATAAGCTGTTGGACCATTTTCAGGAGGCGTTCCTTCTCGTGGAGGCTATCTGCGGGGCGGACACTTTTGTCTTGACCGACAGCTTGCCTAAGCAAGCCATCATGGTTGTGACTCCGGGGTCCTGGTCTTTCATCATTAGAAAGTGCCCCTTTGGAAGAATTGGCCGCTTGACGAGAAGTAATCCCCGCGTTATGGTTCCGATCAACATGCTTTGAATTCTCATGCTTCCCTTTATTAGGATCAGGGATCTGTTGGATAGATTTTTCTCGGTTCAGACTAGAGGAAGAAGATCCGGTACCCTCTGCATGAGCAGTCCTTATGGCTACCTTTGCTGTAGCGGTTTGAAGAGCAAAGAGTGAATCTAGCCTTGCCATTAGGGCTCTGTTAGCTATTTCCTGTTGTTGTGTCAGACCCGCGACGGCTTGATCAAGCTCGCCTCTTGTGACATTCACTCCTCCATTCGATGTTTCGCCTACTTCAAACCGGTTAACGGTGGGGGTTTCCTCTCGATTTCCCTCGTTAGATGCTCTAGCCCTTACTTCCTTATTTGCTTTTGGCAGCATTATTTTCAGAAAGTAGCTTGAACTTTGAGGATAGTTCGTCAGAAGGCCCAACTCGTAGATTCGAGCGGTCTATTTTGAGACTAGGCACAAAAACTCCAAGATCTTCACAATATATTTGATGTCAGAAAGTAGATGGGCCCCACGGTGGGCGCCTAATTGTTTACACCAAAATTTGGCAAAACAACCAAAGTATTGCTTAACGCGTTACCTAATCGGAGGCGAGATGCTTAGGAAGCATGTCACATTTTCAAAGGCAAGACGTAAGAATACCTTTTTTATTATGTGAGGCCATATCTAACACATGAAAACATCAAAATATAGAAAGAAGACAAGAGTTTATAGTGGTTCGACCTTTGAGGAGGTCAACGTCCACTCTTAAGAGAGAATTTTATTATCATCAAGTTGTTTACAAGGTAAGATCACTCATACATTCAACCAACTTTCTCCCACACACATCCTTCCATTTGAATTGCTGAAAATGGTAGAGAAATATCTTGGATAGCGAGGAAATCTCCTTATTACCAAGCTTTTGCCATGGATCTTCGACCTTAAGCTCTATCATATATCATTTGTGGAAGCCATGATTCCATGCTCTATTGATCTTTGTTGGATTATGAAGAATGGATGTTGGAATGGTTGAAGAAGTCCATAAAGCAATTTGACAGCACCTCCACATGTTTCCCCCAAAGTCCTCCCAAAATGATGGAGGTAGGGTGCTATTTATAGGCGGAGGAGTGACTGAAATCTTGTATTCAGGGTTCTGGTCGGTATTTTTGGGTATTTACGAAAATGCCACTGCCAGTTGTCACCAGCTGTCATGTTACTTCATGTATCGCGACCGACCAAGAGACAGAACGACCAGAAGCTAACGAACGACCAGGAAGCTGGAGTAAGAAAGCGGACCAACCAGGTTGAAGGAGCATGATGACGCTACCTCTGGAAATGCGGGCCGACCAGGGATCTTTGAAGCGGACCGACCAGATGATAAGGGAACAGGATGGCGCATCATTCTGAACATGCGGGCCGACCAGGCTGGTACGGAGGAAAGAACGACCAGGAGTCTGTGAGGAAAAGGACGACCAGGGCTTTTAAGAGAAATTTCAATATAAATAGATTATCGGGTTGACCCAGATGTGAATATCGAGTTAGAAATTCATATAGGAATATTCTAGAGCTGCATGGTATTCCACTGTGAATATAGACGCTAATATTTATTTATAAATATTTAATGTAATTATATTTAAATATATTTATATATTTAAATGGGCCATTCAGAGCTCTAAAAATAGCCAGTTTTGCAAACGATATCAGAATTCGACGAAACCAGTTTCGTTGGGTCCACAATGTCGAACTCTAGCGATATGACCAGTTTGGTGATTTTTGGAGATCGTATGTGGTCGCTGGGATTTTTGGAAGGCAGATACAAGGAGAAATCAATAAAATAAAATATAAAAATCAAGTAGATAAATATCCCAACGTTTTTCCTGGCCAGATGGAAGGCCACGCGACATGCTTATACAGCCACAATTCCTACCTACAACCCACAGGTATATATATACCATATAAACCCATCACAGCAAAAAGTTTGAACAAAGAAAAAATCATACAAATCAAATAAAAGTTCTAAAATCCTTAAACATATATTTTCAGATTCGTATTGAGACACTCTTCGATTTGATACTGCTTTTGTTGGGTTCGACGCAGCTGTTCTCGGCTGTTGTTTTTACAGCGTGGTCTAGGTTTACATATCTAGGTTTGTAGCAGCGTTGATTCACGATTTTGAGGTTGGTTTTGGATTGAGAGCATCGAATGGCATCCGTTGGTGGTTTTTTGGGAAATCTGTGCAAAAAGGGGTCGATGTGTCTTCGTGGGTGCTGTGACTGACGACCGGACGCAACTTGGTCCCGACGTTCGAGATGGAGGTTGAGGGTACGAGGAGGAGCTACTTTGAATGAGGAGTATTATGGTGATTTCTGTTTCGACTTTTGTTGAAGGGAGAAAGGGCGGTTATGGATGGAAGTTGCAAAAATGGTGGAGCTTCTTCAGGAGGTCACGACAGAATTGATAAATTGGGGAAGAAGGATTAAAAAGGGAGCGACCTGGTAGTTTAATTTGGCGTATGGGCCAAGCTATAAGGGTAAAGGCCCAAGAGATTTTAACTTAAGTTTTATTTAAATTTAAATTAAATGTATTAACTTGTTTACGCAATATCTAGCTCATACGGAATCGAAATCGAGAACCGTCAGTTGCGTTGGGATCGTATCGACGGACACTATACGATGGAACTGACTGGAAGTCCATCAGAGCTCGTTACAATTTATAGTAAAATAAATTGTCCATCTGAATCAAGTGATGGTTATCGTTATTAACGATGATCGTCCAATGTGAGTAAATCTCACTAACTATGAACAGTTTATAATTTCATATCGTATTTTTAGAACTGTTAAATATTGGCTGATTGACTGTGTGTTGACTGTTTGATTGAACTGCTAGTCAGTTAGTTGAATTTCTATATTGATTCTGTTTATAAAAATATATCATATGGAATTGAAAGTAATGTTGATTTTATTGTGTAACATCTGTGGATGCAGGGAAACAAGTTGGAGGAATCCGACTGGATTCCTCAACAGTTATTTTATTGTGTTTCATATATTTTGATATATGATGTGAATTATAACCTATTGTTGATTTCGTGTGTATGGTCGATATTGGACATCGTAATTTGATATGTTAAACACCATAACATACCGGGATTTGGGGAATTTGTCAAAGTGAATACCGAAAGGAGAATATTTATAAAATCAGAGGATTTTATAAAAGAGAATATTTATAAATAGAATATTTATAAATAGAAATATTTATAAATGGAATATTTATAAATAGGAAATACATTTAAGTGGGAATTATTTAACAAAGGAATTCTTTATAGATAGAATATTTATAAAGTGGATTACTTACTTAGAAAATAAATAGGATAAGATAATGAGATATTTATTTGTTAAATAAATAAGATACGATTAATGGATTATTTATTTGTTAAAGTAATAGGTTAAGATAAAGAGATATTAGCTCAGAAATTTACAAAGTTAAACAAAGGATATTAACTTAGGAATGGAATAAGTTAAACAAAGGATATTAACTTAGGAATTGAATAAGTTAAACAAGGATATTGACATAGGAAATTGAATAAGTTTTAAATAAGATAATTTTAGAGGAAATTCTTAGAATAAATAAATAAGGTAACAAAGGAAACACGTAGAACTAAGTCATTAAAGAAGATATTTATTAAGGAATAAATAAGAGATTACAAAAGGGAATATTTGCAAACTATTTGCAAATAAAATAAAAAGGGAAATATTTATTCAAGAAAATGAATAGGGTTATAAAGGAAATATTTGTTTAGGAAACAAATAGATTATAAAGAAAATATTTATCCTTGGATAAATATATATATATATATATAAGCCTGAACTTATATATGAAGAAGTAAACAGATAAAAGGAGCGGATTGATTTATAAATGATATTTATAAATTAAGTGAAATATTTATCGTTTGGATAAATAGAATGTATAAGTCAGGACTTATATAAAGAAGTAAGAATCGATTTCAACATCGATGTTTAAACTGAATAAGGACAAAGAGTAAACAGTTAGGTTAAACCGTAGAGTTAAACCAGTTAGAGTAAATCAGTTAGAGTTAAATTAGATAGGTTAAACCGTAGAGTTAAACCAGTTAGAGTTAATCGATAGAGTTAAATCGAACTAGAGTTATTGAATAGAGTTAAACCAGTTAGAGTTAATCGATAGAGTTAAATCGAACTAGAGTTATTGAATAGAGTTAAATCAAACTAGAGTTATTCAAATGGAGTTAATCGAATTTAGTTTATTCGAATATAGTTGAAATGAGTTAATCGAATTTAGATATTCGAAGTGAGATAATCGAATCAGAAATATTCGAAGTGAGTTGATCGAATCTAGTTATTCGACAGGAGTTAAATCGAATAAGATTTATTCGAAGAAAGAGATTATCGAATATAAGTATTCGAAAGTAAGCAAATCGAATATAAGTTATTCGAATAAGTTATTCGAATAAGAGTTAATCCAGTAAGAGTTATTAGGTTGGAGTTATTCAAATAAGTGTTATAGATTAGAGTTAACCGAATAGGAGTAAATAAATTAGTTGTCGTTATATTATTCGAGTTAGGAAATAAAAGTCATATTAAAAATAATATATTTCAGATGCAGGAGATTATAACACCATTGTTATAATCACATAAATTTGTAAAAGAAGGGGGTTCGTAAATAGAATCCGAGGGTTCGTAAGGAAGTGTTAAAGAGTTAAAAGATGAACTTACCCTATTTCGAGATTTGAAATGTTGTTCAGTTAAGGTCTAAGAGGTAGTTATACCCCAACTTGATTGACTTCGTTTTAAATTTAAAAATGGTTAAGGTTCGAGAGTGAAAGTGGTTAAGTGATTTTAGTAAATAAGTATAGTGGTTTGAGTTGTCGTCGCGATGTTGATTTAAACATCTATTTAAATCCAAGTAAAGAAGATTTGGAAATGTTTCCAAATAGAATCAGAAACGTAATCAAATATTGAAATATGAATTAGAAAAGGAAGTGTTCATGTATAAGGAGTTAAGAAATGGAGTTAAGCTAAATCAGAATTTGACTAGAGACTTGTTAAGTTGAATGGTTTCCTAAGTGTCTATCTGATGTTGGTTTCGACCTTCGGGATTGGTACTTAGGGAATTGTTCTTATACTAGTTTACAATCAGAGACTGATAGTTGTAGAAGAGTAGTGATACGTAATTTAGCAATGGAAATGTTTTCCAGTGTTAATAACATATATTTTATAAACATAGAAAATAAGGATATATACATATATACATATATATGATTGATGATTGATTTGATAGAATTTCCATCTGGAAATAATATCGTTGTTTGCACACGTATTTTTCTTTGATAGTTAAATCACAGTCTATCGAAGTTTTGACCATTTTAACGTTGTTAATATGGAGAGATCGATTGGATTATTATCCAAAGAACCACTCTGTATTGGCATAAGCGTTGTGAATCATATATGCCAAAGATAATTGAAGATGGAGTAAAGTGCAAGGGCAATTGTATAAGTCCTAGATAACAGTACCTAAGATGGATGTACTGAATAGTGCCTTCGGTTCATCCTGTTCCTGGATGACTTGTATGGATGAATGTCTGACAGAGTATAAGGTCACATACATTGATTTCTTCAACCGTACCAAGAGTGGAAGCAGAGAAGGATACTTCTTTAGCTAACACATAATGTACTGTTATAGACGTCAATTAGTGATTTTCGATGGATCTGACAATGTGGCATTCGAAGTGAATCTGATGTGATGATAAAGCGTAGCTTCTAGCCTCACGTCCGGTAAATGACAGAGATCGGGCAGGCAGCATGGCTATGTAGGTCGCACCTATTAGGGTGTATAATCACCTGATCTAGAGTTTCGTTTACTTCAAAAAAATCTATTTTTGATGCTGTCCCATTCGGGGAACGGTTGCTGATCCCAACCGTTGGTGATATACATTCGATACACTCAAGCGAAATGAGTGGTCGGTCATGTGTGGTCGGGTTGCAAGATGTTCTTGTTGAACCCAGTGTATTCCTCTCTAGAGATACACTAGCGAAAGGTGGTTCCATACCTTGTCATAGTTGGAAATCCATTAACCAATACGTGCTTGCGGTTTTGATTGTATACTATATATGTAGAACGTGAGATGAAAGCATTTCTGCTAGATGATTATTATATTGTAGTTGATAGACATTATTACAATATCAAAAGGTTTTTGATATAAAGATATATTGGATTCTCATAAGGGAAAAACCCATTCCATTATACGGCGTGGTCTTATGAGATATCGTTTACATGTTCAAACTGTTTTAAAACTGTTTTACTCATACCAGTCCCATGACTGACCCAGAGTTTATTTTGTTTTGTTTTCCCTAAACTCTTGGGTGCCCAATTTTGTACGGGCAGTCAAGTAGTCAGGAATTTACAGATACTTGAAGAGCTGGGGCAGGAGGCTTCAGGATCATATAGCTATAGTTTATTTCCGCTGTGTTGTAAGTGTTGTACTTTGATAATGATGTATATTCAAGTACAATTGTATATTTCAAGTTATGTTATATATATTATATGTTATTCGTTCCGTAGTGAGGTTCATGTTACTCTGATGTTGTGGTCTTCTTCTTCTATTCTAAGTTTCTATCTTATCTTTCCTCACCCTCTAATTTCTTTCTTTAACTATTCGGTTATTTTCGATCCTTGGATGTTCGATATGTGTTGTATATCGGATAACCAAGATCGCATTTTTCCGGGTCGCTGCAGTTGGTATCAGAGCTTAAGTTAAGTAATTACCTTTGCTCTGTGGCGTGACTCAGTAGAGATGGGGTTAATAATACCCTAGATTGAGTTAGAGTGTATATATACGAGTGCGTATTTGTAATTTGATATAAAGTGGTTTTATATTGTGGAGATTCATTGGTTGAGTTGTTTATGGTTCTGGTCGATCAGTTTGATCCACTGTATCGGTAGGAGTTTATAAACATTCGAATACGATGGGTCGACAAGATATGTTTTGAAAAGAGGGTAAATTAAAATAAGTTTACCCAAAGTATATTTTGATATAAAGAAGTATATATATTGGATATATTGGTTATTATTATAATCGAGTAAGATTATAAATTAAATGGTTATGTAAATAACCAATCAGAATTCATATAAGTGAAATACGTGAAATGAGATGAGTTAAATCTGAAATTTAAACCAGAAATTGAATTTAAATTCTGGAAAATTGGATAAGTGTTTGTAAATGGATTTGGATTAAAAATAAGGAAAATTTAAGATCCTGGGAGATTGTAAATTGTTTTACAAGCAGTGTGAATTATATTTTGAAATGGATTTCAAAGTGGAAATGTTTAGAAATGGTTTATCGTATTGAACTCACTTCGATCACTGGAAAATAGATTTTGATGATGACAGCTGCATCATCAGTATTCATTTTCGAGTTGTAAGTGATGAATTACTACCAGAGATACTGTTTTGAATTTATTTTGGGAAAGACCAGTTGTGTTGAATTTCAAAAAGGAAAATTTGATTTTTGAAAAGAGTAAACTGTTTAAAAACTCCCAGGGAAAGACTGTTTGAATTAAAAACAAATTTAACAGAAATTTGTGAAAGCAAAATTGAATTAAACTAAAGCCAGTAAAGTGGTAACTGAGATTGAATTAGAATGATATCAAGACAAATTGGATTGTGAGATTCAAATTTGAAGTGTAATGTGATAATCAAGCTAAGAGTTCGGAATCGAGAAGAAACTCGAGTTGAAATGATATTTGCTAGGATATAAGCGAATTGTTGTGTTGTGGATAAAAGCAGATTGGAATTTGATTGAGATGACCCTTGTATCCGCTGAATTGATAACAGGTGGAAAGGATATAATGATAAGTCGACAAAAGGTACAAGTTTATATTTCTATTGGATATAAGATTTATGAGCTGAATTTGCAAGCTGCTTGGCTGTTTGATTTTCTTTTGGGATGGAGATGGCCCAGAGAGGCGAGTGGTGGTTTGACGTATTGACTAGTACAAAGGAGGTGCTAACGAAATTTTTCAAAAAAATTAAGGCATTAGAAAATTTCCAGGATTTTTGAAAATTTTCGTTGATAAGAATTAATTAATATTTAATTGAAATTAAATTGGTCCAGTTGGAAACTAAAGTTAAGAATTGAACAAATATGTTCTAACCAGTCGATAGGGTCGTCCTCTACCTTGGCAATTTCGAGGACGAAATTATTTTAAGTGGGGAAGAATGTAATGACCCGCATTTTCAGCGGTATAATAATTAATTAATTTAATTATTTAAAGAGTGGTTTAGAGAATTTTAATGGTCATGGAATTAAATAATGGTGAATATTTAATTAAAATAATAATTAAATAATATATTTAATTCTAAAATAATCAGAATTTACTGAAATGACGATATGGTGTGAACTGGATCATCTGTGATATTTAATTCAGTTTAGAATTGAATTAGAATAACAAATATATTTAATTAACAATGGTTGAACGTATAAGTTATAATATAATTAAAATCGAGCTCGAAATGGCGCTGCAGTTCGTAAATTGGCGATTCGAACTTCAACTGAATGTACAGGGTTCGTTTTTAATTGAATTTTGGTGAAACAAGAAACGTTAGGAGCTGTTGAAGTATATCTTTCTAGTGGAAGAGAAAAATTGGGATTTCGTCGTGTAGATTTTTATTTATGTCCAAATCAAATTTTAGAACAGTTGCTGTGGAATTCCTTTATAATTTATAAAGGAATTATTTATATTTTTAAAAGAAATTTCAATATAAATAGATTATCGGGTTGACCCAGATGTGAATATCGAGTTAGAAATTCATATAGGAATATTCTAGAGCTGCATGGTATTCCACTGTGAATATAGACGCTAATATTTATTTATAAATATTTAATGTAATTATATTTAAATATATTTATATATTTAAATGGGTCATTCAGAGCTTTAAAAATAGCCAGTTTTGCAAACGACATCAGAATTCGACGAAACCAGTTTCGTTGGGTCCGCAATGTCGAACTCTAGCTATATGACCAGTTTGGTGATTTTTGGAGATCGTACGTGGTCGCTGGGATTTTTAGAAGTCAGATTCAAGGAGAAATCAATAAAATAAAATATAAAAATCAAATAGAAAAATATCCCAACATTTTTCTTGGCCAGATCGAAGGCCACGCGACATGCTTATACAGCCACGATTCCTACCTACCACCCACAGGTATATATATACCATACAAACCCATCATAGCAAAAAGTTTGAACAAAGAAAAAAATCATACAAATCAAATAAAAGTTCTAAAATCCTAAAACATATATTTTCAGATTCGTATTGAGACGCTCTTCGATTTGATACTGCTTTTGTTGGGTTCGACGCAGCTGTTCTCGGCTGTTGTTTTTTCAACGTGGTCTAGGTTTACAGATCTAGGTTTGTAGAAGCGTTGATTCATGATTTTTGAGGTTGGTTTTGGATTGAGAGCATCGAATGGCATCCGTTGGTGTTTTTTTGGGAAATCTGTGCAAAAAGGGGTCGATGTGTCTTCGTGTGTGCTGTGACTGACGACCGGACGCAACCTGGTCCCAGCGTTCGAGATGGAGGTTGAGGGTACGAGGAGGAGCGACTTTGAATGAGGAGTATTATGGTGATTTCTGTTTCGATTTTTGTTGAAGGATGGAAGGGCGGTTATGGATGAAAGTTGCAAAAATGGTGGAGCTTCTTCAGGAGGTCACGACGGAATTGATAAATTGGGGAAGAAGGATAAAAAAAAGAGCAACCTGGTAGTTTAGTTTGGGGTATGGGCCAAGCTATAAGGGTAAAGGCCCAAGAGATTTTAACTTAAGTTCCATTTAAATTTAAATTAAATGTATTAACTTGTTTACGCAATATCTAGCTCATACGGAATCCAAATCGAGAACAGTCAATTGCGTTGGGATCGTATGGACGGACACTACACGATGCTACTGACTGGAAGTCCATCAGACCTCGTTACAATTTATAGTAAAATAAATTGTCCGTCTGAATCAAGCGATGGTTATCGTTATTAACGATGATCGTCCAATGTGAGTAAGTCTCACAAACTCTGAACAATTTATAATTTCATGTTGTATTTTTAAAACTGTTAAATATTGGCTGGTTGACTGTTTGATTGAACTGCTAGTCAGTTAGTTGAATTTCTATATTGATTCTGTTTAACAGAATATATCATATGGAATTGAAAGTAATGTTGATTTTATTGTGTAACATTGTGGATGCAGGGAAACAGGTTGGAGGAATCCGACTGGATTCCTCAACAGTTATTTTATTGTTTTTCATATATTTTGATATATGATGTGAATTAAAACCTGTTGTTGATTTCGTGTGTATTGTCGATATTGGACATCGTAATTTGATATGTTAAACACCATAACATACCGGGATTTGGAGAAAAGGGGAATGTGTCAAAGTGAATACTGAAAGGAGAATATTTATAAAATCATAGGATTTTATAAAAGAGAATATTTATAAATAGAATATTTATAAATAGAAATATTTATAAATGGAATATTTATAAATAGGAAATACGTTTAAGTGGGAATTATTAAATAAAGGAAATCTTTATAAATAGAATATTTATAAAGTGGATTACTTACTTAGAAAATAAATAGGATAAGATAATGAAATAATTATTTGTTAAATAAATAAGATACGATTAATGGATTATTTATTTGTTAAAGTAATAGGTTAAGATAAAGAGATATTATCTTAGAAATTTACTAAGTTAAACAAAGAATATTAACTTAGGAATGGAGTAAGTTAAACAAAGGATATTAACTTAGGAATTGAATAAGTTAAACAAGGATAATGACTTAGGAAATTGAATAAGTTTTAAATAAGATATTTTTAGAGGAAATACTTAGAATAAATAAATAAGGTAATAAAGGAAATACTTAGAACTAAGTCATTAAAGAAGATATTTATTAAGGAATAAATAAGAGATTACAAAAGGGAATATTTGCAAACTATTTGCAAATAAAATAAAAAGGGAAATATTTGTTCAAGAAAACGAATAAGGTTATAAAGGAAATATTTGTTTAGGAAACAAATAGATTATAAAGAAAATATTTATCCTTGGATAAATATATATATATATATATATATATATATATATATATATTAGTCTGAACTTATATATGAAGAAGTAAACAGATAAAAGGAGCAGATTGATTTATAAATGATATTTATAAATTAAGTCAAATATTTATCGTTTGGATAAATAGAATGTATAAGTCAGGACTTATATAAAGAAGTAAGAATGGATCTCAACATCGATGTTTGAACTGAATAAGGACAAAGAGTAAACCAGTTAGGTTAAACCGTAGAGTTAAACCAGTTAGAGTAAATCAGTTAAAGTTAAATCAGTTAGGTTAAACCGTAGAGTTAAACCAGTTAGAGTTAAATCGAACTAGAGTTATTGAATAAAGTTAAACCAGTTAGAGTTAATCGATAGAGTTAAATCGAACTAGAGTTATAGAATAGAGTTAAATCGAACTAGAGTTATTCAAATGGAGTTAATCGAATTTAGTTTATTCGAATAGAGTTGAAATGAGTTAATCGAATTTAGATATTCGAAGTGAGATAATCGAATCAGAAATATTCGAAGTGAGTTGATCGAATCTAGTTATTCGACAGGAGTTAAATCGAATAAGATTTATTCGAAGAAAGAGATTATCGAATATAAATATTCAAAAGTAAGCAAATCGAATATAAGTTATGCAAATAAGTTATTCGAATAAGAGTTAATCCAGTAAGAGTTATTAGGTTGGAGTTATTCAAATAAGAGTTATAGATTAGAGTTAACCGAATAGGAGTAAATAAATTAGTTGTCGTTATATTATTCGAGTTAGGAAATAAAAGTCATATTAAAGATAATATATTTCGGATGCAGGAGATTATAACACCATTGTTATAATCACGTAAACTTGTAAAAGAAGGGGGTTCGTAAATGGAATCTGAGGGTTCATAAGGAAGTGTTAAAGAGTTAAAAGATGAACTTACCCTATTTCGAGATTTGAAATGTTTGTTCAGTTAAGGTCTGCTTCGTTTTAAATTTAGAAATGGTTAAGGTTCGAGAGTGAAAGTGGTTAAGTGATTTTAGTAAATAAGTATAGTGGTTTGAGTTGTCGTCGCGATGTTGATTTAAACATCTGTTTAAATCCAAGTAAAGAAGATTTGGAAATGTTTCCAAATAGAATCAAAAACGTAATCA
The DNA here is from genome assembly GCA_030737875.1 of Allium sativum. Classification (NCBI taxonomy): domain Eukaryota; kingdom Viridiplantae; phylum Streptophyta; class Magnoliopsida; order Asparagales; family Amaryllidaceae; genus Allium; species Allium sativum. Next base: position 495,416,195 of record CM060909.1, read on the forward strand.
AATATTGAAATTTGAAATATGAATTAGAAAAGGAAGTGTTCATGTATAAGGAGTTAAGAAATGGAGTTAAGCTAAATCAGAATTTGACTGGAGACTTGTTAAGTTGAATGGTTTCCTAAGTGTCTATCTGATGTTGGTTTCGACCTTCGGGATTGGTACTTAGGGAATTGTTCTTATACTAGTTTACAATCAGAGACTGATAGTTGTAGAAGAATAGTGATAGCAATTAAGCCATTGAAATGTTTTCCAGTGTTAATAACATATATTTACTAAACATAGAAAATAAGGAAATATATATATATATATGTATGATTGATGATTGATTTGATAGAATTTCCATCTGGAAATAATATCGTTGTTTGCACACGTATTTTTCTTTCATAGTTAAATCACAGACTATCGAAGTTTTGACCATTTTAACGTTGTTAATATGGAGAGATCGGTTGGATTATTATCCAAAGAACCACTTTGTATTGGCATAAGCGTTGCGAATCATATATGCCAAAGATAATTGAAGACGGAGTAAAGTGCAAGGCTATTGTATAAGTCTTAGATAACAGTACCTAAGATGGATGTACTGAATAGTGCCTTCGGTTCATCCTGCTCCTGGATGACTTGTATGGATGAATGTTTGACAGAGTATTTCCAGGAAGGTCACGTACATTGATTTCTTCAACCGTACCAAGAGTGGAAGCGGAGAAGGAAACTTCTTTAGCTAACACATAATGTACTGTTGTAGATGTCAATTAGTGATTTTCGATGGATCTGACAATGTGGCATTCGAAGTGAATCTGATGTGATGATAAAGCGTAGCTTCTAGCCTCACATCCGGTAAATGACAGAAATCGGGCAGGCAGCATGGCTATATAGGTCGCACCTATTAGGGTGTATAATCACATGATCTAGAGTTTCATTTACTTCAAAAAAATCTATTGTTGATGTTGTCCCATTCGGGAAACGGTTGCTGATCCCAACCGTTGGTGATATACATTCGATACACTCAAACGAAATGAGTGGTCGGTCATGTGTGGTCGGGTTGCAAGATGTTCTTGTTGAACCCAGTGTATTCCTCTCTAGAGATACACTAGCGAAAGATGGTTCCATACCTTATCATAGTGGGAAATCCATTACCCAATACGTGTTTGCGGTTTTGATTGTATACTATATATGTAGAATGTGAGATGAAAGTGTTTCTGCTAGATGATTATTATATTGTAGTTGATAGACATTATTATAATATCAAAAGGTTTTTGATATAAAGATATTTTGGATTCTCATAAGGGAAAAACCCGTTCCGTTATACGACGTGGTCTTATGAGATATCGTTTACATGTTCAAACTGTTTTAAAACTGTTTTACTCGTACCAGTCCCATGACTGACCCGGAGTTTATTTTGTTTTGTTTTCCCTAAACTCTTGGGTGCCCAATTTTGTACGGGCAGTCAAGTAGTCAGGAATTTACAGATACTTGAAGAGCTGGGGCAGGAGGCTTCAGGATCATATAGCTATAGTTTATTTCCGCTGTGTTGTAAGTGTTGTACTTTGATAATGATGTATATTCAAGTACAGATGTATATTTCAAGTTATGTTATATATATTATATGTTATTCATTCCGCAGTGAGGTTCGTGTTACTCTGATGTTGTGTTCTTCTTCTTCTTCTATTCTAAGTTTCTATCTTATCTTTCCTCACCCTCTAATTTCTTTCATTAACTATTCGGTTATTTTCGATCCTTGGATGTTCGATATATGTTGTATATCGGATAACAAAGATTGCATTTTTCCGGGTCGCTACAACAGGCTGAAATGATAAATATATGTGACCCTTATTTGGATTTAAATGATATACATCCATCCCTGAAATATCAGAAAATCAAAATCAATTGGCCAAACGATAGTTAATTATATACAGACATCGGTTGGTTAAATGATTTTAAATATTTGAATTATGTTCGATGGAAATTTTATTTAAAGGAAATGTGCCGATATTCGATAAATTCTATTTTCCTTTAAACCTGAACCTTGAACGTTAATGAATTTATCAAGGAAATTTTCCAGAACAAAAATTTAGAATTTCGAGGAGGGGATTTTAAGTGTAGCTTGGAATTTCAACTTTATGGTAAAGTGTGAATTTAATAACTCTCCATGGATTAAGTTTTGGAATAAAAGGTTGATGATACTCGGGTTTATTTCGAATTTGGCATGAATATGAATTTGAATCTTTTAAATCGAACGGTCGGTTTGTATGGTGTTTGTAACAAGACATTGAAACTATGTAACTCCATTGAAACGGGGATATAGATTCAAGTATTTGAAATTCGGAAGAAAAGAACAATTACGATTTAAATTTTTTATTTATGAAGATTATATATATACATCGTTTGCTTACAAATAAACTATCCTTTTCTTAAAAATTATTTATTAAAATTTTTTTAACCTATAAACTATTTTGTTATAAATAAATCCCCTTATATTTTATTACTTAAAACTATTTAGTAAACCTTTAATTTATGTATATACATAGCTATTTAAATTATATTTTTTTTATTCTAAATATTATATTCTATATATATTATATATATAATGATTTTCTTTAGAAGCATCTATTTTCATAATTATATTTTATGAATTGTAAATTTCTTCCGAATGGAAAGTGTTTGGATTTAAACCGTTAGTTCAAATGGAGTTGAGATAAAGTTACATTATATTTGAAAAGGAATCGGTTGTAAACTGATTATAATATGGAAATGTAAATTATATTCTACTCGAATATAAATGGATCTCCTAAGGGATTAAAATGAGTTGTTATGAAAACTTATGTTCTATTTGAATATGAATGGATTCTGACCATAAATCGATTTTTGAAATAACTATGATTTTTGAAATGAAGTACATCCTACTCAAATATGAATCGATTTTGAAAATCATATGATTATAATATATGGATATGGAAATATATTCTAGTTGGAATATAATCAATTTTGGGAATAATTAGGATATTTTGATATGAAATTATAATCTATTTTGAATATAAATTGGGTTCGAACAAACATGATATTTTGATATGAAAGTGAACCTTTGTGAAATGTAAAAGAACTGTCCGATTTGGAAAATGTAAGGGTTGGTTGTTAAAGAGACCGGAGTCGGCAAATGGCATACTCTCTGTCAGTGTCGATACCACTTTAACAACTGTGTACGTTATGACGTATACATAATGGACATGATGATTTGGAGGTAATTATTGGATTGAAGAAGATGAACGATAACGAAATGGCCTTGACCTTCGGGTCATAATTGAAATGACTAAAACAAGAGCTATATTGTGACTAATTGAGGTAGCACCTATGATCGGACGCACTTATTCGATACTATTTCTATGACTATGATGATAATTTGGGCTCATTTGATTTGAGAGTGTGTTCCGAGGTGGGTGGTAGTGGCTGATATGCGTTACCACCGGTACAGGAGTGCGACTGGTAGAATCCTACCCTGGGTACTACCTCGAGTGCCTTGCTATATTTATCCTTATCGAGCCCCATACGATTTTGATTTAGTGTTGCTTTCTATGGAGTGCCCTCCGATAACACCAGTACGGTGAATTTACGGTACTGTAGAGACTGTGATGCCTATAAACGATGTAAGGGTAATACGGTAATCCCGCTTATGCTATTTTAATTATATTTACTTTACTGGATAAACCCAAGCATAATAGCGTATTATACTATGTATGTATTAGTTTAACGAATCCTTGATAGATGGAAAAATCCTGTAACATCTCTTGAGTTACTACACCCATGACACTTATGCTATTTCGTATTTTAATTTGACTAATATGAGAATGATTCAGTGCTGATCTGAGTGTTTGTTGTGTTTTCTTTTATGCAATACGCTCGGGTCAGCTGAAGTTGCAGTTAGCGAAGGTTGCAATATCTTGAAGGACGAAGATGAGGATTTGGTATATATATCAATTATAAGTATGTTTTCCGCTGCATTACTGTATATGTTTGTATTAGTGTAACTCTAATGAATGGAAAATGTAACTCGAATGTAAATGTTTTTAAATGCCATTGAACCATTATTTGTTTATTATATGTTGTCCTTCCGCTGTGAGATTCTGTGATTGTTTTCTCTTCTTTCTTCTTCTTCTTCTTCTTTTTTCCAATAACTACCTGTGTTGGTGATTTGTTTGGGTCAGCATGTGTGGTTTATTGTCGATTTGAACTATCAAAAAAATCTAGGTCGTTACAAGTTGGTATCAGCGCATTGGTTAGCGATAACCTTGGCTCTTTTTGGGAATTAACTCATTAGAGATAGGGTTAGAAATGCTCTAGAATGAGTTTGAGTGATATATGAGAGAGTGTACTTGTATTTTGGATATAAAATGGTTTTATATTGTGTGATTTGTGCTATTGATTATTTATAAATTCTGGTCGATATATAGGACGCTATACGACCGATAGGAATTTCTAAATAATTGGACAGAATGGATCGACATAATATGGTTTTGATTATATTTTAAATATATATCAAATATATTATTGGTTTTAAGTTTATATGCATTCATTGTTAGTAGGTAGTAATATTAAGTTATTACCTATTATGATTGATTAAGTAATAAATCTAATGGAAAAAAAATTGGTCCAGAGAAATTTGAAAATGAAATCTATCAAATACAATTGGGTGTAAATATATTTTGTATATTAAATAGAAACGAACTTGAGAACTCGAGTCTGGTGTTTTTGAAAATAGTTTTGAAATAATATCGCATTATTAGAAATAGTTCTGGAAATGGTTTTCAAAGGATTTTAATTGAAAGCAATCCCTACTTGGACCTTAGAAATAACTTCGGTAATGAGTGCACGCATTAACAACGTTTATTATGAAGAGTCTGAGTGGGGGAGACCACTCAATGATTATTATAATTTGTTTGACAAAGGATTTTGGATTTAATTCCATATGGTATAAAATTTATATAAGAATATCAGTATATGTTATCTAAAGTTGAATTTAAATTTAACCAGAATCGAAATTCCTATTTTCTTTATTAATTAAGGATTTGGATTTGAATTTTATATGGTATGGTTTCCTATAAAATAGTATAGACATATATGTTATTTCAAAACTTAGTTATAAAACCGGAATCAAAGTATTTAAGTTCGTCTTAACTAATAATATGGATTTAAGTACTAAGGTAACTCGATTCATTGGAATTTTAGATTTTGAAACCATGAAATGGACCTAGGTATATAGAAAAGGAGAAATTGTTGTTGAAATGCTTAAGTATGAGCTATAATATAGTTAAACAAATTCCAAGTTGGTCGATAAAAGTGTTAAAGGAATCTAAATTAACCACGGAATATAATTCAACTAAAGTCGACTATAATGAATTTGAAAAAAAAATTAGGTTGTGTAAATAAAAGTGGCAATAAATTATGACTTGGGAAGTTAATAAGTATATAAAGATAATTCGAGAAAGAGTTCGAAAGAAATTTATGATGGTTGATAATGTGTGAATTGTCGATAAATTAAGAATGAGATGAGGTTATGAATGAAACTCGATTAAAATCCCCACTAACAACATGATGCTTTAGTGAACGGACCAATTTGCTTAAATTAAATAGGCACGAAGTGAGTGTTAAAATCTATTCCGGAAATGAAACCGTTAGGAATCGGAATTAATGTAAATGAGATTGGCAAATGGGATATGGAATAAGGCTAAATTTAGTACTTAGAGAGGAAATAAGTCATGAAATTGACAATTTGATTCATGGTAATGAATTAAAGATCTAATATAATCAAGTTTGTTGGAAAAATTAAAATGAATTCAAGTTTTATTCGGAATTTAATGCTTGGAATGAAACTGGAAATGAATAGAAAATTTCATCGGAATGGTGTGAGTAATGGAATGCAAACTCATTTCCCGGATAATGAAGTGAATGTAAATGATTGAATGGATGAACCAGAACAAATGAAATTAATGAGTTACAAATGAACATATATTTATGCAATAAAAGGGTAAATAATATTATGGAAATAATGGAGCGATAACTCATTCTATATGGCTAAGTTTTCTAAAATTTCGGAATCCGAAGGCTAGAACCCCCAAATAAGATAAATCGATGTTTATGCGAAAACCTGAAATATTAAACGAGCTAAAGCAAAAGGACCATAAATTTTGAATGGATGATCAGAATTCGATGATTCCGGACTTTTTGGAAACCTTGGAAGCTAAACTAAAACTTTTGTTATGGGGCTCTGTCTAATTTTTAAGTTTATTAAGTTGAAATCCAAGCATTAGTTGTAGTTCAGCGTGCAGAAAAATTAAAAATTGAAGCATATGTCGATATTGTTTTGACCATAACTTCCTAATGGAACATCGGATTTTGATGTGCTTGTACAATTCAGAAAGGCCAAGATGTAAAATAAAACATTTATTTAATATGCTAGGTGAAATTTTATGGTTTAAAGGGAAGAAAAATGACTTGAACAATTCAGGTCTGCAATTTTATTGGTATGAGCTGAAGCGTTCTCTTTCGCTAAAACGGTCGTAACTTTTTAACGAATGATCCAAATTCGACGAATTCGGACAATTAGGAAAGCCTGAAACGAATACAATAACTATTGCCTGTGTGCTTTGGTCAAATTTCATCATTTAAAGTTTGATAATCCACAATTTGTTCGCCGGCCTATCGCTAACATTTTGGTTTTACAGTTGAAATGTTCGATGTATGTAGTGTAAGTTGTATGCATTTGCTATGTATTATATATATGTTTAATTCTTATGCATATGTGAGTATGTAGCAGGTGCAAGGAAGTCAAGCTGAGCTCGCTTTGCGCTAAATGCTATACTGCTAAAATGTAAGATAAATAAATTGCAAATAAACGCTAAAGAAGGTACGTATTTGTATTATATAGTTTTGTGTTTGCATATATATTTTGTTTCCCCGTTTTGGGATGCCTCATCGTGTGATGGGATGTATATTTGAGTTATATATATATATATATATATTTGACTTGCCCGGACCTCTTCGTATAAAGGAGATGATGCCGAAATTTTCGGTAATTTCGGAAGTTAGAAAATTTATGTAATTTTATGAATAGATAACTTATTTTACAAATGCTATTTTATAAGGTATGGATTTGAAATGTATATATATGCTCAATATCGTCTTTCGTTCTCTTTTCGAGGACGAAAAGATTTGAGTGGGGTAGAATGTAACAACCAATAATTTTCCATATATTTAAAATTTACGTTTGGTAAATAAATTGAACAATAATAGTTAAAAATGTAAATTTTGTTGATTTTGAGAATAATAATTATTTGAATTGAACATATGTATAATTTTAATTTGATTTATATCAGTAATTGTTGTGTTTTGAACTAATATCAGGGTCGTTGGATAAGATTTGAGTAATTTGGTTCATAACTGAAATTTAGGTGTTACATGGCCATTAATCAAATTTAGAAATTTAGATACTTGTAATCTATGTATAAAGTTGATTAGAAGTTAAATTTTAATGATTTAGTATAAATGAAATTTTTATTTAGTTATGTTGATAAAGAATTGGAACGTTGAATTGAATATTTATGAATTTGAATAGAACTGAGTTACTTAAATTATAACTAGAATTCAAATTTTAAAATTTGTAAATAATTGAATTCTCGAACTTAATCTGTGAAATCAATTTATAAAATTTATTTAAGTTATAATTCGATTTAAATGAAATTTAATGAATATTTAAATTTAATTAAAACAGTTAAATGAATAATTGAATATTTTATTAATTTATTAACTATGAAATTTAACCATTGGTTAACTGTCTCGGAATCCAATGAAACCAGTTTCATCGGATCCTTAATGGTGAATTATTGTAGAATTTCAAATTGCGTTACAATCGGACTTGTTGTTTGGTCGTACGGAAGAAAATGTGAAAGAAATCAATGTAACTGGACAATTGTTTGTTTCTCTTATTGGATATTCCATACTTATAAATAAAAATCTCATGTCCACTTCATCAGCTCATTCTTTAGTACGTATATTTTTCCTCCATCCAGCTTATCTCTAGTGGCTGAAATGAATTCCAAAACCCTAGAGAAAAATATACAAACTTTAAATTCGAATCTCCACAAAACCTAGTAAATTATATATCAAATTGAAGCTCTCAACGATATGAAGCTACGGGTACCCTCTATTTCGACATGCAGTGAGTGGTTTTGCCAGAAATCATGGTCAAAGCTTCTTATTTTCGAAACCCTAGGCTTGGATTTAGGGGTTTTAGATTTAAGGATAAATCAGAGAATCAGGGATATGGGTTTTGTAGAGGAGATGGGTATGAGTTTAATGGTGGTGGTCGGAGGTTATATGGTGGTGTGATTTGTCGGGAATTCGCGTTTTAAGCCAGAAAATCAATTTCGGTAATGACTTCGACGGCGGCAGGAGAGACCACCGGAGGTGGTGATTCTGGTGCCCATGGACGCAGATTTCGAGGATCTTCCGATAGGGGGTGGTGGTTCGTCGTTCGATGGCCGGAGCGACGAGTAATCGGTGGTCAAAGATGGCATCGAATGGGTTTGTTCTGCGTTGGGTTCATTGTAGCGGATCAAAGGGAGGAGCGGGAATTTCAGGCTGACGTGGCAATGTCTGATAGGGTGAGGATATATTTTATTTATTTTATATATTTAAATTTCAAAAGATTAAAATGTTGTTAACTTTTACGTATGAACTCAGATTTGGACGCGGTATGGAATCGTGGCGGAATTACGGACGATCTGAGACTAGTTTGGATGCATTTGGAGACTATAAATTTTTGGGCTTTGGTTGGACGTTCGATCCGCTAAGACCAAAGGTGAGTGATTTTTCTCACTTAGATTAACTAAATTATTCCCATGTTTATTGAATTAAATTATGAAATAAGTTTCGTTGTGTGGTTGTGAATGATTGTTGTTTTGTTGATTAAACTGACATACAATGTGTTTATGTGAAAATCTAAGTTGATAACTAGTTATTTTAGTTTAATTAAAATTCTAGTTAGAAACCCGACCCTTGTTAATCAGTGAAATGATTTAATACTTACATTTGAATTAAATGGTTGTGACAGATGCCTTGGTTTGATTTGATTGATGAATTGATATTGATACTGAAATGATCCGTTATTCAGTATATGGATGTTGTATGCGTATTATGACGATTAATTCCATTTTTCACCTTAGATGTTACAGGCATCAAATAAACCCAGGATTAATCGATTAAAAATAAATTAAGAACACATATTGAAATGATAAATATCTGTGACCCTTTTTTGGATTGAAATGATATACATCCATCCCTGAAATATCAGAAAATCAAAATCAGTTGGCCATAGGATAGATAATTATATACAGACATCGGTTGGTTAAATGATTTTAAATATTTGAAATTTATTCGATGGAAATTTTATTTAAAGGAAATGTGCCGATATTCGATAAATTCTATTTTCCTTTAAACCTGAACCTTGAATATTGAGGAGGGGATTTTAAGCGTGGCTTGGAGTTTCAAATTTATGGTAAAGTGAGAATTTAATAACTCTCCATGAATTAAGTTTTGGAATAAAAAGTTGATGATACTCGGGTTTATTTCGAATTTGGCATGAATATGAATTGGAATCCTTTAAATCGAATGGTCGGTTTGGATGGTATTTGAAACAAGACACTGAAAATATGTAACTCCATTGAAACGGGGATATTGATTCAAGTATTTGAAATTCAGAAGAAAAGAACAATTACGGTTTAAAATTTTTATTTACAAAGATTATATATTTACATCATTTGCTTGCAAATATACTATCCTTTTCTTAAAAATTATTTATTAAAGTTTTTTTAACCAATGAACTATTTTGTTATAAATAAATCCTCTTATATTTTATTACTTAAAACTATTTAGTAAACCTTTAATTTATGTGTATACATAGCTATTTAAATTATCTTATTTTATTCTAACTATTATATTCTATATATATATATTTATAAAGATTTTTTTTAGAAGCATCTATTTTCATAATTATATTTTATGAATTGTAAATTTCTTCCGAATGGAAAGTGTTTGGATTTAAACCGTTGGTTCAAATGGAGTTGAGATAAAGTTACATTATATTTGAATAGGAATCAGTGGTAAACCGATTATAATATGGAAATGTAAATTATATTCTACTCGAATATAAATGGATCTCCTAAGGGATTAAAATAAGTTATTATGAAAACTTATGTTCTATTTGAATATGAATGGATTCTGACCATAATTCGATTTTTGAAATGACTATGATTTTTGATGCGAAGTATATTCTACTCGAATATAAATCGATTTATCATATGATTATAATATATGGATACAGAAATATATTCTAGTTGGAATATAATCGGTTTTGGGGATGATTGAGATATTTTGATATGAAATTATATCTATTTTGAATATAAATTAGGTTCGAACAAACACAATATTTTGATATGAAAGCGAACCTTTGTGAAAAGTAAAAAAACTGACCGATGTGGAAAATGTAAGCGTTGGTTGTTAAAGAGACCGGAGTCGACAAATGGCATACTCTCTGCCAGTGTCGATACCACTTTAACAACTGTGTACGTGATGACATATACAGAATGAACATGATGACCTGGAGGTAATTATTGGATTGAAGAAGATGAACGATAACGAAATGGCCTTGACCTTCGAGTCATAACTGAAATGACTAAAACAGGAGCTATACCGTGACTAATTGAGATAGCACCTCTGATCGGATGCACTTCTTCAATACTATTTCTATGACTTTGATGATGATTTGGGCCCTTTGGATTTGGGAGTGTGTTCCGAGGTGGTGGCTGTTACGCGTTACCACCGGTCCGGGAGTGCGACTGGTGGAATCCTACCCTGGGTTGTCATATTTATCCTTATCGATCCCCATACGATTTTGATTTAGTGTTGCTTTCTATGGACTGCCCTCTGATAACACCAGTATGGTGAATTTACGGTACTGTATAGACTGTGATGCCTATAAACGATGTAAGGGTAATATGGTAATCCCGCTTACGCTATTTTTATTATATTTACTTTACTGGATAAACCCTATCATAATAGCGTATTATACTATGTATGTATTAGTTTAACGGATCCATGAGAGATGGAAAAATCCTATAACATCTCTTGAGTTACTGCACCCATGACACTTATGTTATTCCGTATTTTAATTTGACAAATATGAGAATGATTTAGTGATGATCCGAGTGTTTGTTGTGTTTTCTTTTATGCAATACGCTTGGGTCAGCAGATATTGCAGTTAGCGAAGGTTGCAATAGCTTGGAGAACGAAGACGAGGATTTGGTATATATATCAATTATAAGTATGTTTTTCGCCGCACTTCATTTCCGCTGCATTTCGTATATGCTTATATTAGTGTAACTCTGATGACTGGAAAATTTAACTCGAATGTAAATGTTTTTAAATGTTATTGATCCATTATTTGTTTATTATATGTTGTCCTTCCGCTGTGAGATTCTGTGATTATTTTCTCTTCTTTCTTCTTTTTCCCAATAACTGCCTATGTTAGTGATTTGTTTGGGTCGACATGTGTGGTTAATTGACGATTTGAATGGTCAAAAAAATCCAGGTCATTACAAGTTAGTATCAGAGCATTGGTTAGCGATAACCTTGGTCCTGTTTTGGGAATTAACTTATTAGAGATAGGGTTAGAAATGCCCTAGAATGAGTTTGAGTGATATATGAGAGAGCGTACTTGTATTTTGGATATAAAATGGTTTTATATTGTGTGATTTGTGTTGTTGATTATTTATAAATTCTGGTCGGTATATGGGTCGCCATACGATCAATAGGAATTTCTAAATAACTGGACAGAATGGATCGACATAATATGGTTTTCAATTACATTTTAAATATATATCAAATATATTATTGGTTTTAAGTTTATATGCATTCGTTATTAGTAGGTAGTAATATTAAGTTATTACCTATTATGATTGATTAAATAATAAATCTAATCGAAAAAAAAATTGGTTTAGAGAAATTTGAAAATGAAATCTATTAAATACAATTGGGTGTAAATATATTTTGTATATAAAATAGAAACGAACTTGAGAACTCGATTCTGGTGTTTCTGAAATAGTTTTTCAAAGTTTTGAAATAATATCGCATTATAAGAAATAGTTCTAGAAATGGTTTTCAAAGGATTTTAAATGAAATAAGAGTATAATCCCTTCTTGGACCTTAGAAATAACTTCGGTAATGAGTGCACGCATTAGCGATGTTTATTTTGAAGAGTCTGAGTGGGTGAGACCACAGAATGATTATTATAATTTGTTTGACAAAGGATTTTGGATTTAATTCCATATGGTATAAATTTTGTATAAGAATATCAGTATATGTTATCTAAAGTTGAATTTAAATTTAACTAGAACCAAAATTCCTATTTTCTTTATTAATTAAGGATTTGGATTTGAGTTTTATATGGTATGGTTCCCTACAAAATAGTATAGACATATATGTTTTTTGAAAATTTATTTATAGACCCGGAATCAAAGTATTTAAGTTCATCTTAACTAATAATATGGATTTAAGTACTAAGGTAACTCGATTCATTGGAATTTTAGATTTTGAAACCATGAAATGGACTTAAGTATATTATAGAGAAGGAGAAATGGTCATCTAAATGCTTAAGTATGAGTGATAATAAAGTTAAACAAATTCCAAGTTGGTTGATAAAAGTGTTAAAGGAAATTGAAATTAACCACAAAATATAATTCAACTAAAGTCGACTAAGATGAATTTGAAGAAAAAAATTGGTTGTGTAAATAAAAGTGGCAATAACTTATGACTTGGGAAGTTAATAAGTATATTAAGTTAATTCGAGAAAGAGTTGGAAAGAAATTTATGTTGGTTGACAATGTGTGAATTGTCGATAAACTAAGAATGAGATGAGGTTATGAATGAAATTTGATTAAAATCCCCACTAACAACATGATGCTTTAGTGAACGGACCAATTTGCTTGAACTAAATAGGCATGAAGTGTGTTTTAAAATCTATTCCGAAAATGAAACCATTAGGAATGGGAATATATGTAAATAAGATTGGCAAATGGGATATGGAATAAGGCTAAATTTAGTACTTAGAGAGGAAATAAGTCATGAAATTGGCAGTTTGATTCATGGTAATGAATTAAAGATCTAATATAATCAAGTTTGTTGGAAAGTTTAAAATGAGTTCAAGTTTTATTCGGAATTTAATGCTTGGAATTAAATGGGAAATGAATAGAAAATTTCATCGGAATGGTGTGAGCAATGGAATGCAAACTCATTTCCCGGATAATGAAGTGAATGTAAATGATTGAATGGATGAACAAGAACAAACTAAATGGATGAGTTACAAATGAACATATATTTATGTAATAAAAGGGTAAATCATATTATGGGAATAATGGAGCGATAACTCATTCTATATGGCTAAGTTTTCTAAAATTTCGGAATCCGAAGGCTAGAACCTCCAAATAAGATAAATCGATGTTTATGCGAAAACCTGAAATATTAAACAAGCTGCAGCAAAATGACCATAACTTTTGAATGGATGATCGGAATTCGATGATTCCGGACTTTTTGGAAACCTTAGAAACTGAACTAAAACTTTTGTTAGTGGGGCCCTGTCTAATTTTTATTTTTATTAAGTTGAAATCCAAGCGTTAGTTGTAGTTCAGCGCGTAGAAAAAAAAACTAAAATGTATGTCGATATTGTTTTGACCATAACATCCTAACGGAACGTCAGATTCTAATGTGCTTGTACAATTTGGAAAGGCCAGGATGTAAAATAAAACTTTTTCTCGATATGCTTAGTGAAATTTTAAGGTTTAAAGGGTTGAAAACTGACTTGAACAATTCAGGTCTGCAATTTTATGTGTATGGGCTGAAGCGTTCTCTTTCGCTAAAACGGTCGTAACTTTTGAACGAATTATCCGAATTCGACGAATCTGGACAATTCGAAAATCCTGAAACGTATACAACTTTTGCCTAGAGTGCTTTGGTCAAATTACATCATTAAAAGGTTGACAATCCACGATTTTTTCGCTGGCCTATCGGTAACATTTTGGTTTTACAGTTGAAATGTTTGATATATGTAGTGTAAGTTGTATGCATTTGCTATGTATTATATATATGTTTAATTCTCATGTGTACGTGAGTATGTAGTAGGTGCTAGGAATTCGCGCTACGCTTTGGGAGCACGATGTGCGCTAAATGCTATACTGCTAAAATGTACGACAAATAAATTGCAAATAAACGATAAAGAAGGTACGTATTTGTATTATATAATTTTGTGGTTGCATATACATTTTGTTTCCCCGTTTTGGAATGCCTCATCATGTGATGGGATGTATATTTGAGTTGTATATATATTTTGATTTGTCCGGACCTCTTCGTACAAAGGAGATGCTGCCGAAATTTTGGGTAATTTCGGGAGTTAGAAAATTTATGTAATTTTACGACTAGATAACTTATTTTATAAATGCAATTTTATAAGGTACGGATTTGAAAAGTATATATGTGCTCAATATCGTATTTCGTTCTCTTTTCGAGGACGAAAAGATTTGAGTGGGGGAGAATGTAACAACCCATAATTTTCCATATATTTAAAATTTACATTTGGTAAATAAATTGAACAATAATAGTTAAAAATGTAAATTTTGTTGATTTTGAGAATAATAATTATTTGAATTGAACATATATATACATATAATTTTAATTTGGTTTATATCGGTAATTGTTGTGTTTTTAATTAATATCAGGGCCGTTGGATAAGGTTTGAGTAATTTGGTTCATAACTGAAATTTAGGTGTTACATGGCCATTAATCAAATTTAGAAATTTAGATACTTGTAATCTATGTATAAAGTTGATTAGAAGTTAAATTTTAATGATTTAGTATAAATGAATTTTTTTATTTAGTTATATTGATAAAGAATTGGAACTTTGAATTGAATATTTATGAATTTGAATAGAATTGAGTTATTTAAATTATAATTAAAATTCAAATTTTAAAATTTGTAAATAATTGAATTCGCGAACTTAAAATCTCTGAAATCAATTTATAAAATTTATTTAAGTTATAATTGGATTTAAATGAAATTTAATGAATATTTAAATTTAATTAAAACAGTTAAATGAATAATTGAATATTTTATTAATTAATTAACTGTGAAATTTAACCATTGGGTAACTGTCTCGGAATCCGACGAAACCAATTTCATCGGATCCGGATTGGTGAATTACTGCAGAATTTCAAATTGTGTTACAATCAGACTTGTTATTCGGTCGTACAGAAGAAAACATGAAAGAAATCAATGTAATCGGATAATTGTTTGTTTCTCCTATTGGATCTTCCATACTTATAAATAAAAATCTCATGTCCACTTCCTCAGCCCATTCTTTAGTACGTATATTTTTCCTCCATCCAACTTATCTCTAATGACTGAAATGAATTCCAAAACCCTAGAGAAAATTTACAAACTTTAAATTCGAATTTCCACAAAACCTAGCAAATTATATATCAAATCAAAGCTCTCAACGATACGAAGCTATAGGTACCCTCTGTTTCGACATGTAGTGAGCGGTTTTGTCGGAAATCATGGTCAAAGCTTCTGATTTTCGAAACCCTAGGCTTGGATTTAGGGGTTTTCGGTTTAAGGCTAAATCAGAGAATCAAGGATATGGGTTTTGTAGAGGAGATTGATATGAGTTTATTGGCGGTGGTCGGAGGTTATATGGTGGTGTGGTTTGCCGGGAATTCGCGTTTTAAGCCAGAAAATTAATTTCGGTAATGACTTCGATGGCGGCAAGAGAGACCACGGAAGGTGGTTATTCTGGTGCCCATAGATGCGGATTTCGATGAGTTTCCGATAGGAGGTGGTGGTTCGTCATTCGATGGCCTGAGTGGCGAGTAATCGGTGGTCAAAGATGGCATCGAATAGGTTTGTTATGCGTCGAGTTCACTGTAGCGGATCAAAGGGAGGAACGGGAATTTTAGGCTGACGTGGCGATGTCTGATAGGGTGAGGATATAATTTATTTATTTTATATATTTAAAATTCAAATGATTAAAACGCTGATAACTTTTACATATGAACTCGGATTTGGACGCGGTGAGTGCGTTGGAATCGTGGCGGAATTGTGGACGATTTGAAACTGGTTGGCTGCATTTGGAGACTGTAAATTTTAGGGCTTTGGTTGGACATTCGATCTGCTAAGACCCAAAGGTGAGTGATTTTTCTCACTCAAGATTAACTGAATTATTCCCATGTTTATTGAACTAAATTATGAAAAAACTTTGGTTGTGTGATTGTGATTGATTGTTGTTTAGTTGCTTAAACTGACATGCAATGTGTTTGTGTGAAAATCTAAGTTGATAACTAGATATTTTAGTTTAATTAAAATTCTAGTTAGAATCCCGACCCTTGTTAATCAGTGAAATGATTTAATACTTACCATTTGAATTAAATGGCTGTGATGGATGCCTTGGCTTGATTTGATTGGTGAATTGATATTGATACTGAAATGTTCCGTTATTCAGTATATGGATGTTGTATGCGTATTATGATGATTAATTCCATTTTTTACCTTAGACGTTACGGGCATCAAATAAACCCAGGATTAATCGATTAAAAATAAATTAAGAACATAGGTTGAAATGATAAATACCTGTGACCCTTATTTGGATTGAAATGATATACATCCATCCCTGAAATATCAGAAAATCAAAATCAATTGGACATAGAATAGATAATTATATACCGACATCGGTTGGTTAAATGATTTTAAATATTTGAATTCTATTCGATGTAAATTTTATTTAAAGGAAATGTACCGATATTCGATAAATTCTATTTTCCTTTGAACCTGAACCTTGAATGTTAATGAATTTATCAAGGAAATTTTCCAAAACAAAAATTTAGAATTTCGAGGAGGGGATTTTATGTTTGGCTTGGAGTTTCAAATTTATGGTAAAGTGTGAATTTAATAACTCTCCATGAATTAGGTTTTGGAATAAAAGGTTGATGATACTCGGGTTTATTTCGAATCTGGCATGAATATGAATTTGAATCCTTTAAATCGAACGGTCGGTTTGGATGGTGTTTGAAACAAGACATTGAAACTATGTAACTCCGTTGAAACGGGGATATAGATTCAAATATTTGAAATTCGGAAGAAAATAACAATTACGGTTTAAAAGTTTTATTTACAAAGATTATATATACATCGTTTGCTTACAGATAAACTATCCTTTTCTTACAAATTATTTATTAAAACTTTTTTAAACTATAAACTATTTTGTAAAAATAAATCGCCTTATATTTTATTACTTAAACCTGTTTAGTAGACCTTTAATTTATGTATATACATAGCTATTTAAATTATCTTATTTTATTCTAACTATTATATTATATATATATTATATAAAGATTTTCTTTAGAAGCATCTATTTTCAAAATTATATTTTATGAATTGTAAACTTCTTCCGAATGGAAAGTGTTTGGATTTAAACCGTTGGTTCAAATGGAGTTGAGATAAAGTTACATTATATTTTGAATAGGAATCGGTTGTAAACTGATTATAATATGGAAATGTAAATTATATTCTACTCGAATATAAATGGATCTCCTAAGGGATTAAAATGAGTTGTTATGGAAACATATGTTCTATTTGAATATGAATAGATTTTGACCATAAATCAATTTTTGTAATAACTATGATTTTTGATATGAAGTGTATTCTACTCGAATATAAATCGATTTTGAAAATCATATGATAATAATATATGGATATGGAAATATATTCTAGTTGGAATATAATCGATTTTGGGAATGATTGGGATATTTTGATATGAAATTATATTCTATTTTGAATATAAATTGGGTTCGAACAAACATTATATTTTGATAAGAAAGCGAACCTCTGTGAAAAGTAAAAGAACCGACCGATGTGGAAAATGTAAGCTTTGGTTGTTAAAGAGACCGGAGTCAACAAGTGGCATACTCTCAGTCAGTGTCGATACCACTCTAACAACTATGTACGTTATGACATATACAGAATGAACATGATGACTTGGAGGTAATTATTGGATTGAAGAAGATGAACGATAACAAAATGGCCTTGACCTTCGGATCATAATTGAAATGACTAAAACAAGAGCTATACCGTGATTAACTGAGGTAGCACCTCTGATCGGACACACTTCTTCAATAATATTTCTATGACTATGATGATGATTTGGGCCCTTTTGATTTGGGAGTGTGTTCCGAGGTGGGCGATAGTAGCTGCTATTCGTTACCACCGATCCGGTAGTGCAACTGGTAGAATCCTACCCTGGGTATTGACTCGAGTACCTTGTCATGTGTGGTTTGTTTGGGTCGACATGTGTGGTTTATTGTCGGTTTGAACGATCAAAAAAGTCCCGGTCGTTACATATATTTTATTCATATTTTATATTTTTATAATTTAGCTTTTATTCCATAACCGATCCAATAACCAATCCCATTAGTGAGATCTAAACCGAGCTCATAACTGAGATAATAACCGAGCTCATAACCATGGTCATAATTGAGGTCATAACAAAATCTTTAACCTAGCCCATAACCGGGCCAAAACTAAACCTATAACTTATCCCATAACCGAGCTCTTAAAAACTTGTAATTGAATTTATAACTGACCTCTTAATCGAGGTTACGATCTACCTTTTAACCAAAATTAGTTACTTATATTTTATTCATATTCTATATTTTATATTTTATAATTTATCTTTTATCCCATAACCGAGCCGATAATCGAGATCTAAACCTAGCTTATAACTGAGGTAATAAACAAGCTCATAACCACAGTCATAATTGAGGTCATAACCAAACCTTTAACCTAGCCCATAACCGAGCCTTTAACCTAGCCCATAATCGAGCCAAAACTATACCCAAAACTTATCCTATAACCTAACTCTTAAACAAGCTTGTAATTGAATTTATAACTGAGCTCTTAATCGTGGTTATGATCTACCTTGTAACCAAAATTAGTTATTTATATTTTATTCGTATTTTATATTTTATATTTTCTAATTTAGCTTTTTTTCCATGACGGATCCAATAACCTAGCCTATAACCAAGGTTTAAACCTAGCTCATAATTGAGGTAATAACCGAGCTCATAATCACGGTCATAATTGAGGTCATAACCAAACCTTTAACCTAGCTCATACCCGAGACCATAACTAAGCCAAAACAAAACCCATAACCTATCCCATAACCGAACCCATAACCAAGCTCTTAAACTATTTGTAATTAAATTTATAACTGAGGTTTTAATCGAGGTTATGATATACTATGTAACCGAAATTAGTTATTAATATTTTATTCATATTTTATATTTTACATTTTAGGTTTTATCCCATAACCGAGATCTAAACCTAGCTTATAAATGAGGTAATAACCGAGCTCATAACTACGGTCATAATTGAGGTCATAACAAAACCTTTAACCTAGCACATAACCGAGCCCATAACCGAGCACATAACCAGCCAAAACCAAACTCATAACTAATCCCATAACCAAGCTCCTAAAAAAGCTTGTAATTGAATTTATAACTAAGCTCTTAATAGACGTTATGATCTAGCTTGTAACCGAAATTATTTATTTATATTTTATTCATATTTTATATTTCATAATTTAGCTTTTATCCCATAACCAAGCCCATAATCGAGATCTAAACCTAGCTTGCAACCAAGTTAATATCCGAGCTCATAACCACAGTCATAATTGAGGTCATAACCAAACCTTTAACCGAGACCATAACTGAGATCTAAACCTAGCTCAAAACTGAGGTAATAACCGAGCTCATAACCACGGTCATAATTGGGGTCACAACCAAACCTTTAACCTATCCCATAACCGATCCAAAACTAAACCCATAACTTATCCCATAACCGAGCTCTTAAACAAGCTTGTAATTGAATTTATAACTGGGGTCTTAATCGAGGTTATGTTCTATCTTATAACCCAAATAAGTTATTTATATTTTATTCATATTTTATATTATAATTTATCTTTTTTCAGTGGTCATAATTGAGGTCATAACCAAACCTTTAACCTAGACCATAACCGAGATCTAAACCTAGCTTATAACCAAGGTAATAACCGAGCTCATAACCACGGTCATAACCAAACCTTTAACCTATCCCATAACAAAGCCTATAACCGAGCCAAAGCAAAACCCGCAACCGAGCTCTTAAACAAGCTTGTAATTGAATTTATAACTGAGCTCTTAATCGAGGTTATGATATAACTTGTAACCAAAATTAGTTATTTATATTTCATTCACATTTCATATTTTATATTTCATATTTTATACTTTATATTTTATAATTTGTATTTTATTTTATAATTTATATTTTATATTTTATGCTTTATATTTTATATTTTATATTTTCTAACTTAGCTTTTATATTTTATATTTTACATTTTATATTTTTATTTTATATTTTCTAATTTAACGTTTGTTCCATAACTAATCCAATAATCGAGATCTAAACCTAACTCATAACCGAGGTAATAACCAAGCTCATAACCATGGTCATAATTAAGGTCATAACGAAACCTTTAAACTAGCCCATAACCGAGCTCATAACCGGGCACATAACCAAACCCATAACCGGGCACATAATCGAGCCAAAACCAAATCCATAACTGATCTCATAACCGAGCTTTTAAACAAGCTTATAATTAAATTTATAATTGAGCTCTTAATCAAGGTTATGATCTGGCTTGTAACTGAAATTAGTTACTTATATTATATTCATATTTTGTAATTTATATTTTGTATTTTGTATTTTATATTTTATATTTCATAACACATTACTACTAAGCCCATAACAGATCTAATTATTAAACCTATAACCGAGCCTATAACTGGTCCCATAACCGAGATCTATAATGTAGCTCGCACTTGAGGTAATATCCAAGCTTAAACCACGGTCATAATCGAGGTCATAACCGAGACTATAATTTAGCCCATAATTGAGCCGTAACCGTACATTGTACGCATGATCGACCTAATAACCTAAACCACAACTGTAACAACCCGTATTTCAATAACATGTTAAAACGAGAATCAAGGCAGAATTTAATTTTAAATTCTGAATCAAGTAAAACGGGCTATGCCATTGCGTTCGTCTCGGAAAAATACGCGAAATAGAGTCCGAGTTTTCGAGAATCGGAGTCCGTATGACCCGTTTAAGGCCCCAAAGAAGATTTCTGGAAATTTGAATTTCGGAAACAGTTTTGGAAATCAGGTCTGGGGCTAGGCGGGTAGTTTCCCGCCTAGGCCATGTCGACAGGGCTGTCGACAGGCCTGTCGACTTGGGCCCAGACCAAGTCGACAGCCCTGTCGACTTGCCTGTCGACAGGGGGTGGCCGGGGCAAATAGCCTGGCGCACCTGTTTGTCTCACCTGGTCTTGTTCTGGGGCTGGGTCTGGAAGCTTCCGAGATCTGATGGTCCTAATCTATCCTAGGGTTAATCTAAGGGCTTAAAACTATCCTAATCTCTATAAAAAGACCCTAAACCTAACCTAAATCCCTAAAAATCAAACCTAGAAACTAAGTGCTGCCAAAATCAATTTTGATCATGGCCTCCATCTCCAATCCCTAGAGCCTATGCATTCAAATCGGGTTCAAATGAAAAGATGCAAGCTTGCTACACCAAAGAGAGGCAAAATCAACGTTGCTATGCGAGTTCCATGACGATTCTTCAACAAAGGAGGCACCTTTCTTAGCCAAGATGATTCATGCTTCTTTCCCTAGGCCTAACTATGTAAGTTCTAGCTACTTTTAGATGGAAACGGTAGTTTTGATAATGACATGGGATAAAATGAGGCTAAACTTGATTATGCGAACCTATATGAACCTTACCTTGCCTCTTGTGTTCATGATTATGATTTTAGGCCATGTGAGTGACTTAATCATGCCTCTCATGCTATGCATAACCTAGTTTAACTTGCAAGTTTGGATCTTTATGCATGAAATGCTAGCATGAACCTTTAGATACCATTTTACTTGTGAAACATTGGCTAAGACAAGATTTTGGGGCTTATGCATGTTTATGAACCCAAACCCCTTATGCTAACATGCAAGTTTGTGGCCAAATCCTTTATGAGATTATGCATGCTCGTGGCCAATCCCCTCTTTAAGTTGTGCATGTTTATGTCCAAACCCTTTTTGGTGATATGCATGTTTGTGGCCAAATTACCTTATGACACTATGCATGCTCATGGCTAATCCCTTTATGATGTTATGCATGTGGAAGCCAATCCCTTTTTGGCATCATGCATGTTTTGAGACCAATATGTGACATAGTATTCTTACTATGTTGACTCGCTTGGCTTGCGTTGGGAAAACACGATTTTTGGGTAGTTAGATAAACATGAACATGTCGCAAAATCTTAACTTGAATATGACATGTGTTTATACTTGAAAATATGACTTGAAAGATAACATGGAAGATGACATGTAAGTATGCATAAAAACATGAGCTTGGGAATTCACCTATTAAGTTAGGTCTACCCTTTGGGAATTTACCTATTAAGTTAGGTCTACCCAAATGCTTGAAAAACTTGTAACATGTTTTGGAAACATGATGAACTTAGATAATATAAATGTGGCCAACTCGAGGTTGGGTTGAGTTTGCAACGTAAAAATACCCGGAACCGACCGGCCTAACTAGTAGTTGCAAACAATAGGACCCAATGTGAGAAGTTGGTCATGTCGCGCTTAAGACCCGAGGTTAGACTAGGTTGTGGTGTAAATCTACCCGGACCCGCCCGGCTTAACTAGTAACCACAACAAGGTCTAATGTGAGAGGTTGAGGGTGCATTAATTAAATTAATGCCACATAATAGGGTTAAGTTAATTTGATTAATGAGGCTTAACCAAATATGATATGGACAAATGGGTTAAGTAATTTGATTAGGCTAATGATACTTAACAAAACATGACAAGCTTGGGTAGGTTAAGTAACTTGATTTGCCTAATGACACTTGACCATTTTATACGACTAGTGGACGGGATTAAGTTAACCAACACTTAATCAATCCAACACGATAACGTGATAAGGTTAAGTAAATTTTCTTAATGACACTTAACCGTATAATACAGTTAATGGATGGGGTTAAGATTAGGCTTAACTAATCTAAACATGGTAATCGGATGGGGTTAAGTTAGCCTATACTTAATTAATCCCACTTGGTAATTTAATGGGGTTAAGTTAAACACTTAACTAATTTAACACGATGATTTGATGAGGTTAAGTGACCTATACTTAACCAATCTAACTCGTTAATTTGATGAGGTTAAGTTAATCTATACTTAACCAATCTAACGTGAAAACATGATAAGGCTAAGTCACGAATCACTTGAATACGCTTGACCGATTTGACGCGGTAATTTGACAAGGTCAAGTTAATTTATATAATTAACCAATCTAAAATGATAATTAGACGAGATTAAGTTATGGATTGCTTGATATACTTAGCCAACTTGACACATGGTTTGTAGGGTTAAGTCTTGGACTTGGATACTTAGCCAATTTTGACATAGTTTGTAGACGGGCTAAGTGGTAAACCTTAGTTAAGGGAAACTAAGTAACCATAGTTGACAATGGTAATGGAAATAAGGCTAATTCGGAGGATTAGGTAAATAACCATAGTTGACAAGGGTAATGGAAATAAGGCTAAGTGGTAAACCTTAGTTAAGGGAAACTAAGTAATAATTCTTAGTCAAGGAAATCTGGACCACTTCTTAGATAGATGAGTAACCCGATACGGTAGGTCATCGTTTAAGTATACGCGTAGGAGCAGGCTATCTGATTTAGATAAAGGCTCCAGCGAACTGGGTAACGAAGCAGCGGCTTCGGGGAACGTGAGGATATTCTTGGTATCCCTCTGTGGGGTCGCAGATGATCATCCTGGGCTCACAAGAGGTTGAGGTCTGCGGTAGAAGAACCAAGAATATGCCTTGGTTGCTATGCGAGCGACCTAAAGACTGGGATGGATAGCAGTGAGTCAACGAATACATGATAGTGCCCTAGATAGCAAGTTCGTCGATCATCTACCATCTTGAGTCAAGCGTGTACGTACGGAAAGGCAGGGAACACCCAACAGACCATAATTGCTATCTAATTATGGGTGAGGTAGGCCGTAGGATGTGGGCTGGCCGGAGTGTAGTTCTCATGCAAGATTTTCTCTTGTGTTGCCTTTCACTAGTTGAGGGAGGGGTCTCGTGGGACCATAGCCACGTGTAGAAAAGCAGACCTTAGTATCTGCATCGGCAGATAAATCTAAAGCTCCCGACCGAGTCCTGTATTTCTTGTTTTGCCCTGTAACAGGACTCGGATGGCACGATGTGATACATGTGCATACAGTTATAGAAAAACGATTCACGATGAATGCGTGGGAAAAAGGGCGCGGTTGAGGGTTAGCGTAATCCCTAGTGGCCTAGGTGGTTTAACCCAAACCGAAATACGAAAGCGTGCAATAGGTAAGCGTAATCCCTAGTGGTGCTAGGTGGCGTAAGTCCTAGTAGTTCAAACGATGATTCATATGGAAGAGCCTAGCTAGAACAAGGGTGACAGTCCAAACGATTTCAAGGATAATACGACATGAGGAAGCCCGTACGAGGTACGGCAAAGGACTGAACTTATATACATGGAAAGAAACATATGAGTTGAGTAACCTATATATGCGATATGTTAGGTTGACATGGACCATTACACGACTTTGGGCACGGGACATTCATGGTTAACACACGACGCGGGTAGGGATACTAGTACGAGAGGTGCAGAGCAAATCTACATGTTAGAACTAGGAAGAATATACATAATAGATACCGTGGGATGTTAGACGGGGTAGATTCCTTGGGATAATGTACTCGATAGAAATCTGACGATGTGATACCTTGACTTATCATAACACCGTAGTTTATCATGATACCTTAGTTTACCTTGCCGCAGTAGTTCAACCGGCTACCCTGGTTTATCTATCTTGTAGTTATCCTTATGTTTACTTTCAGTTTATGCATGTCATGTTACTTTTACCTGTTTTTATACTGGAAGTAGATAGGACTTACTCAGTCTTTTTGACTGACCCGTTTTGTTTCGCCTCTTTTCTTCCGTTCCCCCCCCCCCCCCCAGGTTTCAGGGAGGAAACAATGCTGTTTAGTTCGGACTTCTTCTGCTTGAAGGTCATCATGGATGGCTTGGACTTCTCTTGGCTATGGCTACTTTACTGTTTTACTTGGGGAATAATTTAGTAAAAAGTCTTTATGCTTCTTTACTATTGCAAGACAGGTTTTGATGTACTCTGATGTAAAAAGGCTTTTGACCTCATTTATTAATGTTATGAAAGTTTGTTTTTACTTCCGCTATATATATATATGTTTTGTCTTGTGATATTTCTGTGCATGTTTACCAATAATGCCCCTCTAAAGCTAGTGCATTCCTTTGCGAGTGACCCTAGCGGAGGCGGGGTGTTACATTTGGTATCAGAGCAGAAGGTTACTAGACTGGGCAAAAGTTTTTAAAGACCTTCTGAAAATTATTTGAAAAACCGTTTACAAAGAAGCATTTTTCAAGAAAATTTTCTTTTAAAAAGAAAAAGGCTATTCCCCAAAGGCCATTAGCATCATCCTTGTTTCCTTGATTTAATCTCTTTTCCTTTCTTTCCTCCATCTGTAGTCATAGTGGTTTTGACTACGACTAGTCTTTCTAGCTGCGTAAGTGTTTCCCGTACGATGGAGGTGGTTCTCGAGAGACCGTTGCAGAGTTATGCATGAAAGGATAGTAAGAACAAGGATAAAGGATACGAGCTCAGGGATAAGCAACATGTTGGTATGGCTGAGTCCTAAAAGGAGGGAGAAAGATGAACAATGAAACCCATGACGAGAGGGTACCTTTGGCATAGTGAAACGGGATAGATAGTTAAGTATCATGGGACAAGGACAAGATCATTGGGAGGGCAATAGTATGCTCTCATTTCTAGGGTACCTCAGAAGGAGGGTAACGATCTTGTTAAAGGTTTAGCTTTTCTTCTCTATCATCCTGTCAGGACTTTGTTTTGATCACCGCATCTTTGAAGTCCGCTTCGATAGTTGAGTCTCTGCACCTTAAGTACTAGCGTAATAGAGAATCCCATTTCTGTCTCAAAGTCCTATTGGAGAATCAGTCCATTTATACATGACTTGTTTGGATTTGAGAATGTCTATGTCAAGTATTGAGCTTGGAAATAATGCTTATGTTTATAAGCTATGGATGGATTCTAGGGATGAAGTGGTTATCCAGTAAGGGGTGCCACTCTCGGTTTTAGAAGGAGGGTAGTTAGACTCTTGGCTTGTTTTGGTAATACCCTTGAAGTATCACGTAACCTTTTGGGTTCTGTCATGATTAGTTACTTAGAATCCCTAGATGCCTTTGTTGGGAATTAGAAACCCGATCGAGTGGTGTTCGCTAATAAAGCGGATGGTTTACTTCGCTTATGTATGGGTTATGGGAATTACCCTAGTAAGTGCGCATGGTAACCTGTTTACTTGCAAGGGAAAGTTTTTCTACGTGGAATACCTTGTGGTACGAGGTCCAGGATTCACTAATGAAATTTTGGAAAGCTTGCGTGGAATCATGAGTACGCAGTCCTGTTTGCGCCAAGTATTCTAGAAGGAGAATAAGTGCAAGTGGAACGAGGGGCGACGAGGAAATGAGTTCCAACTCATGTTATGAAAACAGGAAATAAGAAGCTGCGAAATCGTGAAGTAAAAGGGGCGGTCAAGGCACGAAGGAACTAAGCTCAAGGTAATGCGACTCAGGAGACTGAAGACTAAATACGTGCATGATATCTCTTTTGGGAATATATCCTCGATCCCTGTTTTCTGTTGAGCTTGCTTGTAGGCTATCTTTTATGGATATCCCCTCGGTCCTGTTTCTGTTACAAACCCCGTAAGGAGTTTGTTTTGTTTATCTTCTCGATCTTATTTTGGGAACCTTAGGTAGAACGCTATGGATGTAAACATGTATTTGAAACATGTTATGGTTGCAAGTGGTTGCTCGTGGATGCGCGAATTTACATTAGATATTAGCTCGACTCGGTCACATTTCATATTGCATATGCACGAGTATTTATACTTGTTTATAGATGAAATTGAATGTGTTATCATGCGGATGTTGCATATGGATGAATGATTGTGCACACATATAGTATCTATATGACTAGGACTATTTGCATACATGTTGGATTCATGGCACTATACATATTTTTGCATTAGAAAGATTATCCAGGCCTGATCATTAGCATTAGCTAAGGAACATGTACACACACGTTTTGCATATATTCATACAGCATTAGAAATCATCTAAGGACAATGGTTGCTTATGGATGATGTTTTGAGTAGATGAATGATGGATGGTAGGATATGCTCTTCCTAACTTAGAGATTTCGGGGACGAAATCCTAAAAGGTGGGGAGAATGTAACAACCCGTATTTCAATAACATGTTAAAACGAGAATCAAGGCAGAATTTAATTTTAAATTCTGAATCAAGTAAAACGGGCTATGCCATTGCGTTCGTCTCGGAAAAATACGCGAAATAGAGTCCGAGTTTTCGAGAATCGGAGTCCGTATGACCCGTTTAAGGCCCCAAAGAAGATTTCTGGAAATTTGAATTTCGGAAACAGTTTTGGAAATCAGGTCTGGGGCTAGGCGGGTAGTTTCCCGCCTAGGCCATGTCGACAGGGCTGTCGACAGGCCTGTCGACTTGGGCCCAGACCAAGTCGACAGCCCTGTCGACTTGCCTGTCGACAGGGGGTGGCCGGGGCAAATAGCCTGGCGCACCTGTTTGTCTCACCTGGTCTTGTTCTGGGGCTGGGTCTGGAAGCTTCCGAGATCTGATGGTCCTAATCTATCCTAGGGTTAATCTAAGGGCCTAAAACTATCCTAATCTCTATAAAAAGACCCTAAACCTAACCTAAATCCCTAAAAATCAAACCTAGCAACTAAGTGCTGCCAAAATCAATTTTGATCATGGCCTCCATCTCCAATCCCTAGAGCCTATGCATTCAAATCGGGTTCAAATCAAAAGATGCAAGCTTGCTACACCAAAGAGAGGCAAAATCAACGTTGCTATGCGAGTTCCATGACGATTCTTCAACAAAGGAGGCACCTTTCTTAGCCAAGATGATTCATGCTTCTTTCCCTAGGCCTAACTATGTAAGTTCTAGCTACTTTTAGATGGAAACGGTAGTTTTGATAATGACATGGGATAAAATGAGGCTAAACATGATTATGCGAACCTATATGAACCTTACCTTGCCTCTTGTGTTCATGATTATGATTTTAGGCCATGTGAGTGACTTAATCATGCCTCTCATGCTATGCATAACCTAGTTTAACTTGCAAGTTTGGATCTTTATGCATGAAATGCTAGCATGAACCTTTAGAAACCATTTTACTTGTGAAACATTGGCTAAGACAAGATTTTGGGGCTTATGCATGTTTATGAACCCAAACCCCTTATGCTAACATGCAAGTTTGTGGCCAAATCCTTTATGAGATTATGCATGCTCGTGGCCAATCCCCTCTTTAAGTTGTGCATGTTTATGGCCAAACCCTTTTTGGTGATATGCATGTTTGTGGCCAAATTACCTTATGACACTATGCATGCTCATGGCTAATCCCTTTATGATGTTATGCATGTGGAAGCCAATCCCTTTTTGGCATCATGCATGTTTTGAGACCAATATGTGACATAGTATTCTTACTATGTTGACTCGCTTGGCTTACGTTGGGAAAACACGATTTTTGGGTAGTTAGATAAACATGAACATGTCGCAAAATCTTAACTTGAATATGACATGTGTTTATACTTGAAAATATGACTTGAAAGATAACATGGAAGATGACATGTAAGTATGCATAAAAACATGAGCTTGGGAATTTACCTATTAAGTTAGGTCTACCCTTTGGGAATTTACCTATTAAGTTAGGTCTACCCAAATGCTTGAAAAACTTGTAACATGTTTTGGAAACATGATGAACTTAGATAATATAAATGTGGCCAACTCGAGGTTGGGTTGAGTTTGCAACGTAAAAATACCCGGAACCGACCGGCCTAACTAGTAGTTGCAAACAATAGGACCCAATGTGAGAAGTTGGTCATGTCGCGCTTAAGACCCGAGGTTAGACTAGGTTGTGGTGTAAATCTACCCGGACCCGCCCGGCTTAACTAGTAACCACAACAAGGTCTAATGTGAGAGGTTGAGGGTGCATTAATTAAATTAATGCCACATAATAGGGTTAAGTTAATTTGATTAACGAGGCTTAACCAAATATGATATGGACAAATGGGTTAAGTAATTTGATTAGGCTAATGATACTTAACAAAACATGACAAGCTTGGGTAGGTTAAGTAACCTGATTTGCCTAATGACACTTGACCATTTTATACGACTAGTGGACGGGATTAAGTTAACCAACACTTAATCAATCCAACACGATAACGTGATAAGGTTAAGTAAATTTTCTTAATGACACTTAACCGTATAATACAGTTAATGGATGGGGTTAAGATTAGGCTTAACTAATCTAAACATGGTAATCGGATGGGGTTAAGTTAGCCTAGACTTAATTAATCCCACTTGGTAATTTAATGGGGTTAAGTTAAACACTTAACTAATTTAACACGATGATTTGATGAGGTTAAGTGACCTATACTTAACCAATCTAACTCGTTAATTTGATGAGGTTAAGTTAATCTATACTTAACCAATCTAACGTGAAAACATGATAAGGCTAAGTCACGAATCACTTGAATACGCTTGACCGATTTGACGCGGTAATTTGACAAGGTCAAGTTAATTTATATAATTAACCAATCTAAAATGATAATTAGACGAGATTAAGTTATGGATTGCTTGATATACTTAGCCAACTTGACACATGGTTTGTAGGGTTAAGTCTTGGACTTGGATACTTAGCCAATTTTGACATAGTTTGTAGACGGGCTAAGTGGTAAACCTTAGTTAAGGGAAACTAAGTAACCATAGTTGACAAGGGTAATGGAAATAAGGCTAATTCGGAGGATTAGGTAAATAACCATAGTTGACAAGGGTAATGGAAATAAGGCTAAGTGGTAAACCTTAGTTAAGGGAAACTAAGTAATAATTCTTAGTCAAGGAAATCTGGACCACTTCTTAGATAGATGAGTAACCCGATACGGTAGGTCATCGTTTAAGTATACGCGTAGGAGCAGGCTATCTGATTTAGATAAAGGCTCCAGCGAACTGGGTAACGAAGCAGCGGCTTCGGGGAACGTGAGGATATTCTTGGTATCCCTCTGTGGGGTCGCAGATGATCATCCTGGGCTCACAAGAGGTTGAGGTCTGCGGTAGAAGAACTAAGAATATGCCTTGGTTGCTATGCGAGCGACCTAAAGACTGGGATGGATAGCAGTGAGTCAACGAATACATGATAGTGCCCTAGATAGCAAGTTCGTCGATCATCTACCATCTTGAGTCAAGCGTGTACGTACGGAAAGGCAGGGAACACCCAACAGACCATAATTGCTATCTAATTATGGGTGAGGTAGGCCGTAGGATGTGGGCTGGCCGGAGTGTAGTTCTCATGCAAGATTTTCTCTTGTGTTGCCTTTCACTAGTTGAGGGAGGGGTCTCGTGGGACCATAGCCACGTGTAGAAAAGCAGACCTTAGTATCTGCATCGGCAGATAAATCTAAAGCTCTCGACCGAGTCCTGTATTTCTTGTTTTGCCCTGTAACAGGACTCGGATGGCACGATGTGATACATGTGCATACAGTTATAGAAAAACGATTCACGATGAATGCGTGGGAAAAAGGGCGCGGTTGAGGGTTAGCGTAATCCCTAGTGGCCTAGGTGGTTTAACCCAAACCGAAATACGAAAGCGTGCAGTAGGTAAGCGTAATCCCTAGTGGTGCTAGGTGGCGTAAGTCCTAGTAGTTCAAACGATGATTCATATGGAAGAGCCTAGCTAGAACAAGGGTGACAGTCCAAACGATTTCAAGGATAATACGACATGAGGAAGCCCGTACGAGGTACGGCAAAGGACTGAACTTATATACATGGAAAGAAACATATGAGTTGAGTAACCTATATATGCGATATGTTAGGTTGACATGGACCATTACACGACTTTGAGCACGGGACATTCATGGTTAACACACGACGCGGGTAGGGATACTAGTACGAGAGGTGCAGAGCAAATCTACATGTTAGAACTAGGAAGAATATACATAATAGATACCGTGGGATGTTAGACGGGGTAGATACCTTGGGATAATGTACTCGATAGAAATCTGACGATGTGATACCTTGACTTATCATAACACCGTAGTTTATCATGATACCTTAGTTTACCTTGCCGCAGTAGTTCAACCGGCTACCCTGGTTTATCTATCTTGTAGTTATCCTTATGTTTACTTTCAGTTTATGCATGTCATGTTACCTTTACCTGTTTTTATACTGGAAGTAGATAGGACTTACTCAGTCTTTTTGACTGACCCGTTTTGTTTCGCCTCTTTTCTTCCGTTCCCCCCCCCCCCCCAGGTTTCAGGGAGGAAACAATGCTGTTTAGTTCGGACTTCTTCTGCTTGAAGGTCATCATGGATGGCTTGGACTTCTCTTGGCTATGGCTACTTTACTGTTTTACTTGGGGAATAATTTAGTAAAAAGTCTTTATGCTTCTTTACTATTGCAAGACAGGTTTTGATGTACTCTGATGTAAAAAGGCTTTTGACCTCATTTATTAATGTTATGAAAGTTTGTTTTTACTTCCGCTATATATATATATGTTCTGTCTTGTGATATTTCTGTGCATGTTTACCAATAATGCCCCTCTAAAGCTAGTGCATTCCTTTGCGAGTGACCCTAGCGGAGGCGGGGTGTTACAACAACCGAGCCTATAACTGATCCCATAATCGAGGCAATAACTAAGATATATAATGTAGCTCGTAACTGAGGTAATAATCGAGCTCATAACCATGATCATAACCGAGCCTATAACCAAGCCCATAACCGATCACGTAACCAAGCCTATAACCAAGCTCTAAAACAAGTTCGTAACCGAGCCCATAACCTGACCCATAATGTATCCCATAACCAATTCCATAACTGAGCTATTAAACCAACTTGTAACTGAAGTAATAATTGAGCTCTTAATCTTGAACATAAACAAGATAGTAATCTAAACCTGTAATTGAAAATATTTCCCATAATCAAGCTCATAATTTAGGTCATAACCAAACCTTTAACCTAGCTCATAACCAAGCCAAAACTAAACACATAACTTATCCCATAACCGAGTCCAAAACTGAGCTATTAACAAACTTGTAATTGAATTTATAACCGAGGTCTTAATCAAGGTTATGATCTACCTTGTAACCGAAATTCTCTATTTATATTGAATTCATATTTTATATTTTTAGCTTTTATGCCATAACCGAGATCTTAATCTAGCTTATAACTGAGGTAATAACCGAGCTCATAACCACGATCATAATTGAGATCATAACCAAAACTTTAACCTAGCCCATAACCGAGACCATAACCGAGTCAAAACTAAACCCATACCTTAACCCATAGCTGACCTTATAACCGAGCTCTTAAGCAAGCTTGCAATTGAATTTATAATTGAGCTTTTAAATCGAAGGTATGAACCACTTTGTAACCGAAATTAGTTATTTATATTTTATTCATGTTTTATATTTCATATTTTATAATTTAGCTTTTATTCCATAACCGATCCAATAACCGAGCCCATAATCGGGTTCTTAACCTAGCTCCTAACTAAGGTAATAACCGAGCTAATAACCACAATCATAATTGAGGTCATAACCAATCCTTTAACCTAGCCCATAACCAAGCCAAAACTAAATCCATAACTTATCCCATAACCGAGCTCTTAAACAAGCTTGTAATTGAATTTATAATTGAGGTCTTAATCGAGGTTATGATCTGTCTTGTAAGCAAAATTAATTATTTATAATTTAGCCTTTATCCCATAATCGAGCCCATAACCGAGATCTAAACCAAGTTTATAACTGAAATAATAACCAAGCTCATAACCACCGTCATAATTGAGGTAATAACCAAACCTTTAACCTAGCTCGTAAACGAGTTCATAACAAACACATAACCGAGCCAAAACGAAACCCATAATTGATCCTATAACCGAGCCCATAACCGAGCTCTTAAACAAGCTTGTAATTGAATTTATAACTGAGCTCGTAATCGAGGTTATGACCTAGCTTGTAACCGAAATTAGTTATTTATATTTTATTTATATTTTATATTTTCTAATTTAGCTTTTATTACATAACCGATTCGATAACCGAGATCTAAACCTAGCTCATAACTGAGGTAATAACCGAGCTCGTAACCACGGTTATAATTGAGGTCATAACCAAACCTTTAACCTAGCCCATAACTGAGCTCCTAACCGAGTACATAACCGAGCCAAAACCAAACCCATAACTGATCCTATAACCGAGCCCATAACCGAGCTCTTAAACAAGTTTGTAATTGAATTTATAACTGAGCTCGGAATCGAGGTTAAGATGTAGCTTGTAACCAAAATTAGTTATTTATATTTTATCCATATTTTATATTTTATGTTTTCTAATGTAGCTTTTATATTAGCTCATAACTGACGTAATAACCGAGCACATAACTACGGTCATAATTGAGGTCGTAACCAAACCTTTAACTTAGCCCATAACCGAGCTCATAACCAGGTACATAACCGAGCCAAAACCAAACCCATAATTGAGCCTATAATCGAGCTCTTAAACTAGCTTGTAATTGAATTTATAATTGAGTTCTTAATCGTAGTTATGATCTACATTGTAACTGAAATTAGTTATTTATATTTTATTTATATTTTATTTTGCTTTTTATATTTTATAATTTATGTTTTATACTTAATAATTTATAGTTTATATTTTATTTATATTTTATATTTTCTTATTTAGCTTTTATATTTTATATTTTCTAATTTAGCTTATATTCCATAACCAATCCAATAACTGAGCCCATAACCGAGATCTAAACCTAGCTCATAACTGAGGTAATAACCGAGCACATAACCACAGTCATAATTAAGCTCATAACCAAACCTTTAACCTAGCCCATAACCGAGCCCATAACCAGGCACATAACCGAGCCAAAACCAAACCCATAACTGAGCCCATAACCGAGCTCTTAAACAAGCTTGTAATTGAATATATAACTTAGCTCTTAATCGAGGTTATGATATAGCTTGTAACCGAAATTAGTTATTTACAATTTATTCATATTTTATATTTTATATTTTATATTTTATACTTTATACTTTATATTTTATTTTATTTTTTATATTATACTTTATATTTTATATTTTATAACCGAACCAACAATTGAACATAGTTTCTATAACGAAGCTCATAACTGTGGCCAAAACCAAACCCATAACCACGCCCAAATCGAGCCTATAACCTAACCCATAACCGAGCCTCTAATCGATCCCATAATCGAACCAATAAACAAGCGGATATTAGAACCCAACCAAGATGACAACCATGCCAATAACCGAGCCATAACCAATCACCTAACCAAGCTCTTAACATAACTCGTAACTGAGCTAATAAACAAGCTATTAACCAAGGTATTAATTAAGGTTATAACCAAACCCGTAAAAACTGAGCTCTTAACCTATCCTATAACCAAGTTCATAACCAAGATCATAACCTAAACCTGTAATTAAATCTGCTAAATGGATGCATAGCTTTATATATTATCAAACTCACCTACGGCTTGTTTTTCGCAGTTCATTGAGATAAAACATCAGATTCCTTAATATTTCGTTTACTCTTTCATATCACTTAGGGTATTGAAATCTCAAACGTAATTCTTCATATAACCTACTAAAGTTATCACATGAGCTTAGAGACACATAAAAAGCCGCTATAAAAAAACATGATTTTATAGCACAAATTTGCCTCTATGTTACTTAAAGATATAGCTCATCCTCACCGCTATTAAACATCTAAATCTCAATGAAACTTAGAATCTTTATAACAGTATAACCATTATATAACATATTTATTCAATAGCGGCTATATGACGTTATTAAATCAACGTGTTATAGTATAACGTTTTTCAAGAGCGATGCATATATATTAAATTTTAATGATAGCAATCAAAATGAATCTTCATAACAATTTAAAGAGCAATGTATAAACGAAAAAAAAATTTAATCAGCAAATATAACATGTATTCATGATAATAAAATAAAGTATCAACTAACAAAAAATAATTTCAATCCATGATTTACCAAATTCTATACATATGTTTTCAATTCCATTGATGTCAACTCAAGTACACACAAAAAAAACATAGCTCATATTTAAAGTCTACAAATACCAAATGCATCACTAAGAACTTCAACTACCCAAAGCCTTTTTTTCCATCAAATAATCCATGGATACTACGCAATCACCTAGTCTCAAAAAGATATACACAAAAAAATAGAAAAAAAATGATGCATTATATTGAAAAGGTAAATAATATTCAATATACAAAACCAATGAACTTTGAAAAACTTGTACAAAGACAATACACTGCAACATGAGTTCAATAACAAAAAAGTAAAAACTATAAAATAAACCACAGTTGCAGCTAATCACTTCCCAAGGCAAAAGACAAAAACAGTGACACTATACACCAGAAATTATCTTTTATAGCGACATATATCCGCTATTAATCAGTTCTATAGCGGTTCGATTAACGTTGTATATCGACATGTTATAAAAAACTGATGAATATTTATAACACATAAAAAGCTGCTATAAAAAACATGGTTTTATAGCACAAATTTGCCGCTATGTTACTTAAAGATATAACTCATCCTCACCGCTATTAAACATCTAAATCTCAATGAAACTTAAAATCTTTATAACAGTATAACCATTATAACATATTTATTCGATAGCGGCTATATGACGCTATTAAATCAACATGTTATAGTATAACGTTTTTCAAGAGCTACGCCTACATACTAAATTTTAATGATAGCAATCAAAATGAATCTTCATAACAATTCAAAGAGCAATGTATAAACGATTTATTTTTTAATAATCAGCAAATATAACACATATTCATGATAATAAAACAAAGTATCAACTAACAAAAAATAATTTCAATCCATGATTTACCAAATTCAATACATATGTTTTCAATTCCATTGATGTCAACTCAAGTACACAAAAGACAAAACATAGTTCATATTTAAAGTCTACAAATACCAAATGCATCACTAAAAACTTCAACTGCCCAAAGCCTTTTTTTCCATCAAATAATCCACAGATGCTATGCAATCATCTGGTTTCAAAAAGATATAAACAAAAAGTTAGAAAAAAAATGATGCATTATATTGAAACGGTAAAATAACGAGTTCAAACGGTATTCACAACTATGCCTCAAGTGAATAAACCAGTAAATTGCAATATGATGCAGCCTCATATGTAGGATTATTATCCAGTGCAATGTTATCCTGTTGTACTAGTTCAAAATTGCATTCATGGTCACTGACACTACTAGTTGCCTGTTTACAGCCAACCACAACAAGCCAATGGATTTACAGAAAATGAATATGCAATAAATAAGTCGGGTGACACTGGAAAACAAGTGCTTGAAGGAATTGAATATATTGATGAAAATGCTCAGGCAAAAGATATAACAGGAGAAATAATTATCCGAACCACTGATCAGGACAGAGTAAAGCAATCAGATGAAGAAATAATAAGTGATCGGACCATTTTTTATGTCGATGACAGGACCTGCTAATCCACATTTTTTTACCTAGTTCACTAATTTTGCAAGATGGTGCTAACGATCAACAAACAGTCGACTAATTCTAAAAACAAAAGTACGCACATACACAAAAAGAAACTGTACTTGCATGGATGAGGGTTTAACTTTTAAGATGAAGCTCCGTGGATGCGGTCGGTATTTGAATCATGTAAGTCTGGCCATTGGATACACCATGGCTGCATCCATCAGCACAGTAAACTTCAATATTTGGAATCATCGAGCTCATCTTCTTGCAAATTCCAGAATTTGATCAAGTTTGGTGGCTTTCGATTGTTGCTGCAGTTATGTCTTTTATTACTCCACTATCGGACTTTCCCTTGTTCAAGTTATCTCTAATGGTGAAATTAAGGGAAACATTACTAGAGTTGGAATCGGACCCATCACGGAAACTCAAAAGATATGGAGAAGTCTGCAAGCTTTTGGTGACAATGCCTTTGCCTGTTCTTACTCTATCATCCGAAGAAAAATTGTAGAGTTGAAGTGAACTTTTGCACCGAAGAGCTGAAGCAAGGAGATTGTAAGCAAAAGGCACCTAAGAAAAGTTGCAGCATTCAAATATTGGAGATTTTTCTAGATGTTTGAAAACAATAGTTTATTTGCTTATTTTCTTTGTATTATTCTATAGGATGGAACTTGGAACAGAAAACAAGGTGATCATAGAACTGATCTACGTTAATGTACTAAATAATAAATGAATCAATTTATGTATTTTACGTTTTTCTAACAAGAAGAAGAAAAAGTACGCACATACACAGATCACTTTGCAATCCTTCCACCTCTGTGCTACTCGATTCAACATCCAATCCAATACATCCTCCTAAATTTTCTTATCATCCTATCCATGTTTCACCCACTTTTTCATTGCATGACAAAGCTAATTTCCAGCAGGCATTTAACTGAAACACACAATAAGAATGTGCACATGCACAAGGATAAGTGCTCTACGCCCTCCTCTTCCCGACCTTCAATACCACCTGATCCATTTGCTAATACTTCTTATACTCTCTCTAATGAAACCGCTCCTAATCCTTCTACACCAAGATTCATGTATTAAGTTTTCTACACCAAGATGTGCATAAGATTCAATCATAATGAAATATAGTATTGATGAATATGGCAACCATATGTTCAATTTGACTGAACTAGAAGAAGCTGCTATCAAGTATTATTCTAACCTATTTAACAGTGAAAATTTCACAGAATTACCTGTTGTCCAATGTAGAGCTTTAATTAACAAGGTTGGGGTGGAACTCTTGAATAGTAGACTCCAGAAGCGTGAAGTTAGAATTTCTCCACAGTATGTTCGTTTGGATGCTACCCAGGTCCAAACGACATGAGCTCTAAATTCTTTCGATTGCACTGAGAGCACCTGAAAGACAAAATGGTTAATATGATTCATAAGGCACCAAAAATTGAAATATTAAATTTACAGCTTCTTTGATCCCACCATCCCAGCTAAATGCTTCTCAGCTTCCTGTATGGTGAGAGACAACAGATCAACTATCCTCAAGTAATGTTTGGAGACCACCAAAATATTATGTTCAATGATTCTCTGCTTAAGATCTTCAGCTGCCTTAGCAACCAACGGTCCTCCAGGCATGCTTGCCTCATTTTCAAACTCAACCTGTACATCTCCCACAAATATGTCCAAGAAATTACCTCCACAGTCACTAACTACTTTAACAGTAGACTATGGGGAAAAATCCCAGAATAAAAACATTAATAATTTAGAATAAAGTTGAGGAAATATTTAGTAATAGGTTAAAAATGGGGAGATGCACAGAACGCCAACTGGAAATTAGGTATCTCAGAAAGATTTTTATCTTCTAAAGTGGAGTTGAGAAGGCTTGATTGCATCGGATCATGTGGAGCCAACACTAAATACCAGCAGATTTTCCTCAGCACATGTACAATTTTATTACATGAGAACTGGTAGCTGAAAATTTTAAACCAATAAAAGGCAGAGGGAATGCTTACTGGTATCAATTGAATGTGATTCTCTTTTACAAATGGAATTTCATATATTGCCTTGTAACATCGGCAAATTTCCAAGTAATCGCCCATATGTGAATAATATCTACACCAAATGATTAAATTAGTAAAATGTTGTGGACCAATAACGAGCATAGAAAATATTTAAACTTCTAAAATCAGATGATGATACAACTATCAGCACCATATATATTTTATACTACTGAAATCTTTATGAAGGTTAATCCTATAGGGAGCATAGAAATTATTCCTGCTTCTAAAATCTTCTATATTAACGAAATCATTTTAACAGGATGACTAAAATGATGATTTCTTTCGGAAACTATTACATAAAACCATAGTGAAAATAAAAGGTAATTTCTAACCACCCTTGAAATCATTAGGATAAAGAAAATCTCATAATCGTGTCTGTATGTGTGTTATTCTTAAAATAAAATGGAAGCATACTATTTTAACAAAACCATAATTGTAATGAAGAGTTTTTCTTTAATAACTGAAAATGGCTAAATAGCTTGCCTGCAACAGATGTACATATGAAATTATCACTAATTGCTATTGCCTACTGGTGCTAACTTCTTCGTTCCGGAAAATAACATTGTTGTAACAACCTATCCACGTAACAAGTTAGTAATGCTTATAGATTATTGATGTCATGTACAAGTTTTTTTTTGAAGTACAGTTAAGATTATTTTTCCATCGGTGATGTTTAAAGATACTATTGACCCTAGTATAAATGGAAACTAGCCAAATTTGACATAATTATGTATTATGCAAAAACAAGTAGTTTGGGATATCATAACGCAACCACCTACCCACGTACCCACACATTGCAGTCTAACAAGCGAAAAGTAAAAAAGTAACAAAATTTTCCTGAAATTTATCTGCCTTTGCCTCTGTCTGTCTGTCAAAAAATACATTAGTAGCAGTAAGATACTTTCCTGCAGAAGATATTTCACCTTTTTAGACCAATTCTGAAAACATACTGATACGGCTCATTAGGTAGAACTCACCCCCAAAAGCTAGCTTATAAGAGGAGGGTGCCTAATGGCCTATATACTAGGCAATATTCCCATATTTTATGGTATGGGACAAAAATATGGGACATATCATTTCACGCTGAAAACATACTGATACGGCTCATTAGGTAGAACTCACCCCCAAAAGCTAGCTTATAAGAGGAGGGTGCCTAATGGCCTATATACTAGGCAATATTCCCATATTTTATGGTATGGGACAAAAATATGGGACATATCATTTCACCGCTCTTCGAAAGTCCGACGTCCGCGTCGGCCTACTCTATCGACACTGACCCGACGGTAGCCCTTTTATCTTTGGACGGCTTTCACTCGCCTATCAGTATTTTAATCCAGCCTATAGGTCGCCCCTTCTCACGGCTCGAACTTTCCGTCGAGCGACTCTCAATGAAAGCACCAAATGATACGGCTCATTAGGTAGAACTCACCCCAAAAGCTAGCTTGTAAGGGGAGGGTGCCTAATGGCCTATATACTAGGCAATATTCCCATATTTTATGGTATGGGACATATCACATACATATATAAACAATTTACACATTATAGATTTAAACCAATTTTCAGCAGTATCATCATTGCTTGAAGCCTTTTTGGTAAACACATATGTTATTTCGCGTCACATAATCAAAAAATAGTTCAAATGTTATTTCGCGTCACATAATCAAAAAATAAGCCTTTTTGGTAAACACATATGTAAATGATTCCAATATGATACATATGTTTTAAAAAAATGATCTAAATGAGAATTTAGAAAAAGGATGAAGCATTTATGTGTTAAGTTTTGCCAACCTTATCAATGAAGGTACCCCAATAGCAAAGACGAGCATGCTCATAAGGATCAACAGGAAACATGAAGAGAGCAGGCACGAGCCAGACTTTGGTGCTCAGACAACTGCTCATAATGGATTTTTCATCTCTACCCATCATACTTTGGTGCTCCGAACAAATTGCCGAATTCCCAGTGGTGAATCGAATTATCCCTCATAAACTATGGTTCACACGAACTAGAATTATCGAAACAACAGCACTGAATCTCATCAATGAAACCCAATCCAGTGACAAACGAAATATGGTGCCTATGTTGCCTGATCTCCACAATCTTTGTAATCCTATCATTTTCAGCTCTGGATTCGTTGTTTTGATTGCACATAATATGTGCGAGGTTGTTGAAACTAATTTTAAATCGGTGTTTGGGTTGCCGATTTTTATTTGTACCCATTGTATATAGGTATTTCACCTAGGAATTCTAAATCTCAGTGATTTTCAATAGAACATCTGATATGTCGCATGATAATATTTTGTTTCAGGATGTTCACAATCAAACGTAAACATTCTTGATTAATTTTTACTAACTTCAATTGATAAGCTGAGTGATTCAAAACTTTTTGTCCCTGCTATACTCGTCTGAGCTCAATTCGTAGAGCTTTTTTTGGTCTTTAGGCAAACTGATACTGATACCTCTCTTTCTGATTGTTGGCACGATAACCTAAACTCTTGATTTTGAAAACATTATAAATGATAGAATTGGACGTAAAAGGATAAAAGAAAGTTGCAAAGTTTCTATAAAATAACCAATAATGCGTAGTGCTATCCTAAAAAAAATACATATCTACCCGCGGACTGTAAACACAAACAATAATCAGTAGCGTTTATCGCCATTCAATTTCCATCATTCTCTCTGGGTTTAGTAAAGACTAATTAGAGTTTAAATAATCAGTAGTGGTTTTAGGTTTGTTTGAGCAAGTATACCACATCATTTTCAAGTTAAACTATACACGCTGTGAATACAAACATCATCCAGATTGACCGATGGTTTTAAATACAAGATAATCGACCAATTAAGCTTATTATCATAAAATAATTAAGAAATTAGGATCTTTACCTTATCTAATCATGAAGTATACATCTGAATCGAGATTTGAAATAGTCGCAGTCGATTTTAGCAGCGGATGTTCATTCCCTTGAATTTGAGTCGATTTAGAAAGAATGCAGCAGACTGGCTTACGGTGGAAGATGATGATAGAAATAGTTTTCCTGTTTCCTATTGTGAAATAAAGGATAGTATCGTAATTTTTCAATTCTGGTCTGTTAAGCCCTATATTTAAATTCCCCCCTACCCCTTTACCTTTCTCTCATTTTGACTGGGCAAATACAACCCAGCTTTTACACGTTCAAACCACCCAACACCCCAAACCAACATTCCAAATTTAGTGATTGAAAATTAACAGTGCATCAAAAACATTTAGTTAATTATTAAAAATAAAATAAAATAAAATAAAAGGCCCTTAAATATCTCAGCTTCCAATCTCCTCGGAAAAATGTGCAAATCTCTCTCGTCTTCATCCCCTTCCCTACTCCATAGCTCTCGCATCTCCTCCCATTAACACACATCTTATTAACAGTACCCACAGATCCATGAGCAAAAACACAAACAGCTCAAGCATTTCTCACACCAGCAATCACCACCACCATCATTCCTCCTCTTCCGCCTCCTCTTCCCGCACCTCCTCCTCCACCACCCAAGCATGCGCCGCCTGCAAGTACCAACGCCGCCGCTGCAACCCCGACTGCCAGCTCGCCCCCTACTTCCCCGCAGACCACCAGCGCCAGTTCCTCAACGCCCACCGCCTCTACGGCGTCAGCAACATCCTCAAAATCCTCAAAAAGCTCGACTCTTGCTATCACGCAGAGGCCATGCGCACCATCATCTTCGAGTCCGACACCCGTGCCCAGTACCCCGTCGGCGGCTGCTACCAGCTCATCCTCGAACTCAACCGCATATGCGAGCATCTAATGAACGAGCTCGCCATCACCCTTCATCACATAGAGCTGCACAGAACGCAGCAAGCTCTCGTAATGCAGCAGAGCGATGAGATATATGGAAACGACGTCATGGCCGCACAAGCGCAGCAGGCGCAGCAGCAGCAGCAACAGCAGCAGCAGTGTTTTGATTATTTCTGCTTTGATGGCAACAACGACGACGTCACTGGGTTGAACGTCAACATTGGAAACGGTAATGGAAACGGCAACGACAGCGAGATTAAAGGGAACGATTCTGGAAGCGTAGGGAATAATTATAATGCAGGGAATGGTGGCGAGGTCGATGTTGACTTCTTTAACATGCAGCAGCAGCATAACAACAACAACAATAATAATGGCAGTGTGGTCGTTGATGATGTGAAGCCATTGATAGATGTGTTTGATATTACCAATGCGTTGGATATTGTTGATGAAGATGTGGGGGAGATTACGTCTAAGGTGGCTGATATTGATATAGTCCCTGGATCTGCCTCTTATCAATGCAGGTTAGGTCATATACCATAATAACCCACTCTACCTTACATTTTTATTCTTAAATTTGAATTGATAGAATCTTTTTAAACAAACTTTAT
The DNA here is from genome assembly GCA_030737875.1 of Allium sativum. Lineage (NCBI taxonomy): Eukaryota > Viridiplantae > Streptophyta > Magnoliopsida > Asparagales > Amaryllidaceae > Allium > Allium sativum. The sequence goes on from CM060909.1 coordinate 495,459,580, forward strand.
ACAGGATTATGAATTATGTTTTGTTTTTGTTAAATGAAACGTATATATTTTATTATCATCTCAGAAAGGAAATAAATTTGCAAAAATATAATAACTGGTTAAATGTTTAAACTTCATATTGTTTGCGATATCTTATTACAATCAAGGCTGCATTGATAATTTAAGCTGAGAATTTAATTTTATAGATGGAAAAAATAGAATCAATATAATAGTGATATCAGTATGTGTGTATTATGATCTTGTTTTATTCAACATTCTAAAAAAATACATGTTCCTTTATACCGTAAAACACCACAATAACAAATTTTATACAAGATATCATTGATATCTGGGTCATATTATCATATACACCTAAATTTTGACTGCAGCTCTGAAGAACCAAGGAAGGATGAAGTGAATTCAATGGGACAGATACTTCAAGAACATGATTTGAAGGGCGCAGCCTCCTTGTTTACCCTGACTAGCAGAGATAGCTCCTATGTATAACGCTTTCCTTCTTTTTCCTTCTTCTTTTTTACATTTATTTCTCTCCAGTTTGGTTTCCAGGCAAGTGTTTGCCATTGTTTATATGTGCGTGTGCTATGTTGTTATGGGCGGAGAAGACCACCAACTAAGCTTTACTGTTTCTAAAATTTCAAGGCATAAACATGGATCATTATAAATACAAATGGGTCATTATGTGGAAGACGGTTCAAAAGTAGAGCTTTGGAGAAGCCCAAATAGAACTCAAATGAAGCCTTTAACAGCATAGACATGTATTCAATAATTAGCAAAGAGAGCTTTTTTTGTGTTGTAATAATAATGCTAATGTCAACTTGAGGATGTTTAAATAAGTTCGGCCAACTGTTAATGAATTTTGTGAAACAAAGTATTGCTAATTGCCTTCAACTTCAGTTCATGCACATATGAAAGTAAAAGCAGTGAATTTCTAAACTAGGTGGTCTGGTCATTCATATTTTATATGTAACTACATGCATGATGAGCAACGAGAATAATATATTTCAGTTATATATAACTTGGCAAGTCTATCCTAAAAAATAAAGTTATAAACTCATACTTCCGTAGCTTTTATAGTTGCAGTTAGTACGGAGCTCGATTAACTATTACGCTGCTAACAACAATGTTTTATAACCCGCCCGTGAGTCAAACCGTAAGGACTCAGGATCCAACGTTTTGAAGGTATGAACACTAATTTGAGATCATGATACGTTGATAATACCGAAAATGATATGAACACTATTTTGAAATGAAAGCACAATTCATTATGGACAATTTGAATATGAATTGTATATATCCAATAGTAGATATTAAAATCAAGTAAAATAGGAAGGACATAAATTTATGGGGACTTGACTGTTAACTAAGACAACATCTACCCTAGCTATAAGTTTGTTAATCATAGATATGAATAATACGTAAAATATGAAGAGAAGTAAACAAGAGATATAGATATATAGCAGTACAGCTATTAGCTTGTTGAAAAAAGGAAAAAAAAAAAAAAAAATTTGATTTGCATTTCTAGAATATTCTTGCATTTTTATTGAGAGAGATTTTAATTAGATATTTCAATGTTGCTATTAATTAGGAAAAGATAATTTTCCATTTGTTTGCAAATCTAGAATGATCCATTGTATCTTATAAATAAGAGTTCTCTCCTCATTTGTATCAATCAAGAAAAAGAGAAATAAAAGCAATTAAAGTTTTTTTCTTTTACAAAAATTCCTTTTTCTCATAATCTATTCCTCTTCCTCCTCTAAAATTCTAACAAAGTGGTATCGGAGCTTGAAAATCCTAAGAGATGGCGAATAACAACGTTCTCGTACCAGTTCCAATGCTTACCAAGACCAACTATGATAATTGGAGCTTAAGAGTGATGACCCTCCTTGGAGCAAATCGTGTATGACAGATAGTTGAGAAAGGCTATACTGAACCAAAAGAAGAAGATAGTCCATCTCAAATCCGAAAGAATGAATTGGAAAACTTAAGGACAAGAGACAATAAGGCTCTTAGTCTAATCTATCAAGCATTGGATGATGGCACTTTTGAAAAGATTTCAGAAGCAAAATCAGCAAAAGAAGCATGGGAAAAGCTTCAGGTATCTTACAAGGGGGCAGATCAAGTCAAAAAGGTGCGTCTTCAAACATTAAGAGGAGAATTTGAATCTCTACATATGAAAGAAGGTGAACTTGTTTCTGATTATTTTTTAAGAGTTTTAGTTGTTACTAATAATTTGAAAAGTAATGGTGAAAAATTAGATGATGTCAGAATCATGGAGAAGATTCTTAGATCATTAGATCCAAAGTTTGAACATATTGTCGCCATCATTGAAGAAACAAAAAACCCGGAGGCCATGAATATAAAGGAGCTTTTAGGCTCATTGCAGGCTTATGAAGAAAAGAAAACGAAGAAGGAAGAGATCGTAGAGCATGTTCTTAAGACACGAATTGATTCAAAAAAGGAAGAAAGTAATCAAAGCCAACAAAGATGGGGTTGTGGTCAAGAACGAGGAAGAGGACGTGGCTATGGATATGGAGGAGGTTGGAGGCTCAACAATGACAATAACCAAAGCATCAATAATCAAATAGGAGAACGCACAATTAGAGGTCGTGGGAGAGGCAATTCAAATTCAAGGAGTGACAAATCACGAATCAAATGTTATAATTGCAACAAATTTGGACACTATGCTTCTGAATGTAGAGCTTCAAGAAACAATAAAGTTGAAGAGAAGACCAATTATGCTGAAGAAAGAGTTGTAGAAGATGGCACATTATTATTGGCCTATAAAGAAAATGAAAAAGGGGAGGACAATCAATGGTATCTAGATAGCGGCGCAAGCAACCATATGTACGGAAGACAAAATATGTTTGTGGAGCTTGATGAAACAATAAAGGGCAATGTGGCGTTTGGAGATGAATCAAAGGTAGCAGTGAAAGGCAAAGGTAATGTTCTTATTAAATTGAAGAATGGAGAGCATCAATTTATTTCTAATGTTTACTATGTGCCAAACATGAATAGTAACATCTTGAGCTTAGGACAACTCTTAGAGAAAGGTTATGATATTCAATTAAATGATAAAAGCATTTCCATAAGAGACAGTGCAAGGAATCTCATTACTAATGTACCAATGTCAAAAAATAGAATGTTTGTGCTCAACATTCAACATGATGTCGCCCAATGTCTTAAGGCGTGCTACCAAGATATCTCATGGCTTTGGCATCTTTGTTTTGGACATCTTAACTTCAAAGGATTGGAATTGCTCTTTAAGAAAGAAATGGTGAGAGGATTACCTTGCATAAATCATCCCAATCAGCTGTGCGAAGGATGTTTACCGTGGAAGAAAGTCAAAATGGACTTTCCAAAGGAGTCATACTCAAGGGCCAAGAAACCATTAGAACTCATACATACAGATGTGTGTGGACCAATCAAGCCAAGCTCGCTAGGTAAAAGTAATTATTTTCTGCTTTTTATTGATGATTTTTCAAGAAAAATGTGGGTGTATTTTTTGAAGGATAAATCAGAAGTATTTGAGAACTTCAGGAAGTTCAAAGCTCATGTTGAGAAGGAAAGTGGCCTTACGATAAAAGCCATGAGATCTGACCATGGAGGAGAGTTCACATCAAGAGAATTTCAGAAGTTTTGTGAAGATAATGGAATTCGATGCCAACTAACAGTGCCTAGATCTCCTCAGCAAAACGGAGTAGCAGAAAGAAAGAACAGGATAATTGTTGAAATGGCAAGGAGCATACTCAAAAGTAAGAGACTACCAAAGGAATTTTGGGCGGAAGCTGTGGCATGCGCTGTTTATCTATCAAATCGATCTCCGACAAGAAGTGTGTGTGGGAAGACACCACAAGAAGCATGGAGCGGAAGGAAGCCTGACATTTCTCATCTAAGAGTTTGTGGAAGCATAGCTCATGTACATGTACCGAATGAAAAGCGAAGCAAATTGGATGATAAAAGTGAAAAATATATTTTTATTGGTTATGACACAGATTCTAAAGGCTATAAACTTTATAATCCTGATACGAAGAAAATAATAATTAGCCAAGATGTTGTATTCGATGAAGAAGGAGAATGGGATTGGAAATCGTATGATGAGAATTACAACTTCTTTCCATATTTTGAAGAAGATGAGATACAACAACCAAGGATCGAACAATCAAGTGATGAGCCTACTTCCCCACTAGCCTCACCAACAACGAATTGTCAAGAAGATGGGAGCTCAAGTGAAAGGGCTCCTCGATTTAGAAGCCTTTAAGAAATTTATGATGTAATAGAAAATCAAGACAATATTACTCTTTTTTGTCTTTTTGCAGATTGTGAGCCCATAAATTTTCAAGAAGCTTTGCAAAAGAAGAGTTGGAGAAATGCTATGGACGAAGAAATTAAGGCGATTAAGAAAAATGACACATGGGAGCTAGCTTCACTTCCAAAAGGACACAAGGCGATTGGTGTCAAGTGGGTGTACAAGGTAAAGAAAAATGCCAAAGGAGAAGTTGAGAGATACAAGGCAAGATTGGTAGCAAAAAACTATATTCAAAGAGCTAGCATTGACTATGAAGAGGTATTTGCTACAGTTGCTCGATTAGAAACTGTAAGTTTGATAATTTCGTTAGCAGCTCAAAAAAATTGGAAGATACATCAAATAGACATGAAATCTGCCTTCTTAAATGGAGTCCTTGAAGAAGAAGTTTATATCTAGCAGCCACAAGGCTACGAAGTCAAGGGAGAAGAAGACAAAGTTTTGAAGCTAAAGAAGGCACTTTATGGATTGAAACAAGCTCCAAGAGCTTGGAATGCTCGAACTGATAAGTATTTGAAAGAGAGAAACTTCATTAAATGTCCATATGAGCATGCACTCTATATTAAAATCCAAAATGGTGATACATTGATTGTATGTTTGTATGTAGATGACTTGATTTTCACAGGTAGCAATGCAAGCATGTTTAAAGAGTTTAAGAAAGAGATGACGAAGGAGTTTGAGATGACTGATATTGGGCACATGTCTTATTATCTTGGCATTGAAGTAAAACAAGAAGATGAAGGCATTCTAATCACTCAAGAAGGCTATGCTAAGGAAATATTGAGAAAGTTCAAGATGGAAGACTCAAATCCAGTTTGCACGCCAATTGAATGTGAAATCAAATTGTCAAGGCATGAAGAAGGAGAAAAGGTAGACTCTACCCTTTTCAAGAGCTTGGTTGGCAGCTTAAGATATTTAATGTGCACAAGGCCCGACATTCTATATGCGGTTGGAGTTGTAAGCCGATACATGGAGAATCCAACCACAACACATTTGAAGGCAGCAAAGAGGATTCTTTGCTATGTTAAAGGGACAACAAACTTTGGTTTGTACTACTTTGTTTCTGATCATTATGATCTTGTTGGATATAGTGATAGTGATTGGAGTGGAGATATAGATGACCGGAAAAGCACAAGTGGTTTTGTGTTTGTAACGACCCAGAAAATCTGAAGCAATTTAAAATTTTTAAATTGACTAAAATAATGGATTTTAAATATTTAAAATAAATATTTTAAATAATAGAGATGAAAAGCGAGTTTGAATCGACAATTGAAAACGAATATAATTAATTATAATTATAAACAAGGCTTGAAAAGACGCTACAGTTTCAAAAATTGAATTCAAACTTTGTCGGAATGTACCTGGTGCAAAACAAAACGGATTTGAGTGAAACCAAAAATATTTAAATCTGTTAGTGAATACCTTTCTAACGAATCTGAAAAATCGAATTTTCATAGCGGAAAGCAAAATTTATAGCCGAATGAATTTTCAGAGAGGTCGCTATAGAATTTATATAGCCCGTGAAATTGGCCATTTTGCATACGACCTCGGAATTCGACGAAACCACTTTTGTTAGATCCGGGAGGTGGATTTATTGCTGGGTTTCAAATTTCATAATTTTTGAAGCTAGTATGTGAGCATGGCAAAGAAAAATGTGTTTTGGTCAATTACAGTTAAATTGGATCGACCAAAAATGGGCCTTTTTGCAAACAGTCTCAGAATTCAACGAAACTAGTTTTGTTGGGACCGTATCGTCAAAACATAGCTAGATTTATTTTTCTGGAATTTTTCGAATCAGTTTGTGGCCCTGGCAAATTGAAATGTACGTTCAAATTAAATATTGAATGTTATATATTTTGATTTAAAGTAAAACTGACTGAAACAGTCGAATGGGCCTTCGAAACATATCCCATTGTGTTCGGAATGGGGGTAAAACGCTGGGGACGACAGTCGTTGGGTTTGAATTGGTGTTCGTACGAGTTAAGGGGTATTTTCGAAAAGAATTAAATTAAAATTTTAATATAAATGGGTCAAACCCTAGGAAAATGGTCCAACTGGTTTTCCCTGGTCAACGCCGTTTCCATCCTCCCTCTCGCGTTTCACGGCAGCGATTTTCCCAACCATTTGCCCTCCGATCTTCCAATCCATTCAGTGGATTTCAAAACTTCAAAAACGAAATTGAAGATCCCCTCAAGACCTTTAAGCTGAACGGTGGAGATCGATTTTAGCTTCCTAAATTGTTCGATTTTTCACCTCAAAGGAGGCGTGCCTCGTGGATGATCGGTGGCGATTGGGGCCACCGGAGTTCTTGGTATTCGTGGCGCAGGTCAAGTAGGGGACGGGCTTCGTCGTGGACGGGTCTGATCGACGAACGACGGCTCCTAGGCGGCGCAAGGAGGAGAGAGAACGACGGTGTGGTGGGTTCTTCATTTCCAGATAACATTAGGGGAAAAGGTAGCATTTTTTTTTCGCTATAAATTTAATTAATTACGTTTTTAAATGGTTTGATGTTTGAAAAATCATATCTTTTTCATACGTTAACGAAATTCGATGAAACAGGAAACATCGTGACCGTGTGGACGTCTTCTACATTTTAGAAGAGACCGCATATTTTTCTGAGCTTCTGCTATTTTTGGTGGAGTGGAACCCAATGTGAGATTTCTGATTTAAAAACAATATGGAAAACGACGATGTATAAATTATATAGTCGATGTATGAGTTATATAAGCGTTGTACACCTCATGTATAAGCGTTGTATAAGTTGTACGTTCGATGTATAAGTTGTATATGCGTTGTAAAAATTATATATGTGTTGAAATAAAAGCGAATTGCTATATATAAATATATATATATACGCCCCTCGTCCACAAACCATGGACGATATTTAGTGGTTGTGATTGGTGTGAAAATTGATTGATAGCGAATGGTTGTTTGGGATTGTTTGTGGTTGATATTGATTGATTGTGGTTGAAAAATACCCGTTTGTGGTTGAGAAATATTTGGTTAAAACCACATAGGATTAGTTTGTGGAAATGAAATAAGTATATGCATGCCGCCTGCGTGCGAACTAGATGCATGATCCCCATTGTCAAAAACCGCGAGGTTTTAAGGTAGAGCGAGGAGCCGTACTAGGGACGGTCCCGGTTTTAACTACCCTGCCGTTATGCTGCCGAAATTTTGAATAATATTCATGTGTTTGAATTATTTTCATTTGTCGAAACTATATTTATTCGTTGAATAGAAAACCTTCATGTGTTGAATTGATATTCATTCGTTGATTAGAAATTCATGTGTTGAATGGTATTCTTGTTTTAAATATAAAAATCACATTTTTATCTATATATAGAAACTATAGAAAACCTTCATGTGTTGAATCGATATTCATTCGTTGAATTGAAATTCATGTGTTGAATGGTATTCATATTTTAAAATAAATTGTTTCATAATAAAAATCACCTTTTATCAACTATATGGACTATGTAAAATAATCTCGTTTTAAAAGAAATTGTTTAATAGTAAAAATCCTATTTTTATTACCTATATAAACTATATAAAATAATAGTGTTTTGAAATGAATTGTTTTACAATAAAAATCACATTTTTTATTATATAAACGAATTGTTAAAATAGTGAAGTGTTGAAATAGAAGACAGTTAGATAAAAATATCATTTTTATCAAATGTATGAAAAGAATGTAGCTTTGAAATCGAAGAATCGATATATATATATATATATATATAAATTGAATTAAAATATATCGAATAACGACGCTGCAGTTCGTATTTTGAAACCGTGATTTCAAACGATTAGTACGAGAGATCCGACCATCGGATTTTCCTGAAATCGCAACCGTTGGGTTCGCCTTGGAAAAATCTTTCCAACGGCACCAACTTTGTAAAAATCCAACGGTTGGATTGTCTGGAATGTTTAATTCAAATCTGAAGAAAAACAGCGCCAGAAACGATTATATTTATTTATATTTATAAATATAATTATATTTAGTCGAATAACGACGCTGCAGTTCGTATTTTGAAATCGAAACTTCAAACGATTGTACCGGGAGATCCGACCGTCGGATTTTCCCGAAACTGGAACCGTTGGATTCGTTTTGAAAAGACCTTTCTAATGATGTAAATTTTGTGAAGATCCAACGGTTAGATTTTTAGATATGTGTAAACCAAATCTGAAGAAAAACAGCGCCACGGCCGCGTTATGGCCCGAAGCGTCGTTTTGAATAAATTGGCTATTCTAAAATGAATTAAAATAGCGATAAATCATTATAAAGTACCATAAACAATATGGAATGAAAATAAACTAAATTTGCTTGATTTGTGTGGTATTTGATGGTTGAATATGTTTGGTGTGAAAATTACATTAAAGAACAAAATTGGTGTTGTCGAATGATTTAACCATCGAAATAAATTGATTTGAAATTCTAAATATATGTGAATTATTTGAAAAGGCTGAGTTAATTCTCATTTCAAATAATTGACCGACGATTGAAAGTCGAAGATGAGGACGATGGTCGAAGAACGGAGATCTTCACCTCGTTTGGATGGTAACCGAGGTCCTGATTGGGAGGCATCCCGAAATATGGATAATGAGTGCTGATCGTCCCGACGTGCATGGTGATCGATGGGTTTGCGAGGTATTTAGTGCCTCCGGTTTCGTTCAGACCCAGCACGGACTTGTAAATGGACTGTGTGTCTGACATTGGATTTTATTCTATGTCGATTGATCTCTGTTAAATATACATCTGTTTGGCGGCGGAGAATTTATTCTTTTACTTAACGCCCTTCTCTGAAACGCATGAGCTCAGAGGTTGTATATCGATGGACATCAGTCGCATGGCATGAATTGCCTGTGTGGCATGCTAAGATGCAGTGATCAGGGCTTATGTTGAAAAGCAAAGTCTTGTGGTGATGATCAAAGCACCGCCTGTGTGGCGTAGCTTTGTGTATAACGTAAAATCGCGAGCCTCACACCCCGGTATGAACCAGAAACGGGAGGGGACATCAGGGAGGGCCTGCGTTTCTTCCTAGCTAGGGTGGTGTCAGTGACCTACCAGCCCTGACATTTATATACTTTTCACCTATGTGGTTGTTGCTGTTGCGAGGCGCCTCGGTTTGATCGGACGATCCGGGTCCGATGGAGTCATTCGTTGGCTTATTTACGCCCCGAAGGGCGGGGAAACGCAGTGCTCAGGCATTTTAATCCACATCGGTGGACCGGCCCTGACGATCCAAGGGTCGATGCGCTCTGACCCTGAGGCTCGGGCTAGGCAGTCTCGAAGTCGGTAAGGACTATCTTTTGCCTTGGTTCATGACGAAAATCCAATTTCCAAATACGTGGCTATGCGATTTTGATTGTATACCTATATATGGCGACATAGTGGTATGGGGCATTAATGTCGTCTATGATTGATAGTTATGATTTGAAATTGTTTTTCAAAACATATAAACACTAGCAATAATATCAATTGCCTTTGTTTTATTCGTATCAAGCATCTTTTGGCCGCTATAAGGTAAAACTCTATCCTCCGGTTTGCGTTGCATTGTGTGATGGGAACTGAGTCTTATAACGGCTTCATTTTTTTAAAAAGCATAGCGATGTTTGAAAGAAAGATTTGTTTTAAAGCACTGGCAATCCAATGGAGTAAACCCGTTCCACGAAAGTGGCGTGGTCCTGTGATTTGCCAAATTATATATGTGTTGAGTTGATTTTTCATACCAGTCCCATGACTGACTCGTAGTTTGTTTCACTTTCAAACTCGGGTGCCCTTTTTTCTACACGGGCAGCCTTGTATTCAGGTTTAGCTGGTTATTTCTGGATAGCTGGAGCTCAAGATGGTTTCTATCATTTATCTCTTTTTATGCTGTTCAGCTCCTATTGTACATATTTTGTTTGTTTTCCGCTGTAGACATTTATGTATAGCTGAACTGTATTTGTTCTAAGTAAGATCCTGTATACTGTGTAACTCTGATGATTAATTTTATCCAGTATATTCTATTGTTCATTATCTGGTGTATTTTATTGTTCTGTTCTGCTATTATCTGTTTCTGTGTTATATTCCAAAGATAACCCTTGTCTCCGTCAAACGGGATTTGGGGTCGTCTCAACGTGGTATCAGAGCTTTGGTTAAGCTTAGTTCTAGAATATAACATTCGAACAAACTCGTCAGAAATAGAAACAATAGTGCTCTAGGACGGGTAACTCTATACAGATAGGATCAGCAATATCCTAGTATGAGTAAAGCGGAATGAAATTACACCTCGATAGACACATTTACATTGAAGTATATGTTTCTATGTTTTAAAATACCTTTTCTGTGACCTGACACTTGATCTGCCATTTGCAGACGTACTAGAAAAATGAGTGTCAGAAACAGGAGAAATGCAGAACCCGATCTAGAGGCTCTATTAAAGAGATACCGAAATCTAAACAGAGCCCAGTTCTCGGGCAATGAATCTATTATTCAGACTCAAGCTTGGATGAGTTCTGTCGAAAGAATTTTTGAGCGTATCCAGCTGAGGGATGACCAGAAAAGATTAGTAGCATCTTGGGCGCTCAAAGAAGAAGCTTTAATCTGGTGGGAAACAATCATCAAAGATAATCCAGAAGGTGATATCACCTGGGACAGATTCAAAGTGATTTTCCTAGAAAGATTTACTCCTCCCAAAGCGACGGAGCGATTATGTGATGAATTTTCTTATCTAATACAAGGGGATATGACCATCCAAGACTACCATAAGAAATTCAACGAACTTGCTCACTTTGCTCCTCATCTGATCCAAGATCCAAGGAGGAAAAATCTGAGATTTATTCATGGCCTGCAAAGGAGATATTAGAATAGTGTGATGAGGAATGTGAAGCTTCCTTTTTCTGAAATGATATACATGGCTTATCAGTATGAAGATCTCCATAAGAAAGGAATGTTACGCGACGAAGAAGAAGTTTGTTGTAGTGACAAAGAAGAGTCGGAAACTGATATTCCCGAAGCCAGTACGAGGTCTGAGGTCAGTAAAGAGCCTAAAGTAAATCGAAAAAGGGCTAGATCTGAAAAAGAACCTGCCACGACTGTCATATGCAAGAACTGCAATCAGAAGGGGCATTTGTCCAGAAAATGTAAATCTTTAAAGAAACCAATAAAGGATGGATATAGAGCCATTCGAAGCATTGTATGGTAGACCGTGCCGATCTCCTGCTTGTTGGGTCGAACCAGGAAATAGACTTGTGTTGGGTCCTGATATGATTCGAGAAGCTGCCGACAAAGTCGATTTTATCAAAAAGCGATTACTCGCCGCTCAAAGCCGACAAAAGAGCTATGCCGATAGGAGAAGAAGAGATATATCCTTTACTGTTGGCGACTATGTATATTTGAAGGTATCGCCGATGAGAGGAGTTATCTGGTTCGGTAAAACTAGAAAGTTGGCGCCCAAATTCATTGGTCCGTTTCCTATTCTAGAACGGATCGGAACTCTCGCTTATAGGGTTAAATTGCCTGATTGGTTGCCTGGAGTGCATGATGTATTTCATATATCTCAACTTCGAAAGCATGTTCATGATCCAGACTTGATCGTCGAAGAAGCAGCTCAACAGGATATTGAAATTACTCCAGAATTAGCTGTGAGATGAGAGCCGCTAAAGATTATCGGCAAAGAAACCAAAGAGCTGAGGAACAAGAAGGTTCACTTAGTCAAAGTGCAATGGAGTGGAGATTCGCAAGATTGTACTTGGGAAACTGAGGAGAGCATTCAGAAAGCCTATCCCAGATGCCGAGTAGATATCTCTGATTGACTCCGGTGCAAGGTACATTTACCATACTTTGCATTACCATTTAATTCTCTACTCTGCTGTTATTTTCTTTCCATGGATGTGCACTTTTAACTCTATAGTCCGAATGATTTTAAAATAGAATAGGAATTAATTTGTATGGTTTTGAAATTTTAAAAACAATTTGATTGTTGTTTGTGTTGTGTGATAGTAAATTTGATTAATTGAATGATTGAAACAATAATTAATTTAATCAACAATAGAATAATGTTAGAATTTATTCGATTATATCACACATTGAACTGATTAGAAAATAAATATAAATATATATACATGTGCATTTATATATTTGAACAGGTAAATGGATTAGCTGTTGAGTAAAGATTTTATTTGTGTGCCCGACAAGTAGGTAAACCTTAATGAGTTGGATGCGAAATATTATTATATCAACTCCTGTGAATGCCATTGGATGCGGAGTGCTGGTTTTTCTGTGTGAAATAATAAACGTCGCCATAGGATACTAACAATTAATTTTGAACTACATTACATGGCATACTTCAGAAGATAGGCATACTTCATCATATACCACATAAGCATTTGGAGCTTGTGTGACGAGGTGGAAGATTTACCATACGAGCGAGAGGCTTGTATGGTGATGACTATATTTTACAGGTTGAACTGATGACTGATATGGACTATTTAAATTGTAACGATTAAATTGCCAGAATAATAAAAACCCTACACGGGTCTGGAGTTGACAATAATCACGTCTCTCTAGTTATTAGATACGGCACATGGACTATTTATTTCCCACACGGGGGCAGGGTGAGGAGAATTTATTCTCTGGAGTTATTATCAATACATGCTCCCCTGTAAACACCAGAATATATCACTATAAATATGTGTATGCTTATTAGGATTTATTGGGTACCTAATACGGCCCAATAAATTTCCAAACCCCTCCCCGTACAAAGGAGGTTATGGCAAAAAAATTCGAATATCCCGGGTGTTAGCCAAATTTTTGAAGAATTTGAAATTTCTCAGAAACTAAAAAGTTAGAGAATTGAAGCCGGATCGAACGTAGATTTGGTTAATCAAACCACTTTCGACTTTGTTCCTTTTCGGGGACGAAAAGTTTTAAGTGGGGGAGATTGTAACGACCCAGAAAATCTGAAGCAATTTAAAAATTTTAAATTGGCTAAAATAATGGATTTTAAATATTTAAAATAAATATTTTAAATAATAGAGATGAAAAGCGAGTTTGAATCGACAATTGAAAACGAATATAATTAATTATAATTATAAACAAGGCTTGAAAAGGCGCTACAGTTTCAAAAATTGAATTCAAACTTTGTCGGACTGTACCTGGTGCAAAACAAAACGGATTTGAGTGAAACCAAAAATATTTAAATCTGTTAGTGAATACCTTTCTAACGAATCTGAAAAATCGAATTTTCATAGCGGAAAGCAAAAGTTATAGCCGAATGAATTTTCAGAGAGGTCGCTATAGAATTTATATAGCCCGTGAAATTGGCCATTTTGCTTACGACCTCGGAATTCGACGAAACCACTTTTGTTAGATCCGGGAGGTGGAGTTATTGCTGGGTTTCAAATTTCATAATTTTTGAAGCTAGTATGTGAGCATGGCAAAGAAAAATGTGTTTTGGTCAATTACAGTTAAATTGGATCGACAAAAAATGGGCCTTTTTGCAAACAGTCTCAGAATTCCACGAAACTAGTTTTGTTGGGATCGTATCGTCAAAACATAGCTAGATTTATTTTTCTGGAATTTTTCGAATCATTTTGTGGCCCTGGCAAATTGAAATGTACGTTCAAATTAAATATTGAATGTTATATATTTTGATTTGAAGTAAAACTGACTGAAACAGTCGAATGGGCCTTCGAAACATATCCCATTGTGTTCGGAATGGGGGTAAAACGCTAGGGATGACAGTCGTTGGGTTTGAATTGGTGTTCGTACGAGTTAAGGGGTATTTTCGAAAAGAATTAAATTAAAAATTTAATATAAATGGGTCAAACCCTAGGAAAATGGTCCAACTGGTTTTCCCTGGTCAACGCTATTTCCATCCTCCCTCTCGCGTTTCACGGCAGCGATTTTCCCAACCATTTGCCCTCCGATCTTCCAATCCATTCAGTGGATTTCGAAACTTCAAAAACGAAATTGAAGATCCCCTCAAGACCTTTAAGCTGAACGGTGGAGATCGATTTTAGCTTCCTAAATTGTTCGATTTTCCACCTCAAAGGAGGCGCGCCTCGTGGATGATCGGAGGCGATTGGGGCCACCGGAGTTCTTGGTATTCGTGGCGCAGGTCAAGTAGGGGACGGGCTTCGTCGTGGACGGGTCTGATCGACGAACGGAGGCTCCTAGGCGGCGCAAGGAGGAGAGAGAACGACGGTGTGGTGGGTTCTTCATTTCCAGATAACATTAAGGGAAAAGGTAGCGTTTTTTTTTTGCTATAAATTTAATTAATTACGTTTTTAAATGGTTTGATGTTTGAAAAATCATATCTTTTTCATACGTTAACGAAATTCGATGAAACAGGAAACATCGTGACCGTGTGGACGTCTTCTACATTTTAGAAGAGACCGCATATTTTTCTGAGCCTTCTGCTATTTTTGGTGGAGTGGAACCCAATGTGAGATTTCTGATTTAAAAACAACATGGAAAACGACGATGTATAAATTATATAGTCGATGTATGAGTTATATAAGCGTTGTACACCTCATGTATAAGCGTTGTATAAGTTGTACGTTCGATGTATAAGTTGTATATGCGTTGTAAAAATTATATATGTGTTGAAATAAAAGCGAATTGCTATATATAAATATATATATATATATATATATACGCCCCTCGTCCACAAACCATGGACGATATTTAGTGGTTGTGATTGGTGTGAAAATTGATTGATAGCGAATGGTTGTTTGGGATTGTTTGTGGTTGATATTGATTGATTGTGGTTGAAAAATACCCGTTTGTGGTTGAGAAATATTTGGTTGAAACCACATAGGATTAGTTTGTGGAAATGAAATAAATATATACATGCCGCCTGCGTGCGAACTAGATGCACGATCCCCATTGTCAAAAACCGCGAGGTTTTAAGGTAGAGCGAGGAGCCGTACTAGGGACGGTCCCGGTTTTAACTACCCTGCCGTTATGCTGCCGAAATTTTGAATAATATTCATGTGTTTGAATTATTTTCATTTGTCGAAACTATATTTATTCGTTGAATAGAAAACCTTCATGTGTTGAACTGATATTCATTCGTTGATTAGAAATTCATGTGTTGAATGGTATTCGTGTTTTAAATATAAAAATCACATTTTTATCTATATATAGAAACTATAGAAAACCTTCATGTGTTGAATCGATATTCATTCGTTGAATTGAAATTCATGTGTTGAATTGTATTCATATTTTGAAATAAATTGTTTCATAATAAAAATCACCTTTTATCAACTATATGGACTATGTAAAATAATCTCGTTTTAAAAGAAATTGTTTATTAGTAAAAATCCTATTTTTATTACCTATATAAACTATATAAAATAATAGTGTTTTGAAATGAATTGTTTTACAATAAAAATCACATTTTTTATTATATAAACGAATTGTTAAAATAGTGAAGTGTTGAAATAGAAGACAGTTAGATAAAAATATCATTTTTATCAAATGTATGAAAAGAATGTAGCTTTGAAATCGAAGAATCGATATATATATATATATTGAATTAAAATATATCGAATAACGACGCTGCAGTTCGTATTTTGAAAACGTGATTTCAAACGATTAGTACGAGAGATCCGACCATCGGATTTTCCTGAAATCGCAACCGTTGGGTTCGCCTTGGAAAAATCTTTCCAACGGCACCAACTTTGAAAAAATCCAACGGTTGGATTGTATGTAATGTTTAATTCAAATCTGAAGAAAAACAGCGCTAGAAACGATTATATTTATTTATATTTATAAATATAATTATATTTAATCGAATAACGACGCTGCAGTTCATATTTTGAAATCGAAACTTCAAACGATTGTACCGGGAGATCCGACCGTCGGATTTTTCCCGAAACTGGAACCGTTGGATTCGTTTTGAAAAGACCTTTCTAATGATGTAAATTTTGTGAAGATCCAACGGTTAGATTTTTAGATATGTGTAAACCAAATCTGAAGAAAAACAGCGCCACGGCCGCGTTATGGCCCGAAGCGTCGTTTTGAATAAATTGGCTATTCTAAAATGAATTAAAATAGCGATAAATCATTATAAAGTACCATAAACAATATGGAATGAAAATAAACTAAATTTGCTTGATTTGTGTGGTATTTGATGGTTGAATGTGTTTGGTGTGAAAATTACATTAAAGAACAAAATTGGTGTTGTCGAATGATTTAACCATTGAAATAAATTGATTTGAAATTCTAAATATACGTGAATTATTTGAAAATGCCGAGTTAATTCTCATTTCAAATAATTAACCGACGATTGAAAGTCGAAGATGAGGACGATGGTCGAAGACCGGAGATCTTCACCTCGTTTGGATGGTAACCGAGGTCCTGATTGGGAGGCATCCCGAAATATGGATAATGAGTGGTGATCGTCCCGACGTGCGTGGTGATCGATGGGTTTGCGAGGTATTTAGTGTCTCCGGTTTCGTTCAGACCCAGAACGGACTTGTAAATGGACTGTGTGTCAGACATTGGATTTTATTCTATGTCGATTGATCTCTATTAAATATACATCTGTTTGGCGGCGGAGAATTTATTCTTTTGCTTAACGCCCTTCTCTGAAACGCATGAGCTCAGAGGTTGTATATCGATGGACATCAGTCGCATGGCATGAATTGCTTGTGTGGCATGCTAAGATGCAGTGATCAGGGCTTATGTTGAAAAGCAAAGTCTTGTGGTGATGATCAAAGCACCGCCTGTGTGGCATAGCTTTGTGTATAACGTAAAATCGCGAGCCTCACACCCCGGTATGAACCAGAAACGGGAAGGGACATCAGGGAGGGCCTACGTTTCTTCCTAGCTAGGGTGGTGTCAGTGACCTACCAGCCCTGACATTTATATACTTTTCACCTATGTGGTTGTTGCTGTTGCGAGGCGCCTCGGTTTGATCGGACGATCCGGGTCCGATGGAGTCATTCGTTGGCTCATTTACGCCCCAAAGGGCGGGGAAACGCAGTGTTCAGGCATTTTAATCCACATCGGTGGACCGGCCCTGACGATCCAAGGGTCGATGCGCTCTGACCCTGAGGCTCGGGCTAGGCAGTCTCGAAGTCGGTAAGGACTATCTTTTGCCTTGGTTCATGACGGAAATCCAATTTCCAAATACGTGACTGTGCGGTTTTGATTGTATACCTATATATGGCGACATTGTGGTATGGGGCATTAATGCCGTCTATGATTGATAGTTATGATTTGAAATTGTTTTTCAAAACATATAAACACTAGCAATAATATCAATTGCCTTTGTTTTATTCGTATCAAGCATCTTTTGGCCGCTATAAGGTAAAACTCTATCCTCCGGTTTGCGTTGCATTGTGTGATGGGAACTGAGTCTTATAACGGCTTCATTTTTATAAAAAGCATAGCGATGTTTAAAAGAAAGATTTGTTTTAAAGCACTGGCAATCCAATGGAGTAAACCCGTTCCACGAAAGTGGCGTGGTCCTGTGATTTGCCAAATTATATATGTGTTGAGTTGATTTCTCATACCAGTCCCATGACTAACTCGTAGTTTGTTTCACTTTCAAACTCGGGTGCCCCTTTTTCTACACGGGCAGCCTTGTATTCAGGTTTAGCTGGTTATTTCTGGATAGCTGGAGCTGAAGATGGTTTCTATCATTTATCTCTTTTTGTGCTGTTCAGCTCCTATTGTACATATTTTGTTTGTTTTCCGCTGTAGACATTTATGTATAGCTGAACTGTATTTGTTCTAAGTAAGATCCTGTATACTGTGTAACTCTGATGATTACTTTTATCCAGTATATTCTATTGTTCATTATCTGGTGTATTTTATTATTCTGTTCTGCTATTATCTATTTCTGTGTTATATTCCAAAGATAACCCTTGTCTCCGTCAAACGGGATTTGGGGTCGTCTCATTGTTCTACATGGGAGACACAACTTTCACATGAAAATCGAAAAAACAACCAATTGTCACGCTCTCTACATGCGAAGCGGAGTATGTAGCGGCTACTTCATGTGTATGTCATGCAATTTGGCTAAAGAACTTGCTAAAAGAATTAGATTTGCAACAAAAGGAGCCAACCAAGATTTTCGTGGATAACAAGTCAATAATTGCTTTGGCCAAAAATCCAGTCTTTCATGATCGAAGCAAGAATATTGACATACGCTATCACTACATTAGAGATTGCATCACTAGAAAGGAAGTGCAGCTAGAGTATGTGAAGTCCAATGATCAAATTGCTGATATTTTCACCAAACCGCTCAAGTATGAAGACTTTATCAGATTGAGGAATTTGCTTGGAATCACAAATCAAGTTTAAAGGAGGGTGTTGAAAAAAGGGAAAAAAATAAACTTGATTTGCATTTCTAGAATATTCTTGTATTTTTATTGAGAGAGATTTTAATTAGAGATTTTAATGTTGCTATTAATTAGGAAAAGATAATTTTCCATTTGTTTGCAAATCTAGAATGATCCATTGTATCTTATAAATAAGAGCTCTCTCCTCATTTATATCAATCAAGAAAAAAGAGAAATAAAAGCAATTAAAGTTTTCTTCTTTTACAAAAATTCCTTTTTCTCATAATCCATTCCTCTTCCTCCTCTAAAATTCTAACATAGCTAAGCATAGTCCACTTTATAAGTATGTTTGCTCTCCTTCTGCCAAGTTGTTTGGTTATTGCAGATTGGGTAAAGAGGAATCATAAGTACCACAGTTGATTTGAATAGATCATGATAAGCCTTACGTAATGTTGTGTGGGAAAGAAAGTTGAACATAAATTTCAACAACGTAATGATAGGAAAGATCATATCATCTTTATGTTATAGATGCACTGGTATTCATAGAAGTTTGGAGATGAGTTGAGCTAGATTGAAGTTTCAAGAGGCTTGCATTGGGATAGGAGGCCATGCCATAAGTTTCAGAGCTATATGACTTAGCTTGATGGATTAGTGTATATTGATCGGTACCGATCCATAAGACCATAACCAACAATCCGTTCTGTTTCACTTCTTCTCTTTCATCCAAACAAGTCACAACGCACCCAGTAATACAAAACTAGCAACAACCAGCCACAAATCACTTAAAAAAAATATTATATAATACAAACAGTACAAAACAACAAACACCCCTTCCATTCATTATTACCCCTTTTCACCGCAGCAAACAACGTTTGCATTCTTTTTTATTATTAAAAGTTTATAACGACATAGTTTTTGCTGTTATAAATTTATAATGGCAAAGACTTTGCCATTATAAATTATAACAGCAAAGACTTCGCCGTTATAACCTCCAACCTCTGTTCACTCAACCAGTCAAAAACCACGTCCAAACTAGCCACGGGTGACTGAACAACTCATACCTGGTTGCTCCGTGGCTTGTTTAACAACTGAACAAGCCATTGTTGGTTGTGCTCTAACCATGGTTTGTTTATTTAGCTCCCCTATTTTCTTATGATGTCTGCTACAAAGTTTTGTAGCCTTCGGACTTCATTTGCTAAGATTTTATAGTCAACTGACATTGAAATTGAGTTTTGCAATGGATGATCCATCTGCAACTTGAGTGAGGATACCAGCCAACCCCTCTGCTCTCTCCCAAAACTCACTAAGAAGGTTTCTAAAAGGGGTTAGATTTGACCGCAATCTGTCATTACTTAACAAGGATATTATATTGAGTAACATCGACTTATGAAGAGGAATATGGATCAGTTATAAAACAAGGATTAATTGTGCAAGGTGCTTAACAATATAAAAAAGGGAAGTTGCTTCGAGGAGAAAGAAGGATTTCTTGAGGTGATGAAGGTGTGCAACACTAAAATTGAGTCGTTAAAGAAGGAGAGGGATGAGACTCTGACATCTAGAAAAAAAATAGTTAGGGGAGGTTTTGGAAGTTGGTCGATATTGAAAAGAAAATAGAAGTCTTTTACGATGTCCAGCTTAAGAAAGCCCACTTTAATGTGGGGACTGCAAGAAAGATTCATGAGGCTGAGAAGTAGATCATCCAGACCTAAGTACAGACTACAGTTAATCCAATTCAAATGATATCAGCTCAAAGCATAGAGATTGCCTCGTTTCAAGAGTAGGTTCCACAAATTGACAGGGAGAGAATCAGCTTGCCAGCTACCAGAAGACCAACCTCTAAAAGGCTTTTGATGACAAAATGGACCATTTGCATGCTACGATGTTCCATTTCTGCACCATGATAAGCAAAAGGAGTCAAGGTTTCCTAGGAGAGAAATTCTCTCGTACGCTAGCTAAAGCTTGGGAGGAGGTCATGGAGCGAGTTGATGGTCTGTATAACAATTAACAATAAGGATGAGCTAATCATGCATTATCTAGATGAGGAGTCATAGGCCGCGCTTGTCAGGGGTAAAGAGGTGATAAGGCCCGAGAGAGAGAGGGGGGGGGAAGTCTTAACAGAGGTGGGTGCTTCAGGGTAAATGTAACGACCTGTAATTCTGATAATTTAAAATTTATGAATTTTGTAGGATTTTTTAATAATAACTTGTTTAATTATAAATTCATGGTTCTTTTGAAAAGTGTGCATTAGACTTTTGAATATAGAATAAAACACGTACATCTACCTTGAATAACAAAAAAACCAGAACGATCGTTATTTAGAACTTATTTGTCTTGAAATTAACGTGAAATCGATAAACGTTGAAATGTAGAAATAATAATTCTTAAAAACATAATATTTTTACATAAAATTAATCCTATAAAATTTACGATGAAAACGTCAAAGTTCGTTTGCTTCAATTAAATCGATTTATACGATCGATGTACGGTAGCGACAAACGATATAACGTAGTTAACGTTAAAAGCATATTATTTGAATTAAATTCCAAAAATTATATTTGAGATAGCTTAAATAGGCGTAGCATAAGAATAAATTTTGTAGTTAAATATGGAAGTTTGTTCGACAACGCAATTTCAGCGCAAGTCAGTTCAATATTTGAAAGAACAAAATTATTTCCGAAACCTAAATGTCCCAACATGAGAAAAAACATTTTGCTCATTTTGAAGTCAGCAGCACAATTTGTTTCACAAAATTCAAACGCTTCTAGGTCCGTTGGGATTTTTCCGTACGAGTTAGCAGCGCACCGTCTTTGAAAATTGAAGTTTTAATAAGAGAGTCACGACGCTGATATCTACATACCATCTGTAACAACCCTGGTTGGAGATTACCATTAATATTAAATTATAATAAAAATTAGAATTTAGTATTGATCTTATAAATGGATTAAGAAAATAAATTGTCAGATACTATTGTTTATTTTACTTAAACAAAATATTTTTATGAAGTTATAAGTGGGTATTTAACTTACTTGAGTCTTTTATAATAAAAGAGGTTTATTTCAACTATTTAATGGTTGAAATAAATAAAAAATGTAGAAATAAAGTTTAGATACTTTAATTTGAGATTTGGTTTGGAAATAAATAATTATTGTAAATTATTTGTGTTAGATTGATAATATTAGAAACTTAGTCCAATATTAGTCTTTTATTGTAAAATAAAAGGGGTAATGTGAAGGAAAAAAATTGGAAATGTAATAATGTTGGAGGTAATGTTTTAAAAATGTTAAAACATTGTATTACACTTTATTGGGTTTAGAAATAATTTTATTTGACTCAAAATTGTAGAAATAATGATATTTCACTAAGAATTGTAATATTGTTAAATATTGATAGGAACTTGTGTTAATTGTGAAAATAGTATTTTTGGTGTAATAATATATGTTTGGAGTTGTAACAACTTGTCCGCTTTGTTAAAATATGAAGAACACAATTTATTTCATTTAAAAAGGAACTGATATAAGGAAGATGTGCATTTGCCAATTTACATTATTACATATGTAATAGACTAAATATATGGCTAAGTATAGAAATGGGCAAATAGTACTGGTTAATGGAGAAATACGTACTCTCCGTCCTCCTCTTTGTCATTTTTTTTCATTTACATAAAAATAACACATAAGATCCAAAAACCAAAATAATGGCCACCATACAAAGAAAATCCAAAAACCCATCCAATTCTTTTGCAAACTAGAGTCAAATTCAAGTTAGAAACAAAAGCATAGGTAATTTCCTACGTATTTTATCTTCAATCCATCCCAAAATCATGAATTGGTTTACTGTAACTTGTGTTTTGATAGTTTTTTTTGCATTTGCATGCCTATATCTTATTGTTTCTAGGTCTTTAGAGCTTCTATTATTGCAAAAGCTTCCATTTTGATAGTTGGAATTCTCTCTAATTGCTGCAAAAGCCAAAATGTAATGGCCCGGCGATTTCGGTAGGCTGTTCAACCATCCCTCAACCCCCAAGGCAGAGGGCTAACCTCCCCCCATGGCTTACACTGGTACCTCAGAACTGCTTTTACGGCCAGCCTTGCGACTCGACCAACCCACATTGTCGGGAGATGTAGGGGTAAGAGTCTCCCGTTCGCCACCTAACGCAAAGCGAGAACCCCCTACCATCCGTACCAATTAAGCAACCAGCTCTGATACCACTGTAACGACCTAAGGAAAAACTCGACGCTCGAACTCTTGACAACAATACATAAACCCGTATTACTTGCGAAAAATCCAAGTATCGAATCCCAGATTGTTATTAGAAGGAAATTAGAGGATGAGAAAAGAAAGAAATATTAGAATAGAAGAAAGAAGAAGAACAACACATCAGAATCTCATAGCGGAACGAGTAAAATATAATATAACATATCTCTTTATACAAAAGAATTGTATATACATACCAACCATCAGAGTACAACATATATCAGTCACAGCGGAATAATTAGCTTTATATAACTAGTGGTTAAGCCTCCTGCTTCCATCTCTTGAAATTCCAAGCGAAACCTAACCTGGAACATACTCAGTCTGACCCGAGCACATTTGAAGCAAAGCAAAATTCACCGGGTCAGTCTGGAATACTTTCAGTGATAAATTCACAGAACACACAACTTGTTTAACTTTGGAAAATCCTTTATGAAATCAAAGGATAATAGTAAGAGCAGCCCACACATAAACACGGACGGTTTTTACCTTACTATAACCCAAAATGTTTTTGAAATCATAACTTATTCTGATATTATCATAATATCTACATAGAAATAATTGACTATCTAGCGGAACGCTTGCATCTCACCCACCACATATATAGTATACAATTAAAAAACCCGGGCGCTTATTGGATATTGGATTCCAATCTTGACAAGGTATGGGACCACCTGCCGATAGTGTATCTCTAACGGCAAATACATTGGGTTCAACAAGAACGTCTTGCAACCCGGCCCACACATGACCGACCACTCATTTCGCTTAAGTGTATCGAATGTATATCACCGACGGTTGGGATCAGCAACCGCCTCCCGAAAAGGGATAGCATCGAATATAGATTTAAGAAGCAAATGGAATTTCTCTAGATAGGTGATTATACACCCTAACGGGAGTGACCCACATAGCCATGATGTCTGCCCGATTTTTGTCATTTCCCGGTTGATGAAGCTTGAGGCTAGAATTTACATTAAAACATCTGGTCATCATTCACTTTGAATGCCACATCGTCAGATCCGTCAGATATCACTAATTGACGTCCACAAAAATACTCTAGTTGGGAGCTAACCAACTATAATACGTTTGAAGAAATCAACGTACGTGGTCTTTTGGAAATATTTTGTCAGACATCCGTCCATACAAGTCATCCAGGAACAGGATGAACCGAAGGCACCCTCCTACTGCATCCTTATATAGGAATCACCCCAAGGATCAGTAGCGAGTAGTTCTTGCAATCCGTAAAATCTCAATCACGACCGAATCACGTCAGAATACCTCTGTGTTGAAACACAAGAATATTCGTCAAGTAATCCTTCCGCTTATGAAGATCCACAGCCTTCACTTGCTCCGTCTTCAATAGATGTCTTCACGTATTTGCTGGTCGGAATGGTCTTCGAATAATAAATTCGATGCCGGTCTTTCCGTACCAACAATCGTATTGGTCAGGTTTGATAGTCAGTGATTTAACTATCAAATAACAAATGTGTGAATAAATTGAATTTGTTGATTCGGTACTTGGCCCTACTTGGCCTATTTAAAACTAAAGGGTTACCCAACTTATAATCTTTCCATGTATTTAAACATTTTATTTATCCTTATTATAACAAAACTATTTTATAAGTTCTAGCGTATGTTTATATATACTTAACTTTCCATTTCTATTCATATTGGATATATCGTTATATTTATCACAACCTTTTTTACATTTCCATAAATTTGACATCTCGATATATACATATGTGTGTGTATATATATATATATCACACTTAATGTTTAAAACAAATTATCGATTCTGATACACCAAAGAAAATGTCAAATTATATACTTTGAAACCCATATTCTTATTTACATTGGTACTAACATTGTAGTCTTATTTATATTCCCAAAATCTCGCAATTATATTCCATATTTCTCGTATGGGATATCACACAAATTACAACACGTTTTACTCGTTTCAAACTAATACCATTCCTCGATAATACTGAAGCCGTTCAAGTTGGGGTATTTTATTTACCTTTCAGACTTTGATCGACAACATCCTTATCTCATAATAATATCAGTTTGTCACTTAACCACTGATATTCAAATCTCGTTTACCACCTTGTTTCAAATCTGGTTTTATAACCCTTTTCTTACATTTGAAATCTTCTTTTCAATAATTCTCTTTATTTAATTTGGCAATTTAGTAAAAATCTTATTTAGAACTCCCCATTCACTTGCCAATTCTATTTGTAAATCTCGTTTGGATAACTTAGATTATAAATCCCTTTATCAAACTCTTATCGCCCCTTTGATCAACCCTATCGTCACCTACTTACTTCTACATTGAATTCTAATTTAAAATCATCACTTTAATTATTATTAATTAAAATAATAATTAACTTTGATATTTTCTACATTAGAAATGGTTAACTTTGACATTAATCAAAAATAGGGTTATTATCATTTTAAAAGCTCATTAAATAATAATTAATGTTATCACCACTAACTAATTCATTAATTCCTTCAAATCATAGTTAATCGAAGATTAACTAATATTCAACATTTAACAATTAAGCAATTCCCTTAATTTGTAGTTAATCGGGAATTAACTAATTTTTTACACTATTCGAATATTCAGAAAATCCAATTAATTTCATCTCGACGTCTGAAAAACACATTTTAGGCCATTCACTGCCAATTACCCAATCAATACTATTGATTGATTTTAACACAACATAGGTGAATATCTATTCAACCATCACACTCGAACAGATTTTTCTACCATATGGGTTTCAATTAGTTCAAATATCAACAATATAAAACGGACAAACAACATATATAATATTTGAGGAATCCGGTCGGATCCCTACAACTTGTTCTTCCCTGCACCACAGCTCGTTATACATTTCATAATATATGAAATAAACTTCAATAATCTAATATTTTAAAATGATAAATAACAGCAACCAATCAAATAATAAACAACCACTAGCAACCAATCAACCAATTTATACTTTTAAATGGTAAATTATATTTTAATATGAATTTACCACATCACAGAATTCCAGAGGGTGTGACCAGTCTATTTCTATTGACAGTGTTCACGTTTGTTCCATTGAATTTCAGTCGAGCAATCAAAATTAGCTGAATTTTCAACTGCGTCAGATCAGTGCCTAGTCAGTGCCATTGTCTAGGGCTTGTCCCTGCGATCCCAACGGATCCTGTTTCGTTAATGTATGTGAAAGTTACGGTAATTTCAAGTTTATAGAATTTAAACGATAGTTAACCAAACTAATTATTAAATATTAAATTTTTGTTACCTTAATTAAAAAAATCCTTGGACGTTTCTTAATCCACGTCAGCACCCCCTAACGCGTCTTCCCCCTTTTCATTTGCTCAAACCCGATACCATCTCGTTCAACAAAGTTTGCCTCGCCTGAAGCTTCAACATCGACGACTGGAGCCATCAGAGACCCACCTGAGACCGCAACAGTCATCGCCCCAGCGAGTAGCCCCCCTCCCGCCAGTACCCTCGATGTCCAACTCGCTTTCCTCCGGCGTGAAAAAGGCCACGACCAGAAACCGCTTAACCTCAGTTCGTCACCGCCACAGCCCACCACAGATCACTGGACCACTTCCAAACGGCCGACGTCGCCACCCCCTTCAACCCCCTTCAGGTGCGATCACCTGAAAACACCCATGGCTGCTGGAAAATACCCAAACCCGTTCACAGATTTCACTCGTGTACCCCAAAACATCTCCTCCATTCATCTCCTTGCCACGCTTTCCACCGACCACTAGAGAACCCGAGACCACCGCCAAATTAAAGCCTGGACTCCTCTCTTTAATTCCCCCAAGGTCCCATCACCTCAAATCAACCCAATCATTGTAATTTTGGCCAAGAACGAAAACTGTTTTTCTCGGTTTTTGTGAACTTCCGGCCACCACATGTGACCGTTCGCCCCCAACTTTTACAGCAGCTCGGCATCGAGCCGATCTACAACTTTGTTTTGGATTTCCCTAGCAAATTCTTTTTAGATTTGGAGATATAAATTGTTTGGTGATCGAGGACTTTTTTTGCAAAATATGATGAATGAAGATGAAAGTTGGGCTGAAAGTTCTGGTGTAGGGGGTTTATATAAGGTGGAAAATATATATTTAAAGTTGATGTGACGAGCGACGTTGACTAACGATGTTTTATTTCGTGTCTATCGCAATTCTGAATGTCGTTTGTTCGCTCCAGTGCTCACATACAAACCCTAATCGAGATAGAAATGGACGGCATAGTATAATTTGTCGATATGGTCCTAATGAAACTTGTTTCGTCGAATTCCGAGTTCGTTTGTTCAAACGGTGCTCGCTCAAGTTCAAATGGTCGTTTTTATTTGTATTTTATTTTTCCATGATTACAAATTAACCTCGATTGACACGCCACTTGAAATCTAGCAATGATTTACTGTTGCGGCCCCAATAAAATTTGTTTCGTCGAAAACGAAGGTCGTTTGAATAAAGTCCCTTTTATAACTGCCCAATCCAAATAAAATAAACCAATTTTGAAATATCTCAATATTATAATATTAAAATATTGAAATTGGCCATGTACAACCAAAATTTCATACATTACCACAATAAAATATCACGGGTTGAATTTCAGGCCAAATCGATATTATAAATATTTAAAAAACCCTTTATTTTATATAAATAACGATAAAATATATAAAGGAAATTCCACAACGACTATTTTAAAATTTGATTTGGACATAAAATAAAATCTACAACATGAAAACTCGATTTTTCTCTTTCATTAGAAAAATATTATCCAACAGATTCAGACGTTTCTTGTTTCGAGAAAATCCGACTCATATTGGGCCATGTACAGCCGCCGTTGCAGCTCGTTTTATAATTAAATTATAAATTCAACATTCAAATCGTCGTTAAAAATGAAATCGCCACTAAAATTTCAATACAAACCATATTTACCCATTTTAAGTTGTTCGCTCACTCTATACTGCGAATTCAACATTTTTCCAATATTTCATAAATTAAAATATTATTATACTATAATAATTTAAATATTCAAAATAAAATGGTAAAAATCGATTATTTAAATTCAAACCAATATTTTAAATAATAAAATAATTCAAATAATTAGCCAGAAAATATGGGATGTTACATTCCTTCCCCCTTAAAATAATTTCATCCTCGAAATTGCTAGGGTAGAAAGGACGTTACAACCCATTATCTTTATAATAATAATAAATTCAAAATTCGATTTTATTCCCAAAACAAATCTAATTGGTCGTAAAACCAAATTAATCCAAATAAAAGAATTTCCCAAAAATCTTCAAAAAATTTCTAACATCTTAAATTTTGGAAAATTTTTGACAGAGTCTCCCCTGTACGGAGGACAACTGCAATATTGCAGGTTCAAGAAATAAATATACCTTGACCAACATGGTCGGAAAATTCAAAATCCAATCTCAAAACCAAAATAAAAACCAAAAATTCATATTTTCATAGGCGTACCTTTTTGCGAGCGTTATTATGTGATAAACAATATTTTATATTCGAGCTTGCTTAATTATAACGTAGTTCTATTCAAGCTGGATCTGATTATCTCCAAAATTTTCTCTTGGGTGGGTTAAACTGCCTCTTCTGCACCTGTTCTTAACTCAGATGAACTCATTAGTCAACAAACAAATGTTAATTACGTTCAAAACATCCATATCATTCACATCAACCAATTATACACACAATCAATCCACACGAGATTATAACCACGTCTTTTGCAATTTATTTATATCTTTAATTATCCATTCGTATTTATTGAATTTGGATTGATTATCCAACTTATTTATTTCATATTGGTTTTAAACCAAATCGATTCAGATTCAGGTTCATATTCAAGCAATCAACAACACAATCCAACCACATTATACAAACAAATCAATCGATTGCCCATATTCTAATAATTCATGAAAATCCTTACTTTTATTATTTATAAAATATATTGGGCAAAAATAATTTTAATATTAACTTACAAATACGCGTTCTCATATGTTTAATCAAACTCAATCTAGAGTATTACTAACCCCATCTCTATTGAGTCACACCACAGAGCTAAGGGTATCACTAAACCAATAGCTCTGATACCACTTGTAATGGCCCGACGATTTCGGTAGGCTTTACAACCATCCCTCAACCCCCAAGACAGAGGGTTAACCTCGCCCCGTGGCCTACACTGGTACCTCAGAATTGCTTTTACGGCCAACCTCGCGACTCGACCAACCCACATTGTCGGGAGATGTAGGGGTAAGAATCTCTCGTTCGCCACCTAACGCAAAGAGAGAACCCCCTATCATCCGTACCAATTAAGCAACCAGCTCTGATACCACTGTAACGACCCGGGGAAAACTCGACGCTCGAATTTTTGACAATAATGCATAAACCCATATTACTTGCCAAAAATCCAAGTATCGAATCCCAGATTATTATTAGAAAGAAATTAGAGGATGAGAAAAGAAAGAAAGAAATATTAGAATAGAAGAAAGAAGAATAACAACACATCAAAATCTCACAGCGGAACGAGTAAAATATAATATGACATATCTCTTTATACAAAAGAATTGTATATACATACCGATCAGAGTACAACATATATCAGTCACAGCAGAATAATTAACTTTATATAACTAGCAGTGAAGCCTCCTGCTTCCATCTCTTGAAATTCCAAGCGAAACCTAACCTGAAACATACTTGGTCTGACCCGAGCACATTTGAAGCAAAGCAAAATTCACCGGGTCAGTCTGGAATACTTTCAGTGATAAATTCACAGAACACACAAGTTGTTTGACTTTGGAAAATCCTTTATGAAATCAAAGGATAGTAGTAAGACCAGCCCACACATAAACACGGACGGTTTTTACCTTACTATAACCCAAAATGTTTTTGAAATCATAACTTATTCTGATATTATCATAATGTCTAAATACAAATAATTAACAATCTAGAGGAACACTTGCATCTCACGCACCATATATATAGTATACAATTAAAAACCTTGGGCGCTTATTAGATATTGGATTCCAATCTTGACAAGGTATGGGACCACCTGCCGATAGTGTATTTCTAGAGGCGAATACACTAGGTTCAACAAGAACGTCTTGCGACCTGGCCCACACATGACCGACCACTCATTTCGCTTGAGTGTATCGAATGATATCACGGACAGTTGGGATCAGAAACTGCCTCCTGAAGAGGGACATCATCGAATATAGATTTAAGAAGCAAATGGAATTTCTCTAGATAGGTGATTATACACCCTAATGGGAGCGACCCACATAGCCATGCTGCCTGCCCGATTTTTGTCATTTCCCGGTTGATGAGGCTTCAGGCTAGAATTTACATTAAAACATCTGGTCATCATTCACTTTGAATGCCACATCGTCAGATCCATCAGATATCACTAATTGACATCCACAAAAATACTCTAGTTGGGAGTTAACCAACTATAATACGTTTGAAGAAATCAACGTACGTGGTCTTTTGGAAATACTTTGTCAGACATCCGTCCATACAAGTCATCCAGGAACAGGATGAACTGAAGGCACCCTCCTACTGCATCCATATATAGGAATCACCCCAAGGATCAGTAACGAGTAGTCCTTGCAATCTGTAAAATCTCAACCATGACTGAATCACGTCAGAATACCTCTGTGTTGCAATACAGAAATATTTGTCAAGTAATCCTTCCGCTTATGAAGATCCACGACCTTCACTTGCTCCGTCTTCAATCGACCTCTTCACGTATTTGCTGGTCGGAATGGTTTTCGAATAATAAATTCGATCCCGGTCTTTCCGTACCAACAATCGTATTGGTCAGGTTTGATAGTCGGTGATTTAACTATCAAATAACAAATGTGTGAATAAATTGAGTTATCTGATTCGGTACTTGGCCCTACTTGGCCTATTTAAAACAAAAGGGTTACCCAACATATAATCTTTCCATGTATTTAAACATTTTATCTATCCTTATTATAACAAAACTATTTTATAAGTTCTAGCGTATGTTTATATATACTTAACTTTCCATTTCTATTCATATTGGATATATCGTTATATTTATTAAAACCCTTTTTACATTTCCTTAAATTCGACATCTTGATATACACATATGTGTATATATATATATATCACACTTAATGTTTAAAAAAAATTACCGATTCTGATACACCAAAGAAATGTCGAATTATATACTTTGAAACCACTATTTTTATTTACATCGGTACTAACATTGTAGTCTTATTTATATTCCCAAAATCTCGCACTTATATTCCATATTTGTCATATGGGATATCACACCAATTACAACACGTTTTACTCGTTTCAAACTAATACCATTCCTCGATAATACTGAAGCCGTTCAAGTTGGGGTATTTTATTTACCTCTCAGACCTTGATCGACAACGTCCTTATCTCAAAATAATATCAGTTCGTCACTTAAACACTGATATTCAAATCTCGTTTACCACCTTGTTTCAAATCTGGTTTATAACCCTTTTTCTTACATTTGAAATCTTCTCTTCGATAAATCTCTTTATTTAATTTGGCAATTTAGTAAAAATCTTATTTAGATCTCCCCATTCACTTGTCAATTCTGTTTGTAAATCTCGTTTGGATAATTTAGATTACAAATCCCTTTATCAAACTCTTATCGCCCCTTTGATCAACCCTATTGTAACAACCTGCATTCTACGCATCGGAGGATCATAGAATATTTATTTCTCTCATATGAATTCATATGGTCATGTAACTTTGGGAAACAACCATTAGAGTCATTTCCCATGTTCATGATTTTTGCCGATTTTTAAATGACCATTT
Source organism: Allium sativum (assembly GCA_030737875.1). Taxonomy (NCBI): domain Eukaryota; kingdom Viridiplantae; phylum Streptophyta; class Magnoliopsida; order Asparagales; family Amaryllidaceae; genus Allium; species Allium sativum. The sequence continues at coordinate 495,491,276 of CM060909.1, forward strand.
TGCCCCTAGCTAATCTCGTTTCGGCCATAACTTTTGATGGGAAAGGAATTTTGACCTGAAACCACTTCCATTAGATTCATTTGATGGTTTACCTTTCCGTAGAGTGGTCACATGCTAAAAATAAACTTACCGTTTGGGAGATATGGCTGAAATAAGGTATAGGAGGTGAAAAGCTGCTTAACCGGGCCAAATAGGGTGACTACTGAATGGGCCCATAACCCATTTCGGGAATAGGGTTATGAGGGGGGGGCTGAAATGAGATAGGGTTTCATTATATTTCAGTTTTCTAGCCTCCACTTACCTATTAGAAACCCTAAAAATGGCCTCCATCCACTAAATCACCTCCAAATCACTTTCTAACCAAGGATTAAGCTTAGCAACATCAAATCAAGAGTGATCTTCACCAAATCAAGATTAGAGCTGCTAATTTGCATTGTTATTCACGCCCAATCAGAGATTTATTTCAGATCTAAGGTTTATTTGTGGCTAAGGTGAGTGATTTGCATAGTTCCTCACTAATTATGTTTAATTAAGGGTAATTAGTGTTAATTAGCGAATTTAAATATGATAAAATTCTGGAAAAATATTTATAAATTCTTAAATGATGTTTTAGACCTCTGATATGAACTTGGGTTAATTTGGTTAAGTTTTGCTACTCCTATCATTAATTATGCTTGAACATGTTTAAGGTAAAATATGGGGTTTTGGCTATGTTTGATCCATTTTAACTTATCATATTGATGTTTTGGTGTTTGAGGTCACTTCTGCTTGATGCTTTGACTTTGTGGTATGCTTTGTGATTGTTTAGAATAGTTAGAATGGTCGAAAACACTGTCGAGAGTCATATAAACAGTCGTTGGAAAGCTGCAGGAAAATGCAGGATATTAGACCGGATCGGATCGGCTATGGAGACCCGAACCGAACCGATGTTAGACCCTTCCCCACGGTCCGCCATCAGCTCCGACCCGATCCGTTTAGAGATGATGAGCACGAACCGGTGTTCTTGGTTTGGAGGAGAGTACCCTGACCCGAATCGCCAGAAGGACCCCGATCCGAACCCATAGATGGAAATGGACTTGGAGACCCGACCCGACCCGATGCTGGTGATGACGATCCGAACCGTGGCGTGTTGAAGATCCCGTTCCGATCCAGTGAAGGATGTTGAAGGCCGAACCGAACCGTGTTGATAATGGAGAGCTGAAGGCCGAACCGTACCGATTGTTAAGAGGGAACCCGAACCGATCCGGTGATGACCAATAAACCGAGATGCAAAGGTAGTTCAAATGGAAGTTAGAGCTCAGGATCCAGTTGGGAACCAGTGAGTTCACTTCATGGTTGGGCATTGCTGCGGGACGTGTGCTAAGGAGTTGTCAACGTTCATAACTTCGATTCACCATGAATGATAGGACTACGTTATCAGTGCAGTAGAGTCACTATGACTAGAGGGGCAAAGTGATCATAGTAGGACTATGAGCAAGCGCAGATGGGGTGCACAACTCCATAGGGCAAAGTGGACATAGTAAAGGATTAGTAAGGCTATGAGCCAGCGCAGATGGGGTGAACAACTCCATGGGGCGAAGTGGACATAGTGAAGGATTAGTGGCTATGTATCACTGCAGTGAAGCCATTTATGAATTCATGGTCCATGGTGATCATAGCAAGGTATTTGAGGTGATCGAAGTGGTAGATATCGTATACTTTACGCACTGAGTGAGAGATGTGAGGATGGTTTCTATGCTTGATTGTTTTCCATCATTATGACATGCACACCCCCACCCCCGTATTCTTTACATCGTATGTAGTGGCACCTTGGAGTATTGTACAGTATGTAGTGCTAACTCTTTCGTTGCAGGTTCAGGTATGGTTTAGTATACCTGTTATTGTTCTGTTTAGCTGCTTATCGCTCATACCAGACTTTTTGTCTGACCCAGAGTTTTATGTATCTTCTTATTACTCTGGGTGCTCACACGAGCAGACTAGAGACAGGTTAGCTGGTAATGCGTGAGTAGTTGATTCAGAGGCGAGCAGGAGGCTTCCACGTATGATATATAGATATTCTCCCTGTGTCGTTGCTGGTCACTACTTTGGGCATTAGTAGTGTACCTTTCTTGTTTAGCTTTTTGAGACAGTTTTTAAAAGTTGTAATAATGTTGGCTTAGGATCATAAGTTGTACTTTGGATTTTCCGCTTCTATGATAGTTTTTTTCAGCTTATGCACTGTCTCACATGTTTTATGTCAAGTATGTTGCCATTATATTTTGTTCTATGCGCTGTGAGACATTCTACAGGCTCCTTGTTGATTCTTCGTCATCTTTCTTCCTTTCCTTCTGACGATCCGTCCCGTGCTAACTGGACATGTGTACATCGCACTTTTGGGGTAAATGTCGGTTGGTGCGGGGCGGGTTATCACAATTGGTATTAGATCTCTAGGTTGCGTAGTTAACCTAGGGAAAGACACTAGGGAGAGATTGTACGTATATGAGAGAGCGTATTTGTGATTACTTTGGTTTTCGAAAGCTATATATATACTATTAGTATAGCTAAGAATGAAGTTGCACTGCACTAGCACCACTATGAAGATGGTTAATCATTTTCTCTTTACATATTGAACGATGAGCCGATATGCAAGAGGTGCTGATAGAGGAGCCAATAATGGGAATGCTGCTGACATGAGGGCGATGTTTACTGACCTCATGAGAGACATGCTTAGGGATGTGCAAGGGGCAGTTCCCAATCCCGGTAATGGTGGTGGTCCAGTATTGCAGGAGCCTAAGGCCGATTTTGCCAAGTTGTGCAAGGATTACACTCACCTTGGTGGGAAGCTGTTTCACGGAACAGAGTTGGCTATAGATGTTCAGGATTGGTTGGATAGCTATGATCATATCTTCGACGACTTGGGTATCGAGGATGCGATGAAGAGAAGGCTAGCATCTCGTCAGCTGCAGGGGCGAGCGATGAATTGGTGGAATGTTATTAGAACAGCCACTCCAGAGGATCAGGTTACTTGGGATCAGTTTAAGGCTCGCTTTAGCGATAAGTTTATCCCGGCTGCTCAGAAGTCAGAATTGTTTAGGAAGTTCTTGGAGTTTAAGCAGAATGGTAGGGCAGTCTCGGACTATATTGCTGAGTTCGACACTTTGTTGAAGTATGGACTATCTCTTATCGATACTCCTGAGAAGAAGAATGAGAAGTTCATTACTGGTTTGGATGGATACTTGGGGGAAAGGCTTATCAATCACATCGATGAGACTTTTGAATCGATTGTGGGGAAAGCTTTGAGGTCAGAGAGTCTTTACCCAAAGCCAAAGACTAAGGTTGCATCTGCAGAAGGGCTGAAGCCGCAAGCAAGCGGTGGAGGCAAGAATAACTCTCAAAACAAGAGGAGGCGGAATCAGACCAAGGATGGCCAGAAAAAAGAGTAAGAAGGATGTGGAGTGCTTCAACTCTGGTAAGAAGGGCCATTATGCTAAGGATTGTCGGGCCAATTCAGTAGATTGAAGGTGCTTCAACTGTGGCCAAGTGGGACATTTCAAGGATAAGTGTCCACAAACTCTTAAGGAGAAGCAAATTATGAAAGCATATGCTATCAACGCTATTCCTTCTTCATCGATTGCCCCAACTGCGGTGGAGAAAGGAAAGAATGTCGTCATTCAAGGTATGCTTTCTATTCATGATGTACCTGTTCGAGTTTTGTTTGATACTGGGGCTTCCTGTTCCTTCATATCTAATGACCTGGTGGATAGGTTGGGACTGGAACCCGAGATAGTCGATAAACCGTTGGTTGTGACAAACCCGATTGGTGGTTCGACTAACCTTAGTATGATTTTCCGAAATTTGGTCTTATCGAGTCATGGATGTATGTATGTTTGTGATTGCTTTGTTTTGGGCTTTACTGGGTATGGCATTATATTGGGGGTCGATTGGCTCCAAAGATACGGGGTGGTGGTAGACTGTGAGGGCTTTTTGGTGACAGTTAGGGCGGATGATGGGCGGAGGGTAGTGTTTGGTAGTCTACCTAGTGATGGGGTAATGGCTAGTTTTATAAATTCCCTCCACATCCCGCATGATGAGTTGTCAGATGTGCCCGTGGTTGGCTAGTATCCGGACGTCTTCGAGGAAGTGACCGGACTTCCACCACACCGAGAGATTGAGTTCCGTATTGATTTAGTGAAAGATGTCAGACCTATAGTAATGCCACTTCGTCGTATGGCACCAAGGGAGCAGCGAGAGCTCGGGGCGCAAGTAAGCGATCTTTTAAAGAAGGGGTTTATTAGAAAAAGTGTCTCCGAGTAGGGAGCACCAGTTGTGTTTGCCACTAAGGCAGATGGTTCCCTTCGTTTGTGTGTGGACTATCGCGAGTTGAATAAGGTGACGAGGAAGAATAAGTATCCTCTACCGCAGATAGATGATTTGTTTGATCAACTGGAAGGAGCAACAATGTTCTCCCAGTTGGACCTCGCGACAGGATTTCATCAGCTGCGAGTAGTGGATGAGAGTGTCCCAAAAACGACATTTAGGACGTCATTCTGGATTTTATGAGTGGTAGGTCATGCCATTTGGGTTGACCAATGCACCAGCATACTTCGTGGATCTTATGAATCGAGTATTCAGAGATGAGTTGAATAAATTCGTTCTTGTGTTCGTAGATGACATCCTTGTTTACTCAAGGACAGAGGAAGAACACAAGGGACATTTGAGGATAGTGATGGATGTGTTGAGAAAACACCAATTGAAAGCGAAATTTTCTAAGTGTCACTTTTGGAGAAGGGAAGTGAGATTCTTGGGCCATGTTGTTTCAGAGAATGGTATTGCCGTGGACCCTACGAAGGTGGCTACGGTAAAGGATTGGCCTATGCCTAAGAATGCAACAGACGTAAGAAGCTTCTTGGGGTTAGCTGGATATTATCGTAAGTTTATCCAGGATTTCTCCAAGATAGCAGCACCGTTGACTCAGTTGACTAAGAAGAATCAAACCTTCGTCTGGGACGGAGTGTGTGAGAATGCATTCAAGAGTCTAAAAGAAAAGTGGACGCGTGCGCCAGTATTAGTCATTCCTAAAGGGAATGAAGAGATGACGGTATACACAGATGCTTGCGGCACCGGACTAGGTGTTGTATTGATGCAAGGAGGTAGGGTTGTAGCTTATGCTAGTCGGCAATTAAAGCCGCATGAGAAAAAGTATCCTATCCATGATTTGGAACTGGTAGCGATTGTGTTTCGCATTGAAGATGTGGAGACATTATCTCTTGGGCGAGAGATTTGAGTTGTTTATCGATCATAAATCGTTGAAGTATCTTTTCTCCCAGAAGGATCTGAATCTCCATCAGCAAAGATGGCTAGAGTTCTTGGCTTCGTATGATTTTGATATCGCATATACACCTGGGAAAGGCAATGCGGTAGCCGATGCCTTGAGTAGGAGGCATGCCAGTTTAGGGGCTATGTTTCTTGAATGGAAGCAACTGGAGTATATCGCAGGGTTTGAGTTCAGACCAAAGTGCGAATTAGATCCATAAATATTAGCTAGTTTGACGATCAGACCCACCTTGATTGAGCGGATTGGTTCCAGTCAGAGGGACGATCCTAATCTATTGTAAATCATCTCCAAGTTAGAGATGAACAACGACGGTGAGGAGATGAATTTGTATGGGCTTGATCGAGAAGGATGGCTTCGAAAGAATGGAAGACTAGTTGTACCCAACGTGAATGGTTTGAGAGATGAAGTGCTTAGAGAATGTCATCACTCAAAACTGACTATACACCCCGGTGTTGATAAGATGTATCGAGACATGAAACAGACTTACTACTGGGAAGGGATGAAAAGAGACGTTGGGAAGTTTATATCCAAGTGCATGAATTGCCAGCTAGTTAAAGCCGAGCAAAAGAAGCCTAGTGGTTTGTTGCAACCATTAGAAATTCCTGAATGGAAATGGGAGCAAGTCTCAATGGATTTCATTGATGGTTTACCAAGGACTAGATCGGGACATGATAGCATTTGGGTAATTGTGGATCGATTGACTAAGAGTGCAAGATTTATACTAGTCAAATCGACCAGAACGACAGCTAAATGAGCAGAATTGTATATAAAGTGGGTAGTGAGATTTCATGGAGTACCTAAAAGCATTGTGAGTGAACGAGACCCGTTGTTTACTAGCGGGTTTTGGAAGATCTTACAAGAGGCTCTGGGGTCGAAACTATATCTCAGTACCGCGTATCATCCTCAAACTGATGGTCAGACAGAGAGGGTGAATCGTATATTGGAAGACCTATTGAGAGCTTGTATATTGGATTTTGGTGGATCATGGGATGACCATTTACATCTAGTGGAGTTTGCATACAATAATAGCTGCCAATCCAGTATCGGTATGGCTCCATATGAAGCTTTGTACGAAAGACCATGCAACTCACCATCATGTGGGATAGAGACTGGCGAGAAGTTTATGCTTGGACCAGATGTGGTGAGGGAAACTTCAGATAAGATTAAGATCATTCAGCAATGGATGAAGGCTGCCCAGGATAGGCAGAAGAGTTATGCTGACAAGAGGAGAAAAGACTTAAAATTCTCCATTGGTGACTTGGTGTTTGTCAAGGTTTCTCCATTGAAGAGCGTGATACGATTTGGTAGGAGAGGCAAGTTGGCACCAAGGTTTGTTGGCCCATTCCTAGTTCTCAAACAAGTTGGGAATTTGGCATATAGAGTTGACTTACCAGAAAAGATGGCGGGAGTTCACAACGTATTTCATGTTTCCCAGCTAAGGAAGTTCGTGCACGACCCAGATATGACTATTTCACCTGATTAGTTAGAGGACTTCGAAGTGGAACCCGAAGCGGTTGGGAACCGCAAGCCGATTCGTATTGTCCAGCACGATACGAAGCGACTTCGAAGGAAGACGGTGAAGCTAGTCAAAGTTCAGTGGGGCGAGAATGAGAATGACTGTACTTGGGAGACAGAGGAGAGCATTAGGAAGACGTATCCAGAACTCTTTGCCTGGTAAGATTTACTTTGCAGTTTAGTTATTTGCATGCTAGGATAGACTTGTTTTGCTTGTTTTGCATGTTTGATTGTTGTTTTATGGCTGATAGGCATGAGAGACCCTTTTGTGTGTTTTAGTTAGGGAATTTCGGGGACGAAATTTCTTAAGGGGGGAAGAATGTAACAACCAACATTCTACGCATCGGAGAATCGTAGAATATTTATTTCTTTCTCATATGAAGTCGTATGGTCATGTAACTTTGGGAAACAACCATTAGAGTCATTTCCCATGTTCATGATTTTTTCCGATTTTTAAATGACCGTTTTGCCCCTAGCTGATCTGGTTTCGGCCATAACTTTTGATGGGAAAGGAATTTTGACCTGAAACCACTTCCATTAGATTCGTTTGATGGTTTACCTTTCCGCAGAGTGGTCACATGCGAAAAACGGACTTATCGTTTGGGAGATATGGCTAAAATAAGGTTTAGGAGCTGAACAACTGCTTAACCGGGCTAAATAGGGTGATTAGTGAATGGGCCCATAACCTATTTCTGGAATAGGGTTATGGGGGGGCTGAAATGAGATAGGGTTTCATTCTATTTCAGTTTTCTAGCCTCCACTTACCTCTTAGAAACCCTAAAAATGGCCTCCAACCTCTAAATCACCTCCAAATCACTTTCTAACCAAGGATTAAGCTTAGCAACATCAAATCAAGAGAGATCTTCACCAAATCAAGATTAAAGCAGCTAATTTGCATTGTTATTCGCGTCCAAACAGAGATTTATTTCAGATCTAAGGTTTATTTGTGGCTAAGGTGAGTGATTTGCATAGTTCCTCACTAATTATGGTTAATTAAGGGTAATTAGTGTTAATTAGCGAATTTAAACATGATAAAATTCTGGAAAAATATTTATAAATTCTTAAATGATGTTTTAGACCTCTGATATGAACTTGGGTTAATTTGGTAAAGTTTTGCTAATCCTATCATTAATTATGCCTGAACATATTTAAGGTAAAATATGGGATTTTGGCTATGTTTGATCCATTTTAACCTATCATATTGATGTTTTGGTGTTTGAGGTCACTTCTGCTTGTTGCTATGACTTTGTGGTATGCTTTGTGATTGTTTAGAATAGTTAGAATGGTCGAAAACGCCGTCGAGAGGCGTATAAACTGTCACTGGAAAGCTGCAGGAAAATGTAGGATATTAGACTGGATCGTATCGGCTATGGAGACCCGAACCTAACCGATGTTAGACCCTTACCCACGATCCGCCATCAGCTCCGACCCGGTCCGTTTAGAGATGGTGAGCACGAACTGTTGTACTTGGTTTGGAGGAGAGTACCCCGACCCGAATCGCCAGAAGGACCCCGATCCGAACCCATAGATGGAAATGGAAATGGACTTGGAGACCCGACCCGACTCGATGCGGGTGATGACGATCCGAACCGTGGCGTGTTGAAGATCCCGTTCCGATCCAGTGAAGGATGTTGAAGGCCGAACTGAACCGTGTTGATGATGGAGAGCTGAAGGCCGAACCGAACCGATTGTTAAGAGGGAACCCGAATCGATGCGGTGATGACCAATAACCCAAGATTCAAAGGTAGTCCAAATGGAAGTTAGAGCTCAGGATCCAGTTGGGAACCATCGAGTTCACTTCATGGTTGGGCTTTGCTACGGGACATGTGCTAAGGAGTTGTCGACGTTCATAAATTCGATTCACCATGAATGATAGGACTACGTTATCAGTGCAGTAGAGTCACTATGACTCGAGGGGCAAAGTGATCGTAGTTGGACTATGAGCCAGCGCAAATGGGGTGCACAACTCCATGGGGCAAAATGGACATAGTAAAGGATTAGTAAGGCTATGAGCCAGCGCATATGGGGTGAACAACACCATGGGGCAAAGTGGACATAGCGAAGGATTAGTGGCTATGTATCAGTGCAGTGAAGCCATTAATGACTTCATGGGGCAAGGTGATCATAGCAAGGTATTGAGGTGATCGAAGTGGTGGATATCATATACTTTACGCACTGAGTGAGATATGTGAGGATAGTTGCTATGCTTGATTGTTTTCCATCATTATGACATGCACACCCCCACCCCCGTATTCTTTACACCGTATGTAGTGGAACCTTGGAGTATTGTACAATATGTAGTGCTAACTCTTTGGTTGCAGGTCCAGGTTCAGGTATGGTTTAGTATACCTTCTATTGTTATGTTTAGCTGCTTATCGCTCATACCAAACTTTTTGTCTGACCCAGAGTTTTATGTCTCTTCGTATTACTCTGGGTGCTCACACGAGCAGACTAGAGACAGGTTAGCTGGTGATGCGCGAGTAGCTGATTCGGAGGCGAGAAGGAGGCTTCCACGTATGATATATAGATATTCTCCCTGTGTCGTTGCTGGTCACTGCTTTGGGCATTAGTAGTGTACCTTTCTTGTTTAGCTTTTTGAGACAGTTTTTAAAAGTTGTAAAAATGTTGGCTTTGGATCATAAGCTGTACTTTGGATTTTCAGCTGCTATGATAGTTTGTTTTCAGCTTATGCACTGTTTCACCTGTTTTATGCCAAGTATGTTGCTATTATATTTTGTTCTATGCACTGTGAGACATTCTATAGGCTCCTTGTTGATTCTTCGTCGTCTTTCTTCCTTTCCTTCTGACGATCCATCCCGTGCTAACTGGACATGTGTACAGCGCACTTTTGGGGTAAATGTCGGTTGGTGCGGGTTGTCACACCTATCATCACCTACTTACTTCTACATTGAATTCTAATTTAAAATCATTGCTTTAATTATTATTAATTAAAATAATAATTAACTTTGATATTTTCTACATTAGAAATGGTTAACTTTGACATTAATCAAAAATAGGGTTATTATCATTTTAAAAGCTCATTAAATAATAATTAATGTTATCACCACTAACCAATTCAATAATTTCTTCGAATCATAGTTAATCGAAGATTAACTAATATTCAACATTTAACAATTATCCAATTCCCTTAATTTGTAGTTAATCGGGAATTAACTAATTTTTTTACACTATTCGAATATTCAGAAAATCCAATTAATTTCATCTCGACGTCTGAAACACACACTTTAGGCCATTCACTGCCAATTGCCCAATCAATACTGTCGATTGATTTTAACACAACACAGGTGAATATCTGTTCAACCATCACACTCAAACAGGTTTTTCTACCATATGGGTTTCAATCAGTTCAAATATCAACAATATAAAATGAACAAACAACATATATAATATTTGAATCTGGTTGGATCCCTCCAACCTGTTCTTCCCAACACCACAACTCGTTATACATTTCATAATATATGAAATAAACTTCAGTAATCTAATATTTTAAAACGATAAATAACAGCAACCAATCAAATAATAAACAGCCACTAGCAACCAGTCAACCAATTTATACTTCTAAATGGTAAATTATATTTTAATATGAATTTACCACATCACAAAATTCCAGAGGGTGTGAGAATTAACTCACCAGTATACTTCTGTTGATGGTGTTCACGTTTGTTCCATTGAATTTCAGTCGAGCGTTCAAAATTAGCTGAATTTTCAACTGCGTCAGATCAGTGCCTAGTCAGTGCCATTGTCTAGGGCTCGTCCCTGCGATCCCAACGGATCCTGTTTCATTAAATTTCGTTAACGTATGTGAAAGTTACGGTAATTTCAAGTTTATAGAATTTAAACGATAGTTAACCAAACTAATTATTAAATATTAATTTTTTGTTACCTTAATTAAACAATTCCATGGATGTTTCTTAATCCACGTCAGCACCCCCTAACGCGTCTTCCCCCTTTTCATTTGCTCAAACCCGATACAATTTCGTTCAACAAATTTCACCTCGCCTGAAGCTTCAACGTCGACGACGGGAGCCACCGGAGACCCACCTGAGACCACCACTGTCATCGCCCCAGCGAGCATCCCCCTGCCAGTACCCCCGACGTCCAACTCGCTTTCCTCTGTCATGAAAAAGGCCACGACCAGAAACCGCTTAACCTCAGTTCGCCACCGCCACAGCCCACCACAGATCACCGTACCACTTCCAAACGGCCGGTGTCGCCACCGCCTTCAACCCCCTTCAGGTGCGATCACCTGAAAACACCCATAGCCGCTGGAAAATACCCAAACCTGTTCATAGCTTTCACTCGTGTACCCCAAAACATCTCCTCCGTTCATCTCCTTGCCACGCCTTCCACCGACCACCAGAGAACCCGAGACCACCGCCAAATTAAAGCCTGGACTCCCCTCTTTAATTCCCCCAAGGTCCCATTACCTCAAATCAACCCAATCGTTGTAATTTTGGCCCAAAACGAAAACTGTTTTTCTCAGTTTTTGTGAAATTCTGGCCACCACAAGTGACCGTTCACCCCCAACTTTTTACAGCAGCTCGGCATCGAGCCGATCTACAACTTTGTTTAGGATTGCCCTAGCAAATTCTTTTTAGATTTGGAGATATAAATTGTTTGGTGATCAAGGACTTTTTTTGCAAAATATGATGAATGAAGATGAAAGTTGGGCTGGAAGTTCTGGTGTAGGGGATTTATATAAGGTGGAAAAAATATATTTAAAGTTGATGTGACGAGCGATGTTGACTAACGATATTTTATTTCGTGTCTATCACAATTTTGAACGTCGTTTGTTCGTTCCTATGCTCACATACAAACCTCGTTCGAGACAGAAATGGACGGCATAGTATAATTTGTCAATATGGTCCTAATGAAACCTTTTTCGTCAAATTCCGAATTCGTATGCTCAGTGCTCGCTCAAGTTCAAATGGTCGGTTTTATTTGTATTTTATTTCGCCATGCTCACAAGCTAACCCCGATTGACGCGCCACTTGAAATCTAGCCATAATTTACTGTTGCGGTCCCAATAAAATTTGTTTCGTCAAAAATGAAGGTCATTTGAATAAAGTCCCTTTTATAACTGCCCAATCCAAATAAAATAAACCAATTTTAAAATACCTCAATATAATAATTTTAAAATATTGAAATTGGCCATATACGACCACAATAAAATATCACGGGTTGAATTTCAAGCCAAATCGATATTATAAATATTTGAAAACCCCTTTATTTTATATAAATAACGATAAAGTATATAAAGGAAATTCCACAGCGACTATTTTAAATTTTGATTTGGAATAAAATAAATTCTACAACACGAAAACTCGATTTTTCTCTTTCATTAGAAAAATATTATCCAACAGATTCGTACATTTCTTGTTTCGAGAAAATCCGACTCATATTGGGCCCTGTACAGCCGTTTAAAGTTCAAAACGCCAAATTACGAACTACCGCGCCGTTGCAGCTCGTTTTATAATTAAATTATAAATTCAACTTTCAAATCTTCGTTAAAAATGAAATCGCCACTAAAATTTCAGTACAAACCATATTTAACCATTTTAAGTTGTTCGCTCGCTCTATACTGCGAATTCAACTTTTTTCTAATATTTCAGAAATTAAAATATTATTATATTATTAATATAATTTAAATATTCAAAATAAAATGGTAAAAATCGATTATTTAAATTCAAACCAATATTTTAAATAATAAAATAATTCAAATAATTGGCCAGAAAATACGGGATGTTACACGAAAGGTAAGCAAAAACGCTTACAATTAGCTGGCTATTTCCAAAATTTGATTTGATTTGGGGGAATTACATAATTATTTTTATTTCTGAATTTTCTAGATCTCATTTTCTGAATATAGGCTATAGTAAAACAAGCATATCTCTCTCGTTTATTATCCGATTGAGCTAATTTTTTTTCATGGAAACTATATTCAATAAGGAACAGTTCTTCTTCAGGTCATGTTTTGATATTTTGTTGTTTGACGGACCTGAAATCGAATTGAAAACAGAATTACAATTCTTTCCCATTTTCTGAAAATAGGTTGTAGTAAAACAAGCATATCTCCTTCGTTTCTTATACGATAGAGCTCAATTTTTTTTTTGTGGAAACTATATTCAATAAAGAACAATTTCTCTTTAGGTCACTTTTTGATAATATGTCGTTTGATTGACCTGAAACAGGATTCAAAACAGAAGTAAAATTCTGTCTTTGACAGAATTTTCTGAACTTAAATCTGAAACCATTTTGACCATAACTGTTTTATTTCTTAGCGAAATTCAATGATTTTTAATGATTCAGAAAGCTTAGACTGAGTAATACATGTTTCATTTGTTGAGTTTTCTGAAATTTTGGCTCTTATTTAGTCGAAATTATGTTTGTTTGTTGCTGCCCCGAGAGTAAAAGACAGCAAAAACAATTATCGACATGATGATTTTATTACTTATTTTTGTTCTAACTCTTGTTCGGTTTTGATGTTGTATGTGAGATGATTTGAAAGCTTGAGGCCCATCAATAGGCTAACTATATTTGAAGTTTTTGAAATTCAAATTTAAATAGAATTTGAATTGATTTTAGGTTAAATTTTAATTGAATTCGTATTGAATTCAAGTTAACACTTTTGAGTTATCCTTCTTGATTATATTGTTTTCAAGCATGATTTCACTAATCCCTTTTGAAATACATGGATATTTCGAATTATTTCACTAATCCCTTTTGAAATACATGGATATAATAAAGTAAACATTTTCGGAAAATCGTTTTTTAAATTCCCGATCTCTCTAATAAAATTGTATTATTAATAAATTAATTATCTTTATGAATTTCAAATGTATGAGAAAGATAATTAAACTGTAAAGTAAAACATGTGGTATGGGACACATAGATTTTCTTTATTGCTTAATATCGGACTTATACGATCGAAACCTTTCGATGAACTATTTGAGATGATTTAAGATGTCATTAAATTTTGGGTAGATTAATGGTCCGAGAACTCTAATTTAGAAGTATATTCGATGAAGTATCATTTTTAGATGTATTTCTTAATCATCGATGAAATGAGCTGAATTAAAAATTCCTATTTGTAATTATGGTTATAAATAACCATCTAGATTTTATTTTTGCTTGCCAATCACATGATGTAAGCTTCTTTATGATGATTTTACGATGTTGAGATATATTATGATGATTTAAACTTGTCGATTAGATGAGACAAGTCACGATGTTAACCAATATTTGTCAATGAGATGAGACGAGCATGGTATTCTATTGGCTCGCCTATGAGATGAGGCGGAGGATTCTATGATGTCATGATGTTTTATGATGTGTCATCGACTAGCGGTTAGTTAACTCGTTAGGTGCAAACGTATGGTATGGGACATACATCCACACTTTATGGGTACCTTTCCGAGAAGTTGAAGCATATTCGTGATGTTACTAGTACTATAGACCAGTACTCGATTGGAGTCATCACGATGTTATTACACGACTCCAATCATCATGATGTTATTACTCGGGTTTAGTGACTGGGTGCCATCACGATGTTCTGACTATAGTCAATCACGATGATCACGATGTTATGATGTTCTGTGACCCCAAGTCATCACGATAGATGGTACCAAAAATTTAGTACTAGTTAAGATGTAAGCACACGTGCTGTATTTCTAGAAGTTTCTTGATGTTTCAATTTCACCATTTCAATGATGATATTTTATTATACCTTATGTAAGAAAAAGTCTTATTTGTATTCATGTTTTATAATGGTTTCTAAAATGATGTTTTGAACTTCTTTCGAGTTCTACTAAGATGGATTTGAGATATATCTATAGTTATACCGATGAGATGAGGTTTAATTTATGGAGATTCTTTTATGATGAATTTAATGAAAGATTTGAGATATATCTATAGTTATACTGATGAGATGAGGTTTAATTTATGGAGATTCTTTTATGATGAATTTTAATGAAAGATTTGAGATAAAATTATATTTATACCAATGATATGTGGTATAAATTATGGTAATTCTTTTAGAATGAGTTTTAATGATGGATTCAAGATGTATTTATATTTTACCAATGAAATGAGGTATAAATGATTACGATATTCCTTTATAATGAGTTAATAATATATTTAAGATGGTTATATATTTATACCGATGAAAAGAGGTATAAATAATTAAGAAGATTCTATAGATTATTTTTATGATATGTTGAATGATATTTTGAAATTTTAGTATATCTCAATGAGATGAATTATACATATATGTGTTCAACTTTTATATGAAGGGTATATACTTTGACGTATAGTTATGTTAATCGCCCCTTTAAGGAGATATTCCTTTCCTTTGAAGTCTTTATCGGCGTTTAATCCACATTTCTATGATAAGGCGGAAGCTATGTTAATTAATGTTTTATTTGATTAAGGGTAGTTGAAACACCCCACCTACGTTAAGGTCACTCACAAAGGGAATGCCTTAACTTTGGTGGAGCATTTTAGGTAAAAGATGCAGATAAATTACAAGACAGACAAATAAAGCAGCGGAAAATAAAGTCATTTTATAAATAATATGGTTCAGTCAAGCTTTTACAACATTTATCTCAATCATACCTAAAAGTAATACATAGAACTTCTGTTTTGATTCAGAAACTTCCAAACATAAAAGAAGCATAAAAATAACAATGATATTCCCCAATAAAGCGTGAACCAGCCATAGCAGTGGAAGAGAGAGTCCAAAGCAATACATCTACTTTCTTCAAGCTGGAAATGATCCGATCTAAGCTAAAGTATTCCCTCCCTGCAGACCTGTAGGGGGGAACGGAAGAAAAGAAGACGAAAGAAAATGGATCAGACATGAGTCTGGTAAGTCCAGTGACTATTTAGCATGTAAACAAGAAAAGGGTTACGACATGAATAAACTGAATCTAGGACATCACCCTAGAAATAAGATAATAAGGCTGAATATGCTATTGAACCCATTTTACTTCTCTGCACCACCTAACTAGTGTCCCAACTAGTAATCTATATAAAATGATAACGTGATCTCAATCCCCGTAATTGTGGTAGCCTTCAGGTGTACATCTATCGTGAGGATTCCACCTCAATCGGCCTAATTGTCATGAACATGTAGATGTACTCATACTACCCTATCAGTCGGCTCCTTACTTGCATTAATGTTCCATGGGTCTGTGTCAATCGACCCTTTCTTGCGTGTAGATACCCTGTGTTGGTCCCACCATAAGGTGTATCAATCCTTATGATAGCGACCCGACACGATTCGAGATGCAAAGTGTATAACTGCTGATACTCAGTGCCTGCTTTTTCCCACTCCGGAGTGCATGCCCGTAAACCATCGAAACCTACACTGACATACCCCCTGCCGCTGTTTTGACCGCTTATAATCAACCTAGTAATCGTGCCCCACCCCGCCTAGTTCAGGGTACCATGATACATCTATGTGGGTTACTGCTGAACTGGGTCCCCGTTACTAGGGTTTCCTACTGGTTAAGTTTGTGGGCCTATATTTACTAATATTACCCACCAACCCGATATGTAATTAACCCTCCCACTGATTCAGGCATGTTTATTTAATGGTTAAGTTTGTGGGCCTATATTTACTAATATTACCCACCAACTTGCTATGTAGTTAACCCTCCTACCGATTCAAGCATGTTTATTAATGGTTAAGTTTTGTGGGCCTATATTTACTAATATTACCCACCCAACTTGCTATGTACTTAACCCTCCCGCACATTATGCCATATTGGTTAAGTGTTGTCCATTCATGTTAACTTAACCCACCCATTCATCATGTCATGTTGGTTAAGTGTTTCTTATTAACTTAACCCTCCTTATTTATCATGTTGGATTGGTTAAGTGTTTCCTATTAACTTAACCCCGTTCGTCCATCAAGTTGTATTGGTCAAGTGTTTCTTGTTAACTTAACTCCACGTGTTCATCATGTTGTATTGGTTAAGTGTCATCAATCAATTCAAGTTAACATAACCCACCCACTTGTCATATTACTTTGGTTAAGTGTTACCTTCTTGTGTTAACTTAACCCTACCATAAATCAAGTTATATTGGTTAAGTTTTGCCCTCCTTTTTTACTTTATCTTACCACAAATCAAGTTATATTGGTTAAGTGTTGCCCTCTTGTTTTAACTTAACCTTACCACAAATCAATTTATATTGGTTAAGTGTAGCCCTCTTGATTTAACTTAACCTTACCACAAATCAAGTTATATTGGTTAAGTGTTGCCCTCTTGCTAAATCAATTTATATTGGTTTAAGTGTTGCCCTCTTGCTTTAACTTAACCTTACCACAAATCAAGTTATATTGGTTAAGTGTTGCCCTCTTGTTTTAACTTAACCTTACCACGAATCAAGTTATATTGGTTAAGTGTTTCTCATTAACTTAACCCTAGTCATTCGTCTTGTTCATTAGCATTAATTGATTTATTAATGCACCTACCTCTCACATTAGATATGCATTGTTGTGGTTACTAGATGTGTCGGGCGGTTTTACACCACAACTCAATCTAACCTCGGGTTTTCCTTGGGCATGATGCACTAACCTCCCACATAAGATAGGTGTTGTTGTGGTTACTGGATGTGCCGGGCGGTTCCGAGAAGTTTTACACCACATCTCAATTTAACCTCGGGTTAGGCATGTTCGTCTTTTACTTAATTTACATATTTATCTTTCAAATTTATATGTAAATTATCCACAATTATTTCCATTCAAGTCATGCCCCATTTACCCTCTAAATCATTTTTTCAATAAATTATACCAATCTTATTCCACCAATCATTCATATATTTATGGGCCAAATTATTCCATTAATATGAATTTAAGGTTTTTCCAACGTTACCCCCGTCATACGTTCGCAAAATTCACATAGGATGTTAGGCTCGTAACTTAGCCTTACTTATATACAAAAGGGGAAAAGATGGGAGCGTGCACCATTCACACAACATAGAATAGTAAGGATCTAACTAAACATGTGTCATGAAAATGTGGCATAAAATAATGAACTTGCATTTTTGGATCCAATTAACATGAGTCTAAGCATATGAAATTACCCAAATCCAACTAGGCTTGTAAATGTAATCTTGCAACTTGGATCTTAAGCACATAGAATTTCACAAGTTTGACTAGGCATGTGAACGTAAATTTGCAATTTGGGTCCAGCTAAACACAAATCTTAAGCATATAGAATAACACAAGTTCAACTAGACATGTGAATGTGAACTTTTAATTTGGATCAATTAATCATGAACCCTAAACATATGGATTTACACAAGTTTAACAAGGCATGTAAATACGAACTTTTATTTTGGATCCAACAAACATGAATCTTAAGCATGTGGTTTTGCACAAGTTTAACAAGGCATGTAAATATGAGCTTTAATTTTTGGATCCAATTTTCATAGATCTAAGTGTGAATCTAAACATAATACATGTCTTAGTCTAACAACTTGTATGATTCAATAAACATAGATCTAAATGTAGATCTAAACATAATACATGTCTTAGCCTAATAACTTGCATGATTTAATAAACATAGATCTAAATGTAGATCTAAACAACTTGCATGATTCAATAAACATAGATCTAAATGTAGATCTAAACAACTTGCATGATTCAATAAACATAGCAAACTTCCCAAATTGTCATACAACATATAGGTGTCATTACCAAATCATACAACTTGAAATGTCATTGCCAAATTATACAATATGGTATGTCATCGTCAAGTTACACAATATGATATCCATCGCCAAATTATACAATATGGTATGTTATTGCCAAATTACACAATATGATATTCCATCGCCAAATTATAATATGTCATCGCCAATTTATGTCATCGCCAAAATATACAACATAATATACGATTGGTTTAACATCAACATATAACCACAATAATTTCACAAGCATATACGATAGAATCGTTACAAGAATAGGCATAAATCAGCATCGTCATTATCTTATAATTAGGAATTACTCTAGTTTTCATTTTATTACAAATCACAACTTTTAATTGCTCACATCTAAATAATAACAGGACTTACAATGAAAAGAAAGTCTTGTTTTTCTGCGATCTGTTTTCTGAAATTGAATAGCTCTCCTTTGCTGTAGACGTTGAATTCTCTTAGTTGAATTAGATTTGATTTGTAATACCTAACTTGCTTTCTAGTTGAATGAGAATGGCAGCTACTCTTGGTTGAGTGTTGACATTATAACGGTCTTAGGAATATTTTTGTGTGGCTTAGGGTTTAGATTTAGGTTGCTTATATAGAAGTTTGATTTAATAGGAGCCATCAGATCAACCCAGGGTAAATCAAAGGCCATTCAAATCTAAGAGAACCAACTAGAACTTGCCACACAAGCCCTAATGACACAGAAAATCGTCACACAAAGAAACACATCAGATTTTATATCTGACCCGAGGGGGAGGTCGAACCCCAAGTCGACCTGTATATAGGGAGGTCGACCCCCTGGTCGACCTGGCCTGGGATAGGTCGACCCCCAGGTCGACCTGCCTTGGTATTTAATTTTCTGGATTGTTTTATATAATTTTTTGAAAGTTCTAAGGGCCATATCTTCTTCATACGAAGTCCGATTTTCGAAAACTTGGACTCTATCCCAAGCAGAATTTCGAGATGAACGCAATGGCGTAACCCATTTCACCTATTTCTCACATTTGTAATTAATTATTCTTTAATTTGTTACTTTAATATTCTCAGAAAATACGGGGTGTTACATTCTCCCCTCCTTAAAGGATTTCGTCCCCGAAATCTTCAAGTTAAGAAGAATGTATATCCTACCATCCAATCATCCATCTGCTCAACCATCAAACACAGGCATCTATTGTCCTTAAAAAGATTTCTAATGCCTTCATGATCATATGCATAGTGTGTGTACATGTCCTTATATAATGCAAAAATCAGGCGGTCTACTGATTCAGTTGACCTCCTCAATGCGAATTATGTCAGTGTCATGAGTCCATCATGTATGCAATTATTCATAATCGTACTTTATAACTTCTACATGAGTGCACAATCATTCATACAAATGCAACATCCATATGATAACACATCAAGTTTCAGTTCATATCTATAAACATTCACTCATGCATATGCAATATGAAAGTGACTGAGTCGATTTAGTGCCTAAAGTGTGTATATGCATCCACGAGCAACCACTAGCAAACACTTGCAACCACTTGCATCCACCAAACATAACATGTTTCAAACACATGTTTACATCCATTGGCTTCTACCTAAGGATTGAAGATATGACCTAGAGGATATTCCTAAAAAGATAGAAACAAACATGCATAGAATTCCTAGAAAAAGAGATCAAGGATATACCCTCAAGAAAAAGGGTATGATGCGCGTGTCTTATCTTCAGTCACCCACGTCGCGACTTCTTAATCTTCACTCCACTGTACCTTAACTAATTTAACTTCACAGTTGCGAAGCTTCTTGTCCTCCATTTCCAAAACTCACTAGTAAAGATAGGACCTCAATCACTTACTACGCTAGAGGGTATCCAATGTAGTCGAACTATCTTTCCAAGATAAATAGGAGTGATCCAAGATACCAAGTGTATATACTAAGATGATTAGAGGTCTCTCCTCTACTTAGCTTATCCATAATGTCACAAATATGAGGGTCTAAAGCTAAAGGTTGCTATGTACTTTTTACCTCTCTTAAGTTCAGTCTTACTTTAGGGCGCCTGCCACAACCATTTATTTCTCACGCAAACCATCCTAGTCGAACTCGACATCCCTTAAGTACAAGCCCCAAAGGCCTAAACCAATATCAGACAAGCACCCAAGGAATACCTCCTCCGAATTTGGACGATTTACGTGAGATGATACTAGCAAAACAACCAAATAATTGAGAACTTAACCGACTCTGGCTATCCTCGCCAATCTTGTTCCAAAATTATCGTTGATTGCATAATTGGCTTTGCATTGTCAACTAGATATATGTGGAAATCTACCTCACATTTTAGGGGACAAACTCCTAACCTTAATCAAAAACATCTGCGTACTCATGGACTACTCCAACGGATTGAAAGTCGTCGATAAATACATAAAGTGATTCTAGGTAGCTAAGACAAACTGATCCCTTAGGATCGCACGAAATTTCGAGGGTATTCCCGAGGCAAGTCAAAAGTCTAACTACCCTCCTTTCACAATTACTAGCTAACCCATCCATGCCTAGAATCAATTTACAGCCCATGAAACCAAAAACATAAGTATCTCAAATCCTTACAAATCAAAGATAAATGACCCTAACCACAAATTGGACTTGAGACAATAACGGATCCTCTACTATACAAGGTCTAGGGTGTAGAAACTTAACTATGGAAGTAGACATAAACGAATGTGAAGCGCTAAAATCAAAAGAGTACCAATAGGTTGATCAAAAGAAAAACTAGACTTTTTCAATAGAAACTTTACTACCACTCTCAGGTATGCTGGCGGTGAGAGCATGCATTTGCCCTTCTGAAAAAAATGTCATTTGTTCTTGCCCTTGCCCTTAATTATACAACCCGTTGTACCAGAATAAAGATACTTTCTCTTGTTTCAAGTTATACTATTCTTTCCTCCCCTCCTTTGTGAACCAAGTCTATATCCATGAGTTCTTCATCCTTGGGTTGTGCTCCTTAGCCAAACTCCCTTATTCTTATCTTTGTCATCCTTGTGTAACTTGTTGACATGTCTCTTGAAAGCTACCTCCATTTCACTAAAAATCCTATGAAGCTCGAAAGAAAATTAGCCGTAGGTGAAGCTACTGCTGCTATAGATGGAAGTTGGGTGCTTATTTGCCCTTTGACAAGTGTCGTAGTCTCATCAAGCCTACGGAACCATGCCGCGATGAGGTTACCTCCCAAAGAGCCAGGAGCCCCAGAGACTTAGCAAAAAGGAAACATGGATTCAAAAAGAGGATCAAAAGATAGTGCATATGGCTTTGGGGAATATGACTTTAAAAACAAAACTTTTCTTTTGAAAATGCTTCTTTTAACACCGTTTTGAAAATAAATTTTCAAATCTTTTATCTGATCCGGTAACCTTCAGCTATGATACCAAGTGAAACACCCCACCTCCGTTAAGGTCACTCACAAAGGGAATGCCTTAACTTTGGTGGAGCATTTTAGTTAAAAGATGCAGATAAATTACAAGACAGACAAATAAAGCAGCAGAAAATAAAGTCATTTTATAAATAATATGGTTCATTCAAGCTTTTACAACAGTTATCTCAATCATACCTAAAAGTAATACATAGAACTTCTGTTTTGATTCAAAAACTTCCAAACATAAAAGAAGCATAAAAATAACAATGATATTCCCCAATAAAGCGTGAACCAGCCATAGCAGTGGAAGAAAGTGTCCAAAGCAATACATCTACTTTCTTCAAGCTGGAAATGATCCGATCTAAGCTGAAGTATTCCCCCCCTGCAGACCTGGAGGGGGGGAATGGAAGAAAAGAAGACGAAAGAAAATGGATCAGACATGAGTCTGGTAAGTCCAGTGACTATTTATCATGTAAACAAGAAAAGGGTTATGACATGAATAAACTATATCTAGTACATCACCCTAGAAATAAGATAACAAGGCTGAATATGCTATCACACCCATTTTACTTCTCTTCACCACCTAACTAGTGTCCCAACTAGTAATCTATATAAAATGATAACGTGATCCCAATCCCCGTAACTGTGGTAGCCTTCAGGTGTACATCCATCATGAGGATTCCACCTCAATCAGCCTAATTGCCATGAACATGTTAGATGTACCCTTACTACCCTATCGATTGGCTCATTACTTGCATTAATATTCCATGTGTCTGTGTCAGTCGGCCCTCTCTTGCATGTAGATGCCCTGTGCTGGTCCCACCATAAGGTGTATCAATCCTTATGATAGCGACCCGACACGATTCAAGATGCACAGTGTATAACTACTGGTACTCAGTGCCTGATTTTCCCACTCCGAAGTACGTGCACGCCCGTAAACCGTCAGAACCTATACTGACGTACCCCCTGCCGCTGTTTTGACTGCTTACAATCAGCCTAGTAATCGTGCCCCACCCTGCCTAGTTCAGGGTACCATGATACATCTATGTGGGTTACTGCTGAAATGGGTCCCCGTTACTAGGGTTTCCTACTGGTTAAGTTTTTGGGCCTATATTTACTAATATTACTCACCAACCCGATATGTACTTAACCCTCCCACAGATTCAGGCATGTTTACTTAATGGTTAAGTTTGTGGGCCTATATTTACTAATATTACCCACCAACTTGCTATGTACTTAACCCTCCTACTGATTCAAGCATGTTTATCAATGGTTAAGTTTTATAGGCCTATATTTACTAATATTACCCACCCAACTTGCTATGTACTTAACCCTCCAACACATTATGCCATATTGGTTAAGTATTGTCCATTCATGTTAACTTAACCGACCCATTCATCATGTCATGTTGGTTAAGTGTTTCTTATTAACTAAACCCTCCTCACTTATCATGTTGGATTGGTTAAGTGTTTCCTATTAACTTAACCCTGTTCGTCCATCAAGTTGTATTGGTCAAGTGTTTCTTGTTAACTTAACCCTACGTGTTCATCATGTTGTATTGGTTAAGTTTCATCAATCAATTCAAGTTAACTTAACCCACCCACTTGTCATATTACTTTGGTTAAGTGTTCCCTTCTTGTGTTAGCTTAACCCCACCATAAATCAAGTTATATTGGTTAAACGTTGCCCTCTTGCTTTTACTTAACCTTACCACAAATCAAGTTATATTGGTTAAGTGTTGCCCCCTTGTTTTAACTTAACCTTACCACAAATCAAGTTATATTGGTTAAGTGTTGCCCTCTTGTTTTAACTTAACCTTACCACAAATCAAGTTATATTGGTTAAGTATTGCCCTCTTGCTTTAACTTAACCTTATCACAAATCAAGTTATATTGGTTAAGTGTTTCCCTCTTGCTTTAACTTAACCTTACCACAAATCAAGTTATATTGGTTAAGTGTTTCTCATTAACTTAGCCCTAGTCATTCATCTTGTTCATTAGCATTAATTGATTTATTAATGCACCAACCTCTCACATTTGATATGTGTTGTTGCAGGTGTCGGGCGGTTCCGAGCAGTTTTACACCATAACTCAATCTAACCTCAGGTTTTCCTTGGGCATTGAAACACCCCACCTCCGTTAGGGTCACTCTTAAAGGGAATGCCCTAATTTTGGTGGAGGTTTATAAGTATAAGTCACAGATATACAAGACAGAATATAAGAACACATATTTTGAACAGCGGAAAAACAACAACTTTTATTTCATAAAAGATATGTGTTACAACAACATACCATAATTGTCGTACAATACTTCCAAAAACATAACACCTTCATAACTGTCTTGATTACATTATTTAAAGAAGCATAAAGAAAACATAAATAAACTGCAAAAGTCCCATTGTTGTTGTCCAAAGCCATAGTCCAAAACGAAAAGATCCAAGCAATACATTCTTTCACTTCAAGCTGGATATGAAGGCTGGTCAAGCTACAGTATTCCCTCCCTGTGGACCTGGGGGGGGGGGGGGGGAAGGAAACGGAAGAAAAGAAGACGAAAGAAAAGTAGAGTCAGACATAAAGCCTGAGTAAGTCTAGGACTATTCAGTCTATGAATAAAGAACTGGGTATGATAAGTATAAACTAGAAATGGGAAAGCACCACATAATTATTTAAGTTGTCTAGGGTCGAATATACTATCGTACCCCATGTTAATCTCTGTACCCATATAAACTAGTTCCCAACAGGCACCCCATAATCAGGGTGAAGTGATCCATTTTATGGTGATCGTCTCCTACTCGCATAGTTACATGTGTCTTACGGCCCCCGATGTTGTAGTTACCTATGCTGGTCCCACCATGGGGTGTATCAAGTCCCATGGTGGCGGCCCGACACAATCCTAGAATGCACAGGTATGCTACTGGTGCCCAGTGCCTTATTTTTCTGCGCCGGAGTGTGTGCACGCCCGCACCCCGTTAGAACCTACACTGCTGCACCACCGCTGTCGATTTGACCTCTTACAATCAGCCCAGTAATCGTGCCCCACCCTGCCTAGTTTCAGGGTATCATGATACACCTTATAGGGTTACTGCTGAAAAGGGTCCCCCGCTACTAGGTTTTCTATCTCTAGCCAACATGCTAAGTTGGTTAAGTGTTTTATAAACCTAACCCCCAATCAGTCTGTTTAGTTTAGCATGTTCCATTTTGATTAAGTATTAATATAATTTACTTAATCCTGTCAATCCTGACTCAGCCTTAATTGTCTTATTAAAGCCTTGACCTCTCACATTAGACAGGTATTGTTGTGGCTGCCTGTTGCCGGTTGGGTCCGGGCAGACTTACGCCACAACTCAGTCTAACCTCGGGTCCTTATTGGGCTCCATGTTTAACCACCCACATTGGATAGGTATTGTTGTGACTACTGGACAGCCGGGCGGTTCCGGGCAGGTTTACATCACAACTCAATCCAACCTCGGGTTAAACACATCGTATTTTCTACATTTACATATTTTGTCTTTCTTCTTTATTTTCTTATATGTAAATATTTGCGACCCATTATTCAAAATCAATTAATGGTGTAAGGGTTTACACCAATCATGGGCCCAACCCATTCTTGAATTTGGGCCCCTCTACTTTTATATTTTCATTTATTAATTAATTTGGCCCAACGCTATTTCCCCCGTTTAATACGTTCGTTTATTATAATATATGTTGGGCTTAGCCTTTTAAGCCCAACCTAGCCACGATAAAAAGGGGAGGCTTAAAACGTGGTTATATATAGAAAAGGGGAATGTGAACGCATGAACTTGCAACATAACGTTGGAACTACAAAATAGAAACTGGTGTACTTGCATTGTGGTAACATATACTTTGGTCATAAAGCATAAGTGACATGAATCAAACCATGTAAACTTGTAGTTAAGTTGAGAATCTAACTAAATTAGATATCATTATTGACGCATAGTCTTAACTACAACATAAACCTATATTTTTACTTAGGCATAATGTCAAACTTAAGCAAATCATGTTTATAAAATTACTATATGTTTACAAAGGTGCTTACTTTTGTTACTAATACAAAAGTATAGTTCAACTAGAATTATTCCAACTAAATCATGATTTTTAATCTATTCACATAATCATGGCACAATTATACCCAAACATGAAATGACGGTTTTTGATCTATTCATATAATCATGGCATAAATATTCCTAAACATGAAATCATGGTTTTTACTTTATTCATGCAAACTTGCAATTAGAATGTAAATCTAACTTAGCTATGTGTCACATATATTATATAATTCTTGTTAACAACATAGGCCTAACATGTTTTTCAATTAGGCAAAATACCAAACATAGCCTAGTCATATTCATAAAATCAACATAAGTTCACAAAGAGGCTTACTTTTGTTTTTAATACAAAAGTATGGTTTTATACATAGATCATGATGCCAATTCCAACATAATTTCATATGAATCGTAATACCCCAAATTTGATCCAATTACACACAAAGTGATTTTGTACAAAAATATACATTATGTTGGCATAGTAACAAAACCACATACTTGCATGAATCTCAATAAATCAACCACAAACATGTAGCTTCAACATGAATTACATACTTGCGAATATCCAATCGTTATATCACAACATTCCAAATCGATTAGAATCATAGCAACGCACAAATATGAATTACTATCACCACAAATCAAGTGTAATTCTCAGTTTACACAAATCGAACACAGTTATTTAATTCATACCGGAATAGTACTCTACTTACAATCGTGTGACGAATTCTTCAATTCAGGAATCTAAATTCTGGATTTGGAGATGCTATTCCTTTGATGTAGGCGTTGATTTGATTTGTTTACGTTTAACTTGTAGTTGCTTTGTGCTTTAGAGTTTGTCTCCTAATCGTCTCTCAAATTGGTGGCTACTCCTAGTCGTTCCTCAGCAGCATGATGGCCTCATTCTTATTTTTTGTGTGAGTTTAGGTTAGGTTTGAGTTGTATATATAGAATTTTAGGATTAATTTAGGCCGTTTGATTAATCCTAGAAATGACCACAACTGTTCAGTCAGGATAGAGTTATCCTATTGACTCAGCCATGAGTCAGAAATGACTCAGCATTGACTCAGCGATGAGTCAGAAATGACTCAGCGTATTAAATGTTCACCAATTCAAACGTAAATACGTATTTAATAGATACATTTTCCCCTTTACCGTATTAATTACCCATATATAAATATTTATTTATATATGAATAAATATTTTCTTACCTTTAATTTGTCATAATTAAAAATTGGAGAAGGCCAAAAAAAACCATCCTTGACAACCAAAAATGCGCAACGTACGCTACATGATGCGTACACGTCATATATATATATGCGTATATGTATATATATATATTATATATATATTCATTTCTTTCTCTATCTTCCCAATTACCCATTTTCACACTAAACCACTTTTTGAACTGCGTTCACACTAGGCTATTTTAAGCCATTCCCCTAAAACAAAAATAGGGCGCTGGCGGGGATCGAACTCTGTACCTCTTGTATGCAAGTCATGTGTTCCAACCAAATGAGCTACTAAGTCTTTTGCTTACAAACCCTAGAACAATGCTAAACATTATTCGTTTCCCATTCTTCTTCTTTTTCATGTTTTGCTGCGATATTTAAATTAAAGATATCTTCTTCACACGTTATCCGTTTTACGTAAACTCGGACTCTATCTCAAGCAGAATTTCGAGGCGAATGCAATGGCGTAACCCGTTTCCCTTAATTCTTTGATTTGAAATTAATTATACTTTAATTTGTGAATCTCACTGTTATAGAATACACGGGGTGTTACATTCTCCCCCCCTTAAAAGGATTTCGTCCCCGAAATCTTCAAGTTAGGAGGAATGTATATCCTAACATCCAAACATCCATCTACTCATCCATCAAACACGAGTATCCATTGTACTTAAAAGACTTCTAATGCTTCATGATCATATGCGAAGTGTGTGTGTACATGTACTTATCTAATGCAAAATCAGGCGGTCTACTGATTCAGTTAAACTCCTTAATGCGAATTACGTGAGTGCCATGAATCCATTATGTATGCAAATTTTTCCTATTCATGATTCTACATGAGTGCACAATCATTCATACAAATGCAACATCCATATGGCAACACATTAAAGTTCAACCATATACGAATGCAAACATATATGCATATGCAATATGAAGTGACTGAGCCGATCTAAAACCTAGATTGTGTGTGTATATGCAACCACGAGCAACCACTAGCAATCACTTGCAACCAGTTGCAACCATCATCCATAACATGTTTCAACTACATGTTTACGTCCAAAAAGATTCTACCTATGGTTCTCAAGATAGGATCGAGGAGAGAAATAGGATAAAACAAAGCATCTAGAATAAGTTAACGATGTACCGCCAGAAGGTCCGGTCTGCTTCTCAGGGCAGTCTTTGCTGATGTGTCCAGTCTTCCCACAATGAAAACATTCACCTTGCTTTCTCTTCCTCTTTCTACAATCCTTGGCTATGTGCCCTTCCGTACCATAGTAATTGCATTTCCTTTTATCACGTGAGTTGTTGTTCTTGCCTCCTTTCTCGGGGTCTACCTTCTTATTCTTAGAATCGTTGGGCTTGACCTCTTTCTTCCCTTGAGAGTTTTCTGCCTCTGTTTCCTTCTTGTCCTTATCTTCCTCGTTCAGCAATGCCATCTGCACCAACCTTTCGTACGTAGCTCCCATGGGTATATGGGTCATGGCCAAACTGTGTAATGGCTCATTCAACCCTTTGACAAAGCGGAGAGCCTTCTTGTGCGGGGTGTTGACTAGGTCCAGCCCAAACCTAGCCAGCTCATCGAATTGATTAACATACTCTTTGACTGTCATGTTCCCTTGCTTAAGAAATAAGAATTTTTCCAACTGCAAACTCCTTTCCGCATCTGAGAGAAATTTAGACTCAAACCTTGCCCTAAAGTCCTCCCATGTTTCCACCGGTCTTTCTGCATTAGTGAGTTCCCACCAGTAGGAAGCCTCACCCTTTAGTATCCATACTGCCAGTTGTACTTTCTGTCTATCTTCTACCTCAAAGAAGATGAATAAGTCCTCGGTTTCTTTCAGCCAATTTCTAGCTGCCACGAAGGACTCAGTTCCATGAAAATCCTTTCCTCCCATAGCTTTAAAATCTTTACATATCTTAGCAAACGTGTTTCCCCATGGAGGAGGTGGAGGAAGAGGTGTTGCTGCAGCTGGATGATTTCCTGCAGCTGGGGGAGGAGGAACGGTAGGACCTGACTGAGTGGCCCTTGCTTCTAAGAACCGTCTAAACCAACCAGGTATTGGTACACCCTCTGGCAAGTTAAGTTCTTCGGACATGCTAAAACAAAAAGGGTAGATTCAAAACGAAGGATAAGAGATAGTACCTATGGCTTTGGGGGGACTTTGCCTTTTTAAAATAAAATAATATTTTTCTTTTAAAAATGCTTCTTTAAATTTCTTTTTTGAAAATAAATTTTCAAATTTTTTTATCTTATCTGGTAAACCTATGCTCTGATACCAAGTGAAACACCCCACCTCCGTTAGGGTCACTCTTAAAGGGAATGCCCTAATATTGGTGGAGGTTTATAAGTATAAGTCACAGATATACAAGACAGAATATAAGAACACATATTTTTGAACAGTGGAAAAACAAGAACTTTTATTTCATAAAAGATATGTGTTACAACAACATACCATAATTGTCTTACAATACTTCCAAAAACATAACACCTTCATAACTGTCTTGATTACATTATTTAAAGAAGCATAAAGAAAACATAAATAAACTGCAAAAGTCCCATAGTTGTTATCCAAAGCCATAGTCCAAAACGAAAAGACCCAAGCAATACATTCTTTCACTTCAAGCTGGATATGAAGGCTGGTCAAGCTACAGTATTCCCTCCCTGTGGACCTGGGAGGGGGGGGGGGGAAGGAAACGGAAGAAAAGAAGACGAAAGAAAAGTAGAGTCAGACATAAAGCCTGAGTAAGTCTAGGACTATTCAGTCTATGAATAAAGAACTGGGTATGATAAGTATAAACTAGAAATGGGAAAGCACCACATAATTAGTTAAGTTGTCTAGGGTCGAATATACTATCGTACCCCATGTTAATCTCTGTACCCATATAAACTAGTTCCCAACATACACCCCATAATCAGGGTGAAGTGATCCATTTTATGGTGATCGTCTCCTACTCGCATAGTTACATGTGTCTTACGGCCCCCGATGTTGTAGTTACCTATGCTGGTCCCACCATGGGGTGTATCAAGTCCCATGGTGGTGGCCCGACACAATCCTAGAATGCACAGATATGCTACTGGTGCCCAGTGCCTTATTTTTCTACGCCGGAGTGTGTGCACGCCCGCACCCCGTTAGAACCTACACTGCTGCACTACCGCCGTCGATTTGACCTCTTACAATCAGCCCAGTAATCGTGCCCCACCCTGCCTAGTTTCAGGGTATCATGATACACCTTATAGGGTTACTGCTGAAAAGGGTCCCCCGCTACTAGGTTTTCTATCTCTACCCAACATGCTAAGTTGGTTAAGTGTTTTATAAACCTAACCCCCAATCAGTCTGTTTAGTTTAGCATGTTCCATTTTGATTAAGTATTAATATAATTTACTTAATCCTATCAATCCTGACTCAGCCTTAATTGTCTTATTAAAGCCTTGACCTCTCACATTAGACAGGTATTGTTGTGGCTGCCTGTTGCCGGTTGGGTCCGGGCAGTCTTACGCCACAACTCAGTCTAACCTCGGGTCCTTATTGGGCTCCACGTTTAACCACCCACATTGGATAGGTATTGTTGTGACTACTGGACAGCCGGGCGGTTCCGGGCAGGTTTACATCACAACTCAATCCAACCTCGGGTTAAACACATCGTATTTTCTACATTTACATATTTTGTCTTTCTTCTTTATTTTCTTATATGTAAATATTTGCGGCCCATTATTCAAAATCAATTAATGGTGTAAGGGTTTACACCAATCATGGGCCCAACCCATTCTTGAATTTGGGCCCCTCTACTTTTATATTTTCATTTATTAATTAATTTGGCCCAACGCTATTTCCCCCGTTTAATACGTTCGTTTATTATAATATATGTTGGGCTTAGCCTTTTAAGCCCAACCTAGCCACGAGAAAAAGGGGAGGCTTAAAACGTGGTTATATATAGAAAAGGGGAATGTGAACGCATGAACTTGCAACATAACGTTGGAACTACAAAATAGAAACTGGTGTACTTGCATTGTGGTAACATATACTTTGGTCATAAAGCATAAGTGACATGAATCAAACCATGTAAACTTGTAGTTAAGTTGAGAATCTAACTAAATTAGATATCATTATTGACGCATAGTCTTAACTACAACATAAACCTATATTTTTACTTAGGCATAATGTCAAACTTAAGCAAATCATGTTTATAAAATTACTATATGTTTACAAAGGTGCTTACTTTTGTTACTAATACAAAAGTATAGTTCAACTAGAATTATTCCAACTAAATCATGATTTTTAATCTATTCACATAATCATGGCACAATTATACCCAAACATGAAATGACGGTTTTTGATCTATTCATATAATCATGGCATAAATATTCCTAAACATGAAATCATGGTTTTTACTTTATTCATGCAAACTTGCAATTAGAATGTAAATCTAACTTAGCTATGTGTCACATATATTATATAATTCTTGTTAACAACATAGGCCTAACATGTTTTTCAATTAGGCAAAATACCAAACATAGCCTAGTCATATTCATAAAATCAACATAAGTTCACAAAGAGGCTTACTTTTGTTTTTAATACAAAAATATGGTTTTATACATAGATCATGATGCCAATTCCAACATAATTTCATATGAATCATAATACCCCAAATTTGATCCAATTACACACAAATTGATTTTGTACAAAAATATACATTATGTTGGCATAGTAACAAAACCACATACTTGCATGAATCTCAATAAATCAACCACAAACATGTAGCTTCAACATGAATTACATACTTGCGAATATCCAATCGTTATATCACAACATTCCAAATCGATTAGAATCATAGCAACGCACAAATATGAATTACTATCACCACAAATCAAGTGTAATTCTCAGTTTACACAAATCGAACACAGTTATTTAATTCATATCGGAATAGTACTCTACTTACAATCGTGTGACGAATTCTTCAATTCAGGAATCTAAATTCTGGATTTGGAGATGCTATTCCTTTGATGTAGGCGTTGATTTGATTTGTTTACGTTTAACTTGTAGTTGCTTTGTGCTTTAGAGTTTGTCTCCTAATCGTCTCTCAAATTGGTGGCTACTCCTAGTCGTTCCTCAGCAGCATGATGGCCTCATTCTTATTTTTTGTGTGAGTTTAGGTTAGGTTTGAGTTGTATATATAGAATTTTAGGATTAATTTAGGCCGTTTGATTAATCCTAGAAATGACCACAACTGTTCAGTCAGGATAGAGTTATCCTATTGACTCAGCCATGAGTCAGAAATGACTCAGCATTGACTCAGCGATGAGTCAGAAATGACTCAGCGTATTAAATGTTCACCAATTCAAACGTAAATACGTATTTAATAGATACATTTTCCCCTTTACCGTATTAATTACCCATATATAAATATTTATTTATATATGAATAAATATTTTCTTACCTTTAATTTGTCATAATTAAAAATTGGAGAAGGCCAAAAAAAACCATCCTTGACAACCAAAAATGCGCAACGTACGCTACATGATGCGTACACATCATATATATATATATATGCGTATATGTATATATATATATTATATATATATATATTCATTTTTTTCTCTATTTTCCCAATTACCCATTTTCACACTAAACCACTTTTTGAACTGCGTTCACACTAGGCTATTTTAAGCCATTCCCCTAAAACAAAAATAGGGCGCTGGCGAGGATCGAACTCTGTACCTCTTGTATGCAAGTCATGTGTTCCAACCAAATGAGCTACTAAGTCTTTTGCTTACAAACCCTAGAACAATGCTAAACATTATTCGTTTCCCATTCTTTTTTTTTTCACGTTTTGCTGCGATATTTAAATTAAAGATATCTTCTTCACACGTTATCCGTTTTGCGTAAACTCGGACTCTATCTCAAGCAGAATTTCGAGGCGAATGCAGTGGCGTAACCCGTTTCCCTTAATTCTTTAATTTGAAATTAATTATACTTTAATTTGTGAATCTCACTGTTATAGAATACACGGGGTGTTACAGGCATGATGCACTAGCCTCCCACATTAGATAGGTGTTGTTGTGGTTACTGGATGTATGGGGCAGTTCCGGGCAATTTTACACCACAACTCAATCTAACCTCGGGTTAGGCATGTTCGTCTTTTATTTAATTTACATATTTATCTTTCAAATTTATATGTAAATTATCCATAATTATTGCCATTCAAGTCATGCCCCGTTTACCCTCTAAATCATATTTTCAATAAATTATACCAATCTTATGCCACCAATATTCATATATTTATGGGCCAAATTATGCCATTAATATGAATTTAAGGTTTTCCCAATGTTACCCCCGTCATACATTCGCAAAATTCACATAGGATGTTAGGCTCATAAGCCTAACTTATATACAACAGGGGAAAAGATGGGAGCATGCACCATTCACACAACATAAAATAGTAAGGATCTAACTAAACATGTGTCATGAAAATGTGGCATAAAATAATGAACTTGCATTTTTGGATCCAATCAACATGAGTCTAAGCATATAAAATTACACAAATCCAACTAGGATTGTAAATGTAATCTTGCAACTTGGATCTTAAGCACATAGAATTTCACAAATTCAACTAGGCTTGTGAATGTAAATTTGCAATTTGGGTCCAACTAAACATAAAACTTAAGCATATAGAATCACACAAGTTCAACTAGACATGTGAATGTGAACTTTTAATTTGGATCAATTAATCATGAACCTTAAACATATGGATTTA
This sequence comes from Allium sativum, assembly GCA_030737875.1. Classification (NCBI taxonomy): domain Eukaryota; kingdom Viridiplantae; phylum Streptophyta; class Magnoliopsida; order Asparagales; family Amaryllidaceae; genus Allium; species Allium sativum. Next base: position 495,525,268 of record CM060909.1, read on the forward strand.
CACAAGTTTAACAAGGCATGTAAATACGAACTATTATTTTGGATCCAACAAACATGAATCTTAAGCATATAGTTTTACACAAGTTTAACAAGGCATGTAAATATGAGCTTTAATTTTTTGATCCAATTTTCATAGGTCTAAATGTGAATCTAAACATAATTCATGTCTTAGCCTAACAACAACCTGCATGATTCAATAAACATAGATCTAAATGTAAATATAAACATAATACATGTCTTAGCCTAATAACTTGCATGATTTAATAAGCATGGATCTAAATGTAGATCTAAACAACTTGCATGATTCAGTAAACATAGATCTAAATGAAGATCTAAACAACTTGGATGATTCAATAAAAATAGATCTAAATGTAGATCTAAACAACTTGCATGATTCAATAAACATAGATAAATTCCCAAATTGTCATACAACATATAGGTGTCATTACCAAATCATACAACTTGAAATGTCATTGCCAAATTATACAATATGGTATGTCATTGTCAAATTACACAATATGATATCCATCGCCAAATTATACAATATGGTATGTCGTTGCCAAATTACACAATATGATATTCCATCGCCAAATTATAAAATGTCATTGCCAATTTATGTCATCGCCAAAATATACAACATAACATATGATTGGTTTAACATCAACATATAACCACAATAATTTCACAAGCATATACGATAGAATCGTTTCAAGAATAGGCATAAATCAACATCGTCATTATCTTACAACTAGGAATTACTCTAGTTTTCATTTTATTACAAATCACAACTTTTAATCGTTCACATCTAAATAATAACAGACTTACAAAGAAAAGAAAGTCTTGTTTTTCTGGGATCTGTTTTCTGAAATTAAATGGCTCTCTTTTGTTGTAGACGTTGAATTCTCTTAGTTTAATTAGATTAGATTTGTAATTCCAAACTTGCTTTCTAGTTGAATGAGAATGGCGGCTACTTTAGGTTGAGTGTTGGCAGAATGACGGTCTTAGGAATATTTTTGTGTGGCTTAGGGTTCAGATTTAGGTTTCTTATATAGAAGTTTGATATATTAGGAGCCGTCAGATCAACCCAGGGTAAATCAAAGCCATTCAAATCTGAGAGAACCAACCAGAACTTGCCATATAAGCCCTAATGACACAGCAGATCATCACACAAAGAAACACGTCAGATTTCAGATCTGACCCGAGGGGGAGGTCGACCTGTATATAGGGAGGTCGACCCCCTGGTCGACCTAGCCTGGGTAGGTCGACCTCAAGGTCGACCTTCCTTGGTATTTAATTTTCTGGATTGTTTTATATAAATTTCTGAAAGTTCCGAGGGCCAAAACTTCTTCATACGATGTCCGATTTTCGAAAACTTGGAATCTATTCCAAGCAGAATTTCGAGATGAATGCAACGACACAACCCGTTTCACTATTTCTCACATTTTTAATTAATTTTTCTTTAATTCGTTACTTTAATATTCTTAGAAAATATGGGGTGTTGCAGTATGTAAAACCCCGGATTTTTGAATAATCGAATTAACTAAATTAAAGAATAAATATTTAGCATTGTTCTAAGGTTTGTAAGCAAAAGACTAAATGGCTCATTTGGTTGGAACATGTGACTTGCATATAAGAGGTACAGAGTTCGATCCCCGCCAATGCCATATTTTTGTTTTAGGGGAATGGCTAAAAAGCGGCTTAGTGTGAACGCGGTTAAAAAAGTAGTTTAGTGTGAAAATGGTTAATTAGGAAGATAGAAATATATATAGATTTATTTATAAAAAATAAAATAAAATTCAACCTAAAGTTTAAGAAAAAAATACAAAACAGCGGAAGCGGGAAGGCAAAACTCCAAACCGACCTATTTTATGGGTCGACCTGAGACCCGTTGGGTCGACCCCATGGTCGACTCAGGAGGTTTGGAATTGGTCCCGTCGGCCCTAAATGGTCTATGACGAAATTTTATGTTTTAGGGCTTAGGTGGCGATTTCTAGTTGGTCTGTTGATATCATTTCTTGGATTCTAAGGCCTAGATGGATCCTAGAGTGATCCGATGGCTTAAATTAATTCAAAGCTCTATAAAAAGACCAATAGACTCAAACCCTAAATCAGAATTAAAACTAAAACTATGGTCGTCATGTTGTTGTCTTGAATCCTAGAGTAGCCGCCACCAATTAGAGAGGAAGAACAACAAATCAAATCAGTTCTATTCAACCCTAACAACGAATCTTCTTCAAAGGAGAGCTAATACAACTTCAGAAATCAGAATTCAGAACTCAAGACCGCTTTTGAGTTGAGAGTTTGATAGTTTTAATAAAATAATTAGTAATTTAATTGGATTAAGTTATGATGTGGATTGTATGGAAGTGATGTGAATTATTGATCACATGTTGTAATTATGTTGTAGAATTGTGTTGAAATCTCTATGACGTTATGTTGTGATGTTATCATTTATGATGTAAAGTTATGTTGCTATCTTCTATGTTGTAATTTTATATATAACCAAATCATCATGTTTCATATGCTAGTTTGGTGATGTTGATTCATATGATAAATCATATGTATGCACGTTTAGATTTTTATTTAAACATGAATCATACACAAGTTGGGTAAAATTATATGTGACTTTACATGGTTATAACATCTAGTTTATGTGAAAATTTAATTAAAAGTTAGGCTATGACATGGGTGAGTTATATGCTAAATTCTACATGATATTTTACATGTTAGATGCAAGTTTACACCATTGTTATGAAGCATAAATCACATATGCAAGTTTCTATAAATATATGAGTTTGGGGTATGAATCATGTTATGCAAGTTTTGGGTTATTGCCTATGCAAGTTTACACCTTTAGATGTAGATCTATGACATACATGATTTATGCAAGTTCACACCTTTAGATTTGGATCCATGACTTATGTTGTTTATGCAAGTTGTAACTTTGGCCTATGCAAGTTTTAGATGTAGAACATCATTCACATATGCAAATTCATCCCTATGTTTAGATCTATGTTTTCATTATGTGTACATTGTGATGTTTTCTCTTTATTCCATGAGTTAGACTATTCGAGTCTAACGTATATTTTATGTTAAACGAACAAACATACAAAGTGGGGGTAAAGGGGATAATATTAAAAAGATTTAATTGGCATAAATGCCTTAAAAGGCATGAAATATAATTGTGGTGAAAATTGGTATGGTTTTGCATACCATAAATGGATGGACATAGAGCCAATTATGGAAATCGTTAAATTTGGAATTGATTGATAATAGGGAAAGTAATTCAAATTGGGGAACGATTAATTAGGAGTAATTAATCGTCTAAAACACGAGGTTTGCCTCTTTTGTGGTGTAAGACTGCCCGGACCCGCCCGGCAAATCCAGCTGCCACAAAAGCCAGTCTAATGTGAGAGGTCTTAGGCATAAATTAAATATGTAAAAATTGTAAAGACACGAGGTTAGGCTCTTTTGTGGTGCAAGACTGCCCGGACCCGCTCGGCAAATCCATCTGCCACAAATGCCAGTCTAATGTGAGAGGTCTTTATGAGGTTACGGTCTTAATGAATTAAGAAACACTTAACCAGATAAACATGTAGTGGAAATGAGGGGGTTAAGTGGGTGCCTTGGGTGGCATGTGGAATCTAGTGGGTGCCTTGGGTGACATTTGGAAATACGATTAGAAACACTTAACCAAAATTGAAACATGTAATTGAAACATGAATAAGAAGTGGGTTAAGTGGGATGTACTAGAGGGGACCAAGCTTAGGTGGATAGCTTGTGTCAAGTAATGGGGGCCCATTTCAAGCAGTGACCCATGCGTATCTTTGTGGGCTCGACCCAAGTCGAGGACGGGACACACATACTGGGCTTGATTGTAAGAGGCCAATCCGGGTTAGCGGTGGCAACGTAAGTCCAACGGGTTCATATGTGTGTGTGGACCCGGGCTGGTAGGTAAGACGTTGTTGCATCGTGTAGGTATAAGCCGTGCATTATTGGTTGTATCGGGTTGTCACCTTGGGGAGTGATACACCCCACTGTGAGGCCAGCACGGGTATCTACGAGTTAGGGAGCCGATCGCTTGGGGGTAGTGGGTACACCTAGTGGAGATAGGGGCAGGCGGCACCTATGAAGGCAGCTAGGGGTGCACGAAACTACCAATATCATTATTAAGTTTTGTAGGTGGGATCAACCTTTGGGTGACTAATGGTGGTGCAGTATAGCAATTATCATATAGTGTTGGTGTAGTTTGGTAATTATCTTAAAGTGGGTTAGGTGCGCTTTAACGATATTGTTGTTCATCTTGTTTCCTTATTTACTCTGCCATATTCAATGGTTCATGGTCATTTCCTTATTTTCCAACTTATGCCTTGGCCTAGTTACTTTGTTAATTATATTGTTAAAATTATCGCACTCGCCAGACTTTATGTCTGACCCCCTTTGTTTCCTCCTCTTTCCTTCCTTCCCCCCCCCCCCCCCAAGGTGCTCAGGTTGGAACTAGCACCAGTGGAGCTTGATCATGGACTGCTTTTAGAAGATTGCTTGGATCACTAGAGTAAAGTTCAGCTTCTCTTTTATTTATGGTTATTTTGATGTTGAGGATTATGTCTTTCAGTTTATGTACTTTTGATAGTCAGGATGGATATTATGTACTTTGACTCTGGTTTTTGATGATGTAACCAAACATATGTGTTTTCCGCTGCAATAAAATAAAGTTTTAAATCTTTGAGTACTATTTATATTTGTCTTGTTGTTAAGTTTATGTTCTATACTTACTTAAAACGCTTCATAGAAGTTAATGCATTCCCTTCGTGAGTGACATTAATGGACGTGGGGTGTTACACGTGGTACCAGAGCTGAAGGTTATCAGAACAGATATGAATTTTGAAAAGTTGTTTTTCAAAAACAATTTTATAAGGAAGTACCTTCAAAATTATGTTTTAAGGAAAGTACTTTCAAGAGAAAAGCTTATTTTAGAAATCATAACCCCAAGGGCTATATATCTTTCCTTCGGTTCTTTTGTACTGAATCTTTCCTTTTTCGTTTCAGCATATCTGAAGCATCTGAGATACCAGAGGGTGTTCATGTACCTGGTTGGTTTCGTCAATATCTCGAGGCTAGGGCCGCCACCGCAGGTCCAGCAAATGCTCCTCCTCCTCCTCCTCCTTCCCCTCCTCCTCGCGTCGATACTTTTGCTAAGATATGTAAGGACTTTAGAGCAATGGGTGGAAAACCTTTTCACGGGATGGAGACATTTGTTGAAGCTCGTAACTGGCTAAAGGAGGTGGAAGAATTGTTTAGAATCTTTGAAGTGGATGATGAGAGAAAAGTCCAGCTAGCTGCCAGGCTAATGAAGGATGAGGCCTCGTTTTGGTGGGAGGTCACTAATGGGGGACGTCCAGTCGATACATGGCTAGATTTTAGGCAGAGGTTTAAGGTGAAGTTTCTCTCGCAGGCTGAAGAGAATCTATACATGGAAAGGTTTTTGGCACTGAAGCAAGGGAACTTATCGATGAAAGAGTACGTCAACAAATTCAACCAATTGGCAAGATTTGGCTTGGACTTGGTGAGTACTCCAGAAAAGAAGGCTCTAAGATTTGTTAAGGGTTTAAACGAGCCGCTTCATGGGTTAGCTATGACCCATATTCCCATGGGGGCTACCTTCGAGAGACCAGTTGACATGGAGCTCATGCATGAAGAGGAGAAGGGCGCCAATGCTAATAAGGCACCCGATAAGAAAGGGGATCAAAAGAAGCCGCAACAGCAACAACAGAACAAGAAAGATGGCAAAGGCAACAATGCTAAGTGAAAGAAAAGATGCTTTAACTGTGGGACACCCGGCCATCAAAGGAAAGATTGTAGGAAGAAAAAGAAGACTGGTTGTTTCCACTATGGCGAGGCGGGACATCTTGTTAAGGACTGCCCAAAGAAAGGGCAGAGGGCAGGGTCTACCTCGGGAGGACAGGTGCAGGTTCTTATGGCACCAGGGCAGGCAAGGGGACAAGTTCAGGCTCTCGTGGTCCCACCGCTGCAAGAACGAGGTAGATCAATTTCCATTGAAAGTTTAGTTTTTCTGTTTGATCATCCTGTCCGTACTTTATTCGATTCTGGCGCATCACATTCGTTTATTTCTACATCATTAGTTGAAACACTGCACCTTGATACTAGTCTAGTTACTGATCCCTTAGTAGTCTCAAATCCTATCGGTGGTTCGGCTCATCTTTCTATGATTTGTCGGGATTTGAGAGTTTTTATCTTGGGCATTGAGTTTGAGTGCAACGCTTTTGTTCTTGGCTTCATGGGCTACGGTTTAATTCTAGGTATGGAATTTCTAACTAGATATGGGGCCATCCTAGATTGTGAAAGAAGGGTAGTTAGATTTTTGACTCATTTTGGAAAGACCCTTGATATTTCTTATGACCCTAGAGGTCCAGTAATGCTTAGGTACCTAGAATCCCTTGACGCATCTGATGATGATTTACATTCTGTTCCCATAGTCCGTGAATATGCTGATGTCTTCGATGAGGTGAGGGGTTTACCCCCAAAACTTGATATAGACTTTCGGATATATCTAGTTGATAATGCAAAGCTAGTTGCATTACCAGTGCGCCACATGGATCCAAGAGAGAGAAGAGAACTCAGTAAGCAAGTGAAGGAATTGCTTGAGAAGGGGTTCATCAGACGTAGTATATCGTAGTGGGGTGCTCCAGTAGTGTTTGCCACCAAGGCGGATGGGTCCCTTAGACTTTGTGTGGACTATAGAGAATTTAATAAGCTTACTAAGAAGAATAGACACCCACTGCCGAGGATTGACGATCTCTTCGATCAGTTAGTTGGCACCTCAGTGTTTTCGCAGTTGGACTTAGCCACTGGTTTCCATCAGTTGAGAGTGGCTGAGGATAGCATAGACAAGACTGCCTTTAGGACTCCAGACAGTTTCTTCGAGTGGCTTGTAATGCCCTTCGGTTTGACAAATGCCCCCGCATACTTTATTGACTTGATGAGTAAGGTGTTTAGGGAGTACCTTAATAAATTTGTGGTGGTCTTTGTGGATGACATCTTTTTCTTTTCTAAGAGCAAGGAAGAGCATGCCCTACATCTTAGGGAAGTATTGGAGACCCTTCGAGCGCATAACCTTAAAGCTAAATTTTCTAAATGTCACTTTTGGAGGAAGGAAGTACGATTCTTAGGACACGTGGTTTCCAAAGAAGGGATAGCTGTGGATCCCGCGAAGGTAGTGGCCATCCAAGATTGGAAGGTTCCTAAAAATGCCACCGAGGTGAGGAGTTTCTTAGAGTTGGCTGGCTACTATAGGAAGTTTATCAAAGACTTCGCAAAGATATCAACCCCATTAACATACTTGACGAAGAAGAACCTAGTTTTCACATGGGACGTAGATTGTGATGATGCGTTCCAACATCTAAAGAGAGCTTTGACCACAGCCCCAGTCTTAGTGTTGCCAAATGGGAGTAAGCCATTTACCGTTTATACCGATGCTTGTGGGACAGGACTGGGCGAAGTCTTAATGCAAGAGGGAAGGGTAATAGCCTATGGTGGAAGGCAGTTGAGAGTGCATGAGAGAAATTACCCTACACATGACCTAGAGTTGGCCGCTATTGCCTTTGCGCTTAAGTCTTGGCGTCATTATCTTCTTGGCAAGAAATTCGAATTATTCACTGACCACAAATCGCTAAAATACTTATTCTCTCAAAAGGACTTGAACTTAAGGCAGCAGAGGTGGATGGAATTCTTAGCATCCTACGATTTCGAGATAGCATATACCCCTGGCAAAGGTAACGTGGTGGCAGATGCCTTAAGTAGAAAAAGGTTGTCCTTGTGTCCGTTTTTTGTTGAGCAGCAAAGCTTAGAGTTCATCTCTACGTTTGACTTTAAACCTTCCATTGAATTTGTACCTGGTTTGCTAGCATCCTTGGAGGTCAGACCTACGCTTTTAGGACGGATTGGTGAGGCACAACGAGATGACCCACAGTTGGTTGAGTTAGTAGAGAAGCTCAAAGAAGGGGAGTCGTCAAGCCATCTTCGTAGGTATACCCTGGATGATAAGGGTTGGTTACGTAGGGACGGTAGGCTTTGTGTACCAAAAACGAGGACCTAAGGAAGACCATTCTTGATGATGCACATCATTCGAAGATGACCATCCATCCCGGCGGGGACAAGATGTACATGAACATGAGACGTGTTTACTTTTGGGCCGGCATGAAGAAGGACGTGGCAGAGTTTGTCGCTGGATGTTTGGTGTGCCAACAAGTAAAAGCAGAGCATAAGAAGCACGGTGGATTACTACACCCATTGTAGGTCCAATAATGGAAGTGGGAAAGCGTCTTGATGGATTTTGTTGACAGATTACCGAGATCGAGGAAGGGTAACACGGGGATTTGGTTCGTGGTAGACAGACTTACTAAGAGCGCCCATTTCATTCCCATAAAGAGTAAGAGGACAGCTCCATTGTTAGCCTCTGTATACATTCGAGAAATAGTTCGTTTGCACGGTGTTCCTTCTAGCATAGTAAGCGACCGCGATCCTATCTTTACTAGCGAATTTTGGAAGAGCTTGCAAGAGGCGGTAGGGACTCAATTATGTTTGAGTACCGCATATCATCCTCAGACATATGGCCAGACTGAGAGGGTGAATCGTATTCTAGAGGACCTATTGAGGTTGTGTGTCTTAGATTTCAGAGGTACATGGGAGTAACATCTTCCGTTGGTGGAGTTCGCATATAATAACAGCTTTCAGTCTAGCATTGGCATGGCATCGTTTGAGGCTCTTTATGGACGGCCGTGTCGTTCACCTACATGTTGGTGGGAGTCTACAGATAAGATCTTACTTGGGCCTGATATGATTAGAGAGACTTCGAAAAAGATCGATTTGATTCAAAGGAGGATGAAGATGGCGCAAGATAAGCAGAAATCTTATGCGGACAAGAGGAGGATAGATCTTGAGTTTGATATTGGGGACATGGTCTTTGTCAAGGTGTCTCCAGTACGGAACGTCGTTCGCGTTGGATTCGTTGGGAAGTTAGCACCATGGTTCTAGGGCCATTTCCTATTAAGGAGAGGATTGGGCAGATGGCGTATAGAGTGGAGTTGCCCGAGAGACTTAGTGGCGTAAACGATGTATTCCATGTGTCACATTTGAGGAAGTGCTTGCATGAGACCGCGGAAGTGGTAGAGCCAAGCTTGCTTAGAGAGGTAGAGATAGAGCGTGATGCGACGATTCGGCGAGCTCCTACATGCATTCTTGGGTCGGAGGTTAAGAAGTTGAGGAATCAAGAGGTCAAGCTAGTCAAAGTGCAATGGGGAGATTATGAAAGCAACGCTCCTTGGAAGACGGAAGAGAAGATGCGTTCATTATACCCTTTTCTTTTTGAGGGTATGTCTTTTAGTTTCTCCTTTATCGCTTACGTTATACTTATCTTATCTTTAGTATGTCCTCTCGTTAGTACCTCTGACCTTTAGATAGGGTAGTCCTATGATTGAAACATGTGTTTGAGACATGTTATGTATGATGGATGCATGTGGATGCAAGTGTTTGCTAGTTGTTGCTCGTGTATGCATATACACACACTTTAGGCACTAGATCGGCTCAGTCACTTCATATTGCATATTGCATATAAATGTGTGTGCATATTTAAGCTAATGGATGTATAATGGTTGTGCTATCATATGGATGTTGCATTTTGGTGAACGGTTGTGCACACATGTAGAAATAATATGTATCGATAGGGTTCTTTCGCATACATAATGGATGCATGACACTATCATGGTTTGCATTAAGGAGGTTAACTGAATCAGTAGACCGCCTGATTTAGCATTAGATAAGGAACATATACATACACTTTTTGCATATGTTCATACAGCATTAGAAATTCTATAAGGACAATGGATGCTTGTGTTTGATGGTTGAGTATATGGTTGTTTGGATGTTAGGATATGCATTCTCCTTAACTTGGAGATTTCGGGGGCGAAATCCTTTAAGGAGGGGGGAATGTAACACCCCGGAGTTTTGAATAATCGAATTAACTAAATTAAAGAATAAATGTTTAGCATTGTTCTAAGGCTTGTAAGCAAAAGACTAAGTAGCTCATTTGGTTGGAACATGTGACTTGCATACAAGAGGTACAGAGTTTGATCCCCGCCAACGCCATATATTTGTTTTAGGGGAATGGCTAAAAAGCGGCTTAGTGTGAACGCGGTTAAAAAAGTAGTTTAGTGTGAAAATGGTTAATTAGGAAGATAGAAATATATGCAGATATATTTATAAAAAATAAAATAAAATTCAACCTAAAATTTAAGAAAAAAAATCAAAACAGCGGAAGCGGGAAGGCAAAACACCAAACCGACCTATTTTATGGGTCGACTCGAGACCCGCTGGGTCGATCCCAGGGTCGACTCAGGAGGTTTGGAATTGGTCCCGTCGGCCCTAAATGGTCTATGACGAACTTTTATGTTTTAGGGCTTAGGTGGCGATTTCTGGTTGGTCTGTTGACATCATTTCTTGGTTTCTAAGGCCTAGATGGATCCTAGAGTGATCCGACGGCTTAAATTAATTCAAAGCTCTATAAAAAGACCCATAGACTCAAACCCTAAATCAGAATTAAAACTAAAACTATGGTCGTCATGCTGTCGTCTCGAATCCTAGAGTAGCCGTCACCAATAAGAGAGGAAGAACAACAAATCAAATCAGTTCTATTCAACCCTAACAACGAATCTTCTTCAAAGGAGAGCTAATACAACTTCAGAAATCAGAATTCAGAACTCAAGACCGCTTTTGAGTTGTGAGTTCGGTAGTTTTAATAAAATAATTATTAATTTAATTGGATTAAGTTATGATGTGGATTGTATGGATGTGATGTGAATTATTGATCACATGTTGTAATTATGTTGTAGAATTGTGTTGAAATCTCTATGACGTTATGTTGCGATGCTATCATTTATGATGTAAAGTTATGTTGCTATCTTCTATGTTGTAATTTTATATATAACCAAATCATCATGTTTCATATGCTAGTTTGGTGATGTTGATTCATATGATAAATCATATGTATGCATGTTTAGATTTTTATTTAAACATGAATCATACACAAGTTGGGTAAAATTATATGTGACTTTACATGGTTATAACATCTAGTTTATGTGAAAATTTAATTAAAAGTTAGGCTATGACATGGGTGAGTTATATGCTAAATTCTACATGATATTTTACATGTTAGATGCAAGTTTACACCATTGTTATGAAGCATAAATCACATATGCAAGTTTCTATAAATATCTGAGTTTGGGGTATGAATCATGTTATGCAAGTTTTGGGTTATTGCCTATGCAAGTTTACACCTTTAGATGTAGATCTATGACATACATGATTTATGCAAGTTCACACCTTTAGATTTTGATCCATGACATATATTGTTTATGCAAGTTGTAACTTTGGCCTATGCAAGTTTTAGATGTAGAATATCATTCACATATGCAAGTTCATCCCTATGTTTAGATCTATGTTTTCATTATGTGTACATTGTGATGTTTTTCTCTTTATTCCATGAGTTAGACTACTCGAGTCTAACGTATATTTTACGTTAAACGAACAAACGTACAACGTGGGGGTAAAGGGGATAATATTAAAAAGATTTAATTGGCATAAATGCCTTAAAAAGCATAAAATATAATTGTGGTGAAAATTGGTATGATTTTGCATATCATAAATGGATGGACATAATTGAGTCAATTATGGACATCGTTAAATTTGGAATTGATTGATAATAGGGAAAGTAATTCAAATTGGGGAATGATTAATTAGGAGTAATTAATCGTCTAAGACATGAGGTTAGGCTCTTTTGTGGTGTAAGACTGTCCGGACCCGCCCGGCAAATCCAGCTGCCACAAAAGGCAGTCTAATGTGAGAGGTCCTAGGCATAAATTAAATACGTAAAAATTGTAAAGACATGAGGTTAGGTTGTTTTGTGGTGTAAGACTGCCCGGACCCGCCCGACAAATCCAACTGCCACAAATGCCAGTCTAATGTGAGAGGTCTTTATGAGGTTACGGTCTTAATGAATTAAGAAACACTTAACCAGATAAACATGTAGTTGACATGAAGGGGTTAAGTGGGTGCCTTGGGTGGCATGTGGAATCTAGTGGGTGCCTTGGGTGGCATTTGGAAATACGATTAGAAACCCTCAACCAAAATTGAAACATGTAATTGAAACGTGAATAAGAAGTGGGTTAAGTGGGATGTACTAGAGGGGACCAAGCTTAGGTGGATAGCTTGTGTCAATTAATGGGGGGCCATTTCAACCAGTAACCCATATGTATCTTTGTGGGCTCGACCCAATTCGAGGACGGGACACACATACTCGGCTTGATTGTAAGAGGCCAAACCGGGTTAGCGGTGGCAACGCAAGTCCAACGGGTTCATATGCGTGTGTGGACCCGGGCTGGTAGGTAAGAAGTTGTTGCATTGTGTAGGTTTAAGCCGTGCATTGTTGGTTGTATCGGGTTGCCACTTTGGGGAGTGATACACCTCACTGTGGGGCTAGCACGGGTATCTACGAGTTAGGGGGGCGATCGCTTGGGGGTAGTGGGTACACCTAGTGGAGATAGGGGCAGGCGGCACCTATGAAGGAAGCTAGGGGTGCACGAAACTACCAATATCATTATTAAGTTTTGTAGGCGGGATAAACCTTAGGGTGACTAGTGGTGGTGCAGTATAGCAATTATCCTATAGTGTTGGTGTAGTTTAGTAATTATCTTACAGTGGGTTAGGTGCGCTTTAACGATATCGTCGTTCATCTTGTTTCCTTATTTACTCTGCCATATTCAATGGTTCATGGTCATTCCTTATTTTTCAACTTATGCCTTAGCCTAGTTACTTTGTTAATTATATTGTTAAAATTATCGCACTAGCCAGACTTTATGTCTGACCCCCTTTGTTTCCTCCTTTTTCCTTCCCCCCCCCCCCCTGAGGTGCTCAGGTTGGAACTAGCACCAGTGGAGCTTGATCTTGGACTCCTTTTAGAAGATTGCTTGGATCGCTAGAGTAAAGTTTAGCTTCTCTTTTATTTATGGCTATTTTGATGTTGGGGATTATGTCTTTCAGTTTATGTACTTTTGATAGTCAAGATGGATATTATGTACTTTGACTCTGGTTTTTGATGATGTAAGCAAACATATGTGTTTTCCGCTGCAATAATGTTTTAAATCTTTGAGTACTATTTATATCTGTCTTGTTGTTAAGTTTATGTTCTATACTTACTTAAAATGCTCCATAGAAGTTAATGCATTCCCTTCGTGAGTGACATTAATGGAGTGGGGTGTTACACAGTAGTTTTATCGCTTGAGTATATCCTTGTCTTAATCATCTCTTCCACTTATCATGTAGAGATATTATTCTTTCTTATGACGTAGAATTCTTGTTGTGGAATGGTGTCCTTTGAGTAAAAGGACACCGTAACTATCTCTTATTTTACATTACCGATTGTTCTATTTATTAGATAAATTTAGCTTGCTTGACCCATGTGTTTTCACTCAGGTCAAACCGAGTTTTTTCCAGATTAGCTTCCCTTTTGGATGTAGCAGTTACAAGATGCTTCCTTGTGGGATCAAGTCAATTGTGTGTGACCGTTAGCTTTCTTGTGATATATTGTCCAGTTGTACCTCCTTTGCTTCATGTATATTGAGTGGTCGTTGTACCACTCTATTGAGATATTTGTATTGTATTTAGATGTATCATTGTATATGTAAATATATGTATGTCAGCATGGTTCTGTGATGAGTTATTAGTGTAGTTATGGTGTTTTGTTTTGATAGATCCATTGCCACCTATAGCTTTGTATAACTGTTGTTGGATATGTTGAGCCACTTGAGTTCAAAAATAATAATTTAAACATAGCATTTATCGACATATTCAATAGACAGTTAAGACAACGATATAGTTGGCCGCCCCTAACCAGCCCTATTCTCCGCATTAGCAGATGGAATTACTATGTAGTTCTCTTTGTTAATGTGGGTCTTAGGGTGGGGTGTTACAGTTTGGTATTAGAGCTGGATTTCAGTACAAAATGCGATAAATACAGAACGAAAACATATATATAAAGATGCATCAAAATACAAGTATTACGAATCCCTTATCTTTGAGCCTTTGTCCTTTGATTCGTTAGGTTGATTGTTTAGGATATCTCAAGGAATATATTTATTCCATAGTACCTAGATCTATTCGATGATGTCCTATCTTTAAAGTAATTCTTCTTTTTATTATTCTATCTTAGTCTTCTTACCCATCGACATCGATGAAGTAACGGATGATCATTGATGTTTTATCTTGAGGAATCTTCGAAAATTGCAAACGCGTTTGAGGTAGAATCCTCAATATTCGATTTTATGTTGAGGACTATGGGATTTATTTTGTATGGCTCTTCTTATCATGCGTATCAGCATGGAGATTACTAGTCTAGAATCCTTTCTAGAATTTTTGATGTTTGAAAGGAGTGGCTTAGGCTAAGCCTCATTCGAAGTCCTATAGGATATTACTTTTTGATATCTTAATCCTTCAAATTTGTATTTCTATTTTCAAAAAAAAAGGTTACGATTCCTAAATCCTTGACCGTTCCTTTGGGTGTCAAGATGGGGATGTTATATCTCGAATTTCAATCTTGAATACTTTGTTGTTGTGTTTGTATGGGTTTATCACCCTTCAGGAGATTGAATGTAGTGTTTGTCCTCATTTCTGGGTTTGAGTTTTTTCGTTCTTTCTTCCATGAGAATGTCCACCAAGGAATTGAGGTGATGTTCTGAATTTGTTCATTTGAGCCATTCTTGCATCCTTTTAGTTGTTCCCCTTAGATATCCATATGAGGAAGTGTTTTGAAACATTACTTCACTTGGAGTAACAATATGTATTTTAGGTCATTTCTTCTCTTTAGCCGATAACTAACTTTTATTTTATGATCATAGATTTCTTTCAATTTGTGAAAAGTATTGGACTACTATTCTAGCTTAACTTATCTACGACTTCCATAGACTCCGAGTCATAGGGTACTACAGGGTTTGTACCATACCTTGTATCGTACGTTGTTCGTTATATCATGCATAATGACGAACATTTTATTTTATTATGTCAATCTTTGAATCGAGTATTTAAAGAATATATTGATGACATCTTTTTGCAATTCTATTTTTTTGAGTTAAATCTATACTGAAAATTTTAAAATCTATTAAAGTAAAGATTAATTTCAATAGGATTGAAATTTATTTTAGGACAAGAAATGAATCGAGAACTATATGAAAGAATTTCTTTTATAAAGAATGATTTTTTCCATCATGTTGGATCGTCCATCGAGTGTTATAAGATTCTGGTCGATACAACTGGCCATCGTAATTGATAGGAATTTGTTAAACGCTAGAATGAGGCAAATCAAACATGATAACTAAAATTTCGTCTGATTGATGTAGAACTTTCGTATTTTTAAGAATTAATCCAAAGGTTTATTTCGGTGACTTTTGTAATATCATTAGAAATCTTGGAATAAAATTTCAAAAATCTTACTTTTGAAATGGACTTAAAAGAATTGTTGGAGAATTAATTGTTAAGAAGTAAGAATTATAAGATTAAATTTACTCCTAAAATAAAGAAGTTATATTAAAAGATTATGATTTTTTTTCTAATAAAGGAAAACTGAGGTTTTATTATCTAAGTATTGAATTTTGAATTACAAGAATTATGAGCCCATACCCATGTTTCTATGGTATCTTGATTCTTTGAACTTATATTGCCCTAGTGCAATAATCTAATGACTTGCATTTTTACGGTCGTTGAGAATGGTGGCTTATGAAGGAACTGCCTTTCTTTGAGCTTCTCTATCCATCTAGGTGTTCTTTCTTTCGTCATAGTAATTTTTCCATTGTAGAATATTGAAATTTTGAGTTGTTAATCTCTTTAATGTCTTGAGTTTTCGATTAAGTTGAGTGAAATCTTAACCTCATTCGAGGAATTTTTCATTTAGATTAATTTTAAGTGGTATTTTTTCCCCTTTGTGTTTGTTTCTAAAGGTAAGGTACCTTCAAAATTTTAAGATGTGGCTTGGAAGAGTTCTACACATGGATTATTCAAATCTGAACCAATTTAAAAAAATTTAATTGGCTATTTTAGTGGATTAAAATCCACTAAAATAGCCAATTAAATTTTTTTAAATTGGTTCAGATTTTCCGGGTCGTTACATAGATGTTCGGGAAAATTTATGAAATTATCAAGCAATCATCTTCTTCTTTGCCTTCATCTGTAATAAAAGATAAGGAAACTTGGGATTCTTGTTTGTCTAGCTTTCCTTTGAATAATGAGATTAAGATGTTGAGTACATACCCATCTCCAGAAATTGTGGGGATGCAATTTTGTTAAGGGGGGAAGTCTGTAACAACCCTGGTTGGAGATTACCACTAATATTAAATTATAATGAAAATTAGAATTTAATATTGATCTTATAAATGGATTGAGAAAATAATTTTTCAGATAATATTGTTTACTTTACTTAAACAATATATTTTTATGAAGTTATAAGCGGGTATTTAACTTACTTGAGCCTTTTATAATAAAAGAGGTTTATTTTAACTATTTAATGGTTGAAATTAATTTAAAAAAATGTAGAAATAAAGTTTAGATACTTTAATTTGAGATTTGGTTTGGAAATAAATAATTATTGTAAATTATTTGTGTTAGATCGATAATATTAGAAACTTAGTCCAATATTAGCCTTTTATTGTAAAATAAAATGAGTAATGTGAAGAAAATAAAAAATTTGGAAGTTTAATAATGTTGTAGATAATGTTTTAAAAATGTTAAAACATTGTTTTACACTTTATTGGGTTTAGAAATAATTTTATTTGACTCAAAATTGTAGAAATAATGATTTTTCACTAAGAATGGCGGTATTGTTAAATATCGATAGGAACTTGTGTTAATTGTGAAAATAATATTTTTGGTGTAATAATATACATTTGGAGTTGTTATAACTTGTTCGCTTTGTTAAAATATGAAGAACACAATTTATTTCATTTGAAAAGGAATTGATATAAGGAAGATGTGCATAAATTGCTAATTTACATATGTAATAGATTAAATATATGGCTAAGTATAGAAGGGGCTAATAGTATTGGTTAATGATCCATTAACCCATATCTGGAAGCTTCTGTGGAGAAATACGTACTCTCCTTCCTCCTCTTTTTCATTTTTTTTCATTTACAGAAAAATAACACATAAACTCCAAAAACTAAAATAATGGCCACCATACAAAGAAAATCCAAAAATCCATCCAAATCTTTTGCTATCTAGAGTCAAATTCAAGTTAGTAACAAAAGCATAGGTAATCTTCTAAATCTTCAATCCATCCCAAAATCATGATCTGGTTTACTGTAAATTGGGTTTTGATAGTTTTTTGCATTTGCATGCCAATATCTTATTGTTTCCAGGTCTTTAGAGCTTCTATTGTTGCAAAATCTTCCATTTTAATAGTTGGAATTATCTTTAATTATTGCAAAAGCCAAAAGTTAAGCATAAACGCTTACAATTAGCTGGCTATTTCTAATTTTGATTTGATTTTCGGGGATTTCATAGTTGTTTTTATTCCTGAATTTTCTAGATCTCGTTTCCTGAAAATAGGATATAGTAAAAAAAGAATATCTCTCTCGTTTATTATCCGATTGAGCTCAAATTTTTTTTTCGAAAACTAGATTCAATAAGGAACAATTCTTCCTCAGGTCAAATTTTGATATTTTGTCGTTTGATGGACCTAATATCGAATTGAAAACAGAATCACAATTCTGTCTCGTTTTTTGAAAATAGGCTGTAGTATAACAAGCATATCTCTTTCGTTTCTTATCCAATTGAGCTCAAATTTTTCTGTGGAAACTATATTCAACAAGGAACAATTTCTCTTCAGGTCACTTTTTGATAATATGTCGTTTGATTGACCTAAAACAGGTTTCAAAACAGAAGTACAATTTTGTCTTTGTTCTGAATTTAAATCTGAAACCATTTTGACCATAACTTTTTCGTTTCTTAATGAAATTCAATGATTTTTATTGTTTCGGAAAGCTTAGACCGATTACTACATGTTTCATTTGTTGAGTTTTCTGAAATTTGGGCTTTTGCTTAGTCGAAATTATGTTTGTTTGTTACTGCCCCAAGAGTAAAAGACAACAACAACAATTATCAACATGTTGATTTTATTAGCTTATTTTTGTTCTAACTCTTATTCGGTTTTGATGTTGTATTTGAGATGATTTGAAAGCTATGATGCCTATCAACAGGCTAGCTATATTTTAAGTTTTTGAAATTCAAATTTAAATAGAATTTGAAATGATTTTAGGTTAAATTAGAATTGAATTCGTATTGAATTCAAGTTAACACTTTTGAGTTATCCTTCTTGGTTATATTGTTTTCAAGCATGATTTCACTAATCCCTTTTGAAATACATGGATGTTTCAAATTATTTCACTAATCCCTTTTGAAATACATGGATATAATAAAGTAAACATTTTCGGAAAATCGTTTTTAAATTCCCGATCTCTCTAATAAAATTATTTTATTAATAAATTACTTATATTTATGAATTTAGAATGCATGAGAAAGATAATTAAACGGTAAAGTAAAACATGTGGTATGGTACACATAGATATGTTTTATCGCTTTATATCGGGCATATACGATCGAAACCTTTCGATGAACTATTTGAGATGATTTAAGATGTCATTAAATTTTGGGTAGATTAATGGTCCGAGAACTCTAATTTAGAAGTATATTCGATGAAGTATCATTTTTAGATGTATTTCTTAATCATCGATGAAATGAGCTGAATTAAGAGCTAGAAATTCCTATTTGTAATTATGGTTATAAATAACCATCTAGATTTTATTTTTGCTTACCAATCACATGATGTAAGCTTCTTTATGATGATTTTATGATGATGAGATATACTATGATGATTTATACTTGTCGATGAGATGAGACAAGTCACGATGTTAACCAATACTCATCAACGAGAAGAGACGATCATGGTATTCTATTGGCTCGTTGATGAGATGAGGCGGAGGATTCCACGATGTCATGATGTTTTATGATGTTTCATCGACTAGCGGTTAGTAAACTGTTAGGTGCAAACGTATGGTATGGGACATACGTTCACACTTTATGGGTTCCTATCCGAGAAGTTGATGCACATTCACGATGTTACTAATAATATAGACTGAGTACTTGATTGGAGTCATCACAATGTTATTACTCAACTCCAATCACCATGATATTATTACTCGGGTTTTGTGACTGGGTATCATCACGATGTTCTAACTATAGTCAATCACGATGATCACGATGTTATGATGTTATGTGACCCCAAGTCATCACGATAGATGGTACTAAAAATTTAGTACTAGTCAAGGTGTAAGCACATGCTGTATTTGTGGAAGTTTCTTGATGTTTCGATTTCACAATTTCAATGATGATATTTTATTATTACCTCATGTAAGAAAAAGTCTTATTTGTATTGATGTTTTTTGGTGGTTTCTAAAATGATGTTTTGAACTTGTTTCGGGTTCTATTAACATGGATTTGAGATATGTCTACAATTATACCGATGAGATGAGGTATAATTTATGGAGATTCTTTTATGATGAATCTTAATGAAGGATTTGATATAAATTTATATTTATACCGATGATATGTGGTATAAATTGTGGTAATTCTTTTCGAATGAGTTTTAATGATGGATGCAAGATGTATTTATATTTTACCAATGAAATGAGGTATAAATGATTATGAGATTTGTTTATAACGAATTTATAATAGATTTAAGATGGTTATATATTTATACCAATGAAAAGAGGTATAAATAATTAAGAAGATTCTATAGATGATTTTTATGATATGTTGAATGATATTTTGAAATTTTAGTACATGTCAATGAGACTAAGTATACATATATATGTTAATATTTTATATAAAGGGTATATACTTTGACGTATAGTTATGTTAATCACCCCTTTAAGGAGATATTCCTTTTCTTTGAAGTCTTTATCGACGTTTAATCCACATTCCCATGATAAGGCGGAAGCTACGTTAATTAATGTTTTATTTGATTAAGGGTAGTCTTGTCCCTTGAGTATATCCTTATCTTAATCATCCCTTCCACTTATCATGAAGAGATATTATTCTTTCTTATGACGTAGAATTCTTGTCATGGAATGATATCCTTTAAGTAAAAGGACACCGTATCTATCTCTTATTTTACATTACCGATTGTTCAATTTAATAGATAAATTTAGCTAGCCTGACCTATGTGTTTTCACTTGGGTCTGACTGAGTTTGCTTCAGGTTAGTTTTGCTTTTGGATGTAGCAGTTGCAAGATGCTTCCTTGTGGGATCAAATCAATTATTTGGGACCGTTAGCTTTCTTGTGATATATTGTCCAGTTGTACCTTCTTTGCTTCATGTATATTGAGTGGTCGTTGTACCACTCTATTAAGATATTTGTATTTTATTTAGACGGATTGTTGTATATGTAAATATATGTATGCCTGCATGGTTCTGTGATGAGTTATTAATGTAGTTATGGTGTTTTTTTTCTGATAGATCCATGGCCACCTATAGCTTTGTATTAACTGTTATTGGATATGTTGAGCCACTTGAGTTGGAAAAAAAATTATACATAGCATTTATCGCCATATTCAATAGACGATTAAGACAAGGATATAGTTGGCCGCCCCTGACCAGCCCTATTCTCTGCATTAGCAGATGGAATTACTATGTAGTTCTCTTTGTTAATGTGGGTCTCAGGGTGGGGGGCTACACCATCGTGTCTGTCTCGTCGTGCTGAACACCACGGTATATTAATTTGTGCATTTTGGCGTTGACTAAAATGTTATGTGATTCAGTAAACAGAATATACTTTCTCTATTATTGTATTGCTAGATCAATCCATATGGGTCAATGAATAGTGAATCAATAATTGAATTTTTTTTTCAATAAAAATAAATTGGAAACTTAAGATTAAGATGCTTCAGAACGGAAATGAGGGAATGTTCGGTTTCTTGGTCACGACCAGCTAAAGCTAAAGTTCTATTAATGAGCGTTTCCACGGGGTAGAGCCTCCTCAGGGAATATAAGGTTTTCATGAGGCTGATCCTGAGCCGCCATTGATATCTGGTTGACTTCCGATTCAATAAAACAAGGTGTAGTATCGGTATCCATCATTGCATCATTTTTGAGTTTTGTGTCCCTATGTGTATATTATTGGAAAGAGTTGCTAGAAAATGTTCAAATTCATGTTTTGGGTATGGGGTTTTATTTTGAAGAGAAGTAAGAAAGAAGGAAGAAGGAATGAGAAATGCTCTTTGTCCCACATTGTAGAATATAAAAGGTTTGCCTCTATATATACAAAGGCTTAATGTACCATATCAAAAGAAGAGAAGGGAGAGCGAGGGAAATACCATGAACGTGGCATGTATATTGATATTTAAAATGTCAAAAGATGGGCCTTGGGGACCTTGGGGTCTCGTGATCCATTGGGCCGCGGAATGACTGATGGGCTTAGACCGTTGTATGTTTGAATTTCGACGTGCGCATTTAAATTCCAAAGGCTATGAAGCATTACAAAATTGAAGAAGCAATGCGGTTTGAATTTGAAACGATCTACAACGGATATGACTATTCAAAAAGTCACGCCAGTTCACGAAGAGACGCGTCCATCTCCAGGCTATAAATAGCAACACCCAGAGGCATTGCAAATCTGTTTCTTTCTTCTCTTCTTTCTCTTTTATTTCTTGCATCATCAGATTATATTTTTCAGAGTGTTCTTGATCGGATCAAAGCTGTACAAACTTTGAATACGATTTCGTTGTTTCAAGACTTTATTGAATCCTGAAAGTCAATAGTTCAATAATCCATTTGTACCTGGCAGACTGAACTATTGTATGAAAGATTTTGCTCCGCAAATCCTTAAAGTCTGAAGTACGACAATATTTATCATCTTCAAATAGCCTTAAACCAAAAATCCCCAACAAATTTTCATACAATGTCTTCAATCATGGAAGGTTTGAGCACATTGCAAGTTATGAATCAACATTTGATGAAATTGGAGGGCTTTGATGTTGAAAACTTTACTCGTTGGCAAGAGACGATGAAGTTCTTCCTGATCACTGTGAAATTGTTCTAATCTTGGAAGACCATTTGGAAATTATACCATGGGAAACCGCTGATGAGGATGCCGCTCTGAAAGTGAAACGACCAAAGCACAAATAGGACGATTTTCAATGCATAGGGCATATTCTAAATGCACTGTCTACTCCCGTCTACAATGCTCATAGAACATTTGTAACACCCCACCTCCGCTAGGGTCACTCACACAGGGAATGCACTTGGTTTGGTGAAGCATTATCGAGGTAAACATGTACAAAAATATTACAAGACAGAACATATACAAAACAGCGGAGGTAAAACAAATTTCATTATCTTATAAAATAAGGTCTAAAGCCTTTTACATCAGAATACATCAAAACCTCTCTTGCAATAGTAAAGAAGCATAAAACCTTTTCATAAATTATTCCCCAAAATAAAGTGGTGAAGCAGCCATAGCCAAGAGAAGACCAAGCTATACATGATTACCTTCAAGCATAAGAGGTCTGAACTAAACAACATCATTCCCTCCCTGAAAACCTGGGGGGGGGGGGGGACGGAAGACAAAGAGGCGAAACAAAACGGGGTCAGTCACAAAAGACTGGTAAGTCCTATCTACTTCCAGTATAAAAACAGGTAAAGGTAACATGACATGCATAAACTAAAAGTAAACATAAGGATGATGACAAGATAGATAAGCTAAACCAAGATAACTGGATGAACTACTGTAGCAAGATAGGCTAAGGTATCATGATAAACTACGTGTCAAGATAAATCAAGGTATCACGGCGTCAGGTTTCTATCAAGTATACTATCCCAAGGTATCTATCATGTATAACATCCCACGGTATTTATCATGTATAACATCCCAAGGTATTTATCATGTATATTTGCTCTGCACCTCTCGTACTAGTATCCCAACCCGCGTCATGCGTTAACTGTGAATGTCCCTTGCCCAATGTCATGTAATGGTCCATGTCAACCTAATATATAACATATGTAGGTTTTCCCAACTCGTAAGTTTCTTTCCATGTATAAGTTCAGTCCTCTGCCGTAGGCCGTACGGGCTTTCCCATGTAAATCTATACCACCTCAACGTAGTACCATTTTATCCTTGAAGTTATTTTGGACTACCACCCTTGATCTAGTTATGTTTCCTTACCATGAACTATCGCGCGTTCACTTAGGATTTATGCCACCTACGACCACTAGGGATTATGCTACCTAATGAACGTTTCCGTGTCTCGGTTTGGGTTCAAGCCACCTAGGGCCACTAGGGATTATGCCACCCGTCAACCGCGCCCTTTATCCCGTGTATGTATCGTGAATCATTTTCCATGTCTAGACGCACATGTTCCTCAATGTGCCATCCGAGTTCCATGCCAGGGTAAATCAAGAAATACGGAACTCGATCGGGAGCTTTAAGTCGTCTGCTGATGCAGATATCAAGGACTGTTTTTGTACCCGTGGCTATGGTCCCACGTGACCCCTCCCTCAACTACTGAAAGGCAATCCAAGAAAAATCATGTATGAGAACCACATCCCGGCCCCTCTATAGCCCCACTTTCCTACGGGCCAACCTCACCCATGACTCGATAGCAAGAACATGGTCTGTTGGGGGTTCTCTGCCTTTTCGTACGTACACGATTGACTAAAGATGGTAGGTAGTCGACGACGTGCTATCCAGGGCAAAAATCAAGTATCGTCGACTCCACGCTAATCCATCCCAGTCTTTAGGTCGCTCGCATAGCAACCAAGGCATACTCTTGGCTCTTCTATCGCATACCTTAACCTCTGTGAGGCCGGGTTTCATGGACCACCTGCCACCTCACAGAGGGATACCAAGAGTACCCTAACGTCCCCCGAAGCTACCGCTTCGTCACCCAGTTCGTTGGAGCCTTTATCCAAGTCGGATAATTTGCTCCTCCTCGTGTGTTTAAGCGATGACCTACCATATCGGGTTACTCATCCATTCATGAACTAGTCCCATGTCCTTGGCTAAGAATTATTACTTAGTTATACTTAACTAAGGTTTACCACTTAGCTTCTTTTCCCCGTTACCCTTGATTAACCACGATTTTCTACCTAGTTCCTCTAACTAGGGTTTTGTCTATTGGGTTAGGTGTTGTTATTCAGGTTCATGACTTAGCCCGCCTACGAATCATGTCAAGACTGGCTAAGTATTTAAGTTCAAGGCTTAGCCCTACAAGGTGGTTAAGTATACCAAGAAGCGCATGACTTAACACTATCAAGTCAAATTGGTTAAGTATTGGTTTGTCTTAACCCTATCAGATTATCGTGTTAGATTGATTAAGCATAGATTATCTTAACCGCATCAGATCATCGAGTCGGATTGGTTAAGTATGGGTTAGCTTAACCTCATCCACTAATCGTACTACAAGGGGTAAGTATATTCAAAAGGTCTTGTGACTTAACCCTATCAAGTCCACATGTTATATTGGTTAAGTATAGGTTACTTAACCTCATCAAATCATCATGTATAATTGGTTAATTATAAGTTACTTAACCCCATTAAATTATCATGTTAAGTTGGTTAAGTATTGGTTGCTTAACCTTATTGAATTACCAAGTTTAGATTGGTTAAGTGTTTAACTTAACCCCATCGAATTACCGTGTTTAGATTAGTTAAGTATAGGTTACTTAACCCCATCTAATTACCGTGTTTAGATTAGTTAAGCCTAAATTACTTAACCCCATCTAATTACCAAGTCGGATTAGTTAAGCGTAATTTACTTAACCCCATATAATTACCAAGTCGGATTAGTTAAGCGTAAATTACTTAACCCCATCCCCTAATTGTCTTGTATGGTTAAGTGTCATTAAGAAATCAAGCCCAGTCCCACTTAACCTACCCATTCGTGTCATATCGGTTAAGTGTCATTAGTCAAATTTACTTAACCTTATCATGTGGCATTAATTTAATTAATGCACTCTCAACCTCTCACATTAGACCTTGTTGTGGTTACTAGTTAAGCCGGGCGGGTCCGGGTAGTTTTACACCACAACCTAGTCTAACCTCGGGTCTTAAGTGCGACATGACCAACTTCTCACATTGGATCCTATTGTTTGTAGCCACTAGTTAAGTCGGGCGGGTCCGGGTATATTTATGCTACAAACTCAACCCATCCTCGAGTTGGTCACTTTCATGTTTGGTCTAGTGTCATATTACACTTATAACCCACACGTGTCTAGTTTCAAGTCCCATGTTTACCCCACATGTCATGCCCACATTTAGGTGTATCATAAGTGTCATATTTCCATGAAACCCCATGTCAAATTATCATGTCATAATCACGCACGTCTAACCTACCCCAAAGCGTGTTTCCAACCCAAGTAAAAGCGAGTCAACATAGTAAGGGTACTATGCTACATATTGGCCTCACAACATGCACGATGTCAAAAAGGGATTGGCCACAAACATGCATGGTATCATAAGGGGTTTGGCCTCAAAATATGCATAGCATCATAAGAGAATTTGGCCACTAGCATGCATAGTATCATAAGGGAATTTGGCCATAAACATGCATAGTATCATAAGGGAATTTGGCCACAAACATGCATAGCATCATAAGAGAATTTGACCACAAGCATGCATGATAACATAAGGGGTTTGGGTTCATTTACATGCATAAGCCCCAAAGTCAAGTCTTTGCCAATGTTTCACAAGTCAAATGGTTCCTAAAGGTTCATGCTAGCATTCCATAGATAAAGATTCAAACTTGCAAGATAAACTAGGTTAATCATAACATGAATAGCATGATTTAGTCACTAAGCATAGCCAAAAGTCATAGGTTCAAGCAAAAGATGCATGACAAGGTTCATATAGGCTAGCATACTTGGTTTAATCTCGTTTTATTCCATTCCATCATTAAAACTACCGTTTAGATCTAGAAGTAGCTAGAAATTACTTAGCGAGGCTTAGGGAAAGATCATGAATCATCTTGTCGAAGAAAGGTGGCTCCTTTGTTGAAGAAGCGTCATGAAACTCGCATAGCAACGTTGATCCCTCCTTGATTTGGTGTTGCAAGCTTGCACCTTTTGATTTGGTGAAGAAAGGAGCCTCTTTTAGCATAGAAAAAGCTTAGAAGACTTAAGCTTTCATGAGGAAGAAGAAGAAGGTCATGTCATGAAGGTGGAGGCCATGACCAAGAAGAATTTTGGCATAGTTTAGTTGTAGGATCAAATAATGAGGGTTTAAAGGTTAGGTTAGGGGTCTTTTTATAGAGATTAGGATTAGTTTTAGCCATAGGATTAACCCCAATTCAGATCCTAGCCATCAAAATCCGTCACAAGCCAACAAATCAGACCCAAAACATGTCTTGGGGAAGAAGTCAGGTGCACCAGGCCAAAACTGGTCTGGCCACCTGTGTCGACTCCCAAGTCGACTTGGGGGCGGGGGGGGGGGGGGGGGGGGGGGAGGGGGAAGGGTGGTGTCGACTCTAGAGTCGACACCCCTTTGACCAGGGTTGACTTTTTGAATTTGAGTCTGTTTTAAACTCTGAAAATTCTGAAAACTTCGACGGACCATATCTTGGTCATACGGACTCCGATTCTCGAAAACTCGGACTCTATTTCGCGTATTTTTCCGAGACGAACGCAATGGCACAGCCCGTTTCCCTTGATTCAGATTTTAAAATTAAATTCTGCCTTGATTCTTGTCTTAACACGTTATAAAAATTCGGGTTGTTACATTCTCCCCTCCTTTAAGGATTTCGTCCCCGAAATCTCCAAGTTAGGAAGAACATATCCTACCATCCATCATCCATCTACTCAAAACATCATCCGCAGGCAACCATTGTCCTTAGATGATTTCTAATGCCATATGAACATATGCAAAACGTGTGTGTACATGCTCCTTAGCTAATGCTAATGATCAGGCCTGAATGATCTTCCTAATGCAAAATATGTTTAGTGCCATGAGTCCAACATGTATGCATATAGTCCTAGTCATATAAGTACTATATGCGTGCACAAACATTCATCCACATGCAACATCCACATGACAACACATTCGATTTCATCCATAAACAAGTATAAATACTCGTGCATATGCAACATGAAACGTGACCGCGTCAATCTAGTATCTAATGTGTATTCACGCATCCACGAGCAACCACTTGCAACCATTTGCAACCATATCAATCATAACATGTTTCAAATACATGTTTACATCCATAGAGTTCTTCCTAAGGTTCTCAAGAATGGATCGAGAAGATAAACAAGACAAACTCCTTACGGGGTTTGTAACAGAAACAGGACCGAGAGGATATCCACCAAGCGATAGCGTGCAAGCAAGCTCTACAGGTGGACCAAAGATCAAAGATATACTCTAAAAAAAGAGAGACATGATGCGCGCGTCTAAGCCGCATTTCCATGAGCTTAATTCCATTGTGCCTTGACCGCCTTTGACTTCATGATTTCGTAGCTCTTTGATTCCTATTTCCAAGGTATAAGTTGGAACTCATTTCACTGTCGCCTCTCGTTCCATTTTCATTTATTCTTTCCCTAGTATACTTGGCTCAACCATATCTACGTACTCATGCAAGCTCTCCAAAATTTACTAGTGAATTCTGGATCTCGTTTACCAATGCCAATCCATGTTACCACGTGCACTTACTAGGGTGATTCCTATAACCCATGCTTAAGCGGAATGAACCATCCGCCTTAGTGGCGAACGTTACTCTATCGAATCAGAGATTTCCGATAAATGCATCAAGAGATTCTAGGTAACTAACCATGACAGAACCCAAAATGTTACACGAGACTTCGAGGGTATTACCAAGGCAAGTTAAGAGTTTGACTACCCTCCTTTCAAAACCGAGAATGGCATCCCTTACTGGATAACCACTTCATCCCTAGAATGCATCCATAGTTCAACAATAGAAGCATTGTTTTTAATCTCAACACTTGGCATAGATGTTCTCAAATCCAAACAAGTCATAGATAAATGGACCAACTCTCCAACCAGATTTGGGGACTAAAGTGGGATCTTCTACCATGCTAGTACTAAGGTGCAAAGACTTAACTATCGAAGCAGACTTAAATGATGCGATGATCAAAACAAAGTCTGGACGAGATGATAGAAAAGAAAGGCTAAACCTTTAACAGAAACAGTACCATTTCTCTTAGGTACGGTAGAAATGAGAGCATACAATTGCCCTCTCGCTGATCTTGTCCTTATATTCCTTTGTGGATCAAGCCATACCAACAAGTTACTTATTCTTAAGCCCGTGTCCTTCATCCTTGCTCTTATTATCCCTTCTTATAACTTCAGTAACAGGTCTCTCGAGAACTTCCTCCATCGCACGGGAAAATACTTACGTAGCTAGACAAGGATTAGTCGTAGTTAAAACTACTGTGACTACAGATGGAGGAAAGAAAGGAAAATAGATTCGATCAAGGAAACAAAGGATAGTGCTGGTGGCTTTTGGGGAATAGCCTTTAAAAACTTTTCTTGAAAAATGCTTCTTTGTAAACGGTTTCTCAAATAGTTTTCAGAAGGTTTTAAAAACTTTTGCCCAGTCTGGTAACCTTCTGCTCTGATACCAAATGTAACACCCCACCTCCGCTAGGGTCACTCATAAAGGGAATGCACTAGGTTTGGTGAAGCATTATCGAG
This sequence comes from Allium sativum, assembly GCA_030737875.1. Classification (NCBI taxonomy): domain Eukaryota; kingdom Viridiplantae; phylum Streptophyta; class Magnoliopsida; order Asparagales; family Amaryllidaceae; genus Allium; species Allium sativum. The sequence continues at coordinate 495,554,080 of CM060909.1, forward strand.
GTAAACATGTACAGAAATATTACAAGACAGAACATATACAAAACAGCGGAAGTAAAACAAATTTCATTATCTTATAAAATAAGGTCTAAAGCCTTTTACATCAGAATACATCAAAACCTCTCTTGCAATAGTAAAGAAGCATAAAACCTTTTCATAAATTATTCCCCAAAATAAAGTGGTGAAGCAGCCATAGTCAAGAGAAGACCAAGCTATACATGATGACCTTCAAGCATAAGAGGTCCGAACTAAACAACATCATTCCCTCCCTGAAAACCTGGGGGGGAAACGGAAGACAAAGAGGCGAAAGAAAACGAGGTCAGTCATAAAGACTGGTAAGTCCTATCTACTTCCAGTATAAAAACAGGTAAAGGTAACATGACATGCATAAACTGAAAGTAAACATAAGGATGATGACAAGATAGATAAGCTAAACCAAGATAACTGGCTGAACTACTGTAGCAAGATAGGCTAAGGTATCATGATAAACTACGTGTCAAGATAAATCAAGGAATCACGGCGTCAGGTTTCTATCAAGTATACTATCCCAAGGTATCTATCATGTATAACATCCCACGGTATTTATCATGTATAACATCCCAAGGTATTTATCATGTATATTTGCTCTGCACCTCTCGTACTAGTATCCCAACCCGCGTCATGCGTTAACTATGAATGTCCCTTGCCCAATGTCATGTAATGGTCCATGTCAACCTAATATATAACATATGTAGGTTTTCCCAACTCGTATGTTTCTTTCCATGTATAAGTTCAGTCCTCTGCCGTAGGCCGTACGGGCTTTCCCATGTAAATCTATACCACCTCAACGTAGTACCATTTTATCCTTTAAGTTATTTTGGACTGTCACCCTTGATCTAGTTATGTTTCCTTACCATGAACCATCGCGCTTTCACTTAGGATTTATGCCACCTATGACCACTAGGGATTATGCTACCTAATGAACGTTTCCGTGTCTCGGTTTGGGTTCAAGCCACCTAGGGCCACTAGGGATTATGCCACCCGTCAACCGCGCCCTTTATCCCGCGTATGTATCGTGAATCGTTTTCCATGTCTAGACGCACATGTTCCTCAATGTGCCATCCGAGTTCCGTGCCAGGGCAAATCAAGAAATACGGAACTCGATCGGGAGCTTTAAGTCGTCTGCTGATGCAGATATCAAGGTATGTTTTTGTACCCGTGGCTATGGTCCCACGTGACCCCTCCCTCAACTACTGAAAGGCAATCCAAGAAAAATCATGTATGAGAACCACATCCCGGCCCCTCTATAGCCCCACTTTCCTACGGGCCAACCTCACCCATGACTCGATAGCAAGAACATGGTCTGTTGGAGGTTCTCTGCCTTTCCGTACATACACGATTGACTAAAGATGGTAGGTAGTCGACGACGTGCTATCCAGGGCAAAAATCAAGTATCGTCGACTCCACGCTAATCCATCCCAGTCTTTAGGTCGCTCGCATAACAACCAAGGCATACTCTTGGCTCTTCTATCGCATACCTTAACCTCTGTGAGGACGGGTTTCATGGACCACCTGCCACCTCACAGAGGGATACCAAGAGTACCCTCACGTCCCCCGAAGCTACCGCTTCGTCACCCAGTTCGTTGGAGCCTTTATCCAAGTCGGATAATTTGCTCCTCCTCGTGTGTTTAAGCGATGACCTACCATATCGGGTTACTCATCCATTCATGAACTAGTCCCATGTCCTTGGCTAAGAATTATTACTTAGTTATACTTAACTAAGGTTTACCACTTAGCTTCTTTTCCCCGTTACCCTTGATTAACCATGATTTTCTACCTAGTTCCTCTAACTAGGGTTTTGTCTATTGGGTTAGGTGTTGTTATTCAGGTTCATGACTTAGCCCGCCTACGAATCATGTCAAGATTGGCTAAGTATTTAAGTTCAAGGCTTAGCCCTACAAGGTGGTTAAGTATACCAAGAAGCGCATGACTTAACCCTATCAAGTCAAATTGGTTAAGTATTGGTTTGTCTTAACCCTATCAGATTATCGTGTTAGATTGATTAAGCATAGATTATCTTAATCGCATCAGATCATCGAGTCGGATTGGTTAAGTATGGGTTAACTTAACCTCATCCACTAATCGTACTACAAGGGTTAAGTATATTCAAAAGGTCTTGTGACTTAACCCTATCAAGTCCATATGTTAGATTGGTTAAGTATAGGTTACTTAACCGCATCAAATCATCATGTATAATTGGTTAATTTTAAGTTACTTAACCCCATTAAATTATCATGTTAAGTTGGTTAAGTATTGGTTGCTTAACCTCATTGAATTACCAAGTTTAGATTGGTTAAGTGTTTAACTTAACCCCATCGAATTACCGTGTTTAGATTAGTTAAGTATAGGTTACTTAACCCCATCTAATTACCGTGTTTAGATTAGTTAAGTCTAAATTACTTAACCCCATCTAATTACCAAATCGGATTAGTTAAGCGTAAATTACTTAACCCCATCTAATTACCAAGTCGGATTAGTTAAGCGTAAATTACTTAACCCCATCCCCTAGTTGTCTTGTATGGTTAAGTGTCATTAAGAAATCAAGCCCGGTCCCACTTAACCTACCCATTCGTGTCATATCGGTTAAGTGCCATTAGTCAAATTTACTTAACCTTATCATGTGGCATTAATTTAATTAATGCACTCTCAACCTCTCACATTAGACCTTGTTGTGGTTACTAGTTAAGCCGGGCGGGTCCGGGTAGTTTTACACCACAACCTAGTCTAACCTCGGGTCTTAATCGCGACATGACCAACTTCTCACATTGGATCCTATTGTTTGTAGCCACTAGTTAAGCCGGGCGGGTCCGGGTAGATATATGCTACAAACTCAACCCAACCTCGAGTTGCCCACTTTCATGTTTGGTCTAGTGTCATATTACACTTACAACCCACATGTGTCTAGTTTCAAGTCCCATGTTTACCCCACATGTCATGCCCACATTTAGGTGTATCATAAGTGTCATATTTCCATGAAACCCCATGTCAAATTATCATGTCATAATCACGCACGTCTAACCTACTCCAAAGCGTGTTTCCAACCCAAGTAAAAGCGAGCCAACATAGTAAGGGTACTATGCTACATATTGGCCTCACAACATGCACGATGTCAAAAAGGGAATGGCCACAAACATGCATGGTATCATAAGGGGTTTGGCCTCAAAATATGCATAGCATCATAAGAGAATTTGGCCACTAGCATGCATAGTATCATAAGGGAATTTGGCCATAAACATGCATAGTATCATAAGGGAATTTGGCCACAAACATGCATAGGATCATAAGAGAATTTGACCACAAGCATGCATGATAACATAAGGGGTTTGGGTTCATTTACATGCATAAGCCCCAAAGTTAAGTCTTTGCCAATGTTTCACAAGTCAAATGGTTCCCAAAGGTTCATGCTAGTATCCCATAGATAAAGATTCAAACTTGCAAGATAAACTAGGTTAATCATAACATGAATAGCATGATTTAGTCACTAAGCATAGCCAAAAGTCATAGGTTCAAGCAAAAGAGGCATGGCAAGGTTCATATAGGCTAGCATACTTAGTTTAATCTCGTTTTATTCCATGCCATCATTAAAACTACCGTTTAGATCTAGAAGTAGCTAACTTACTTAGCGAGGCTTAGGGAAAGATCATGAATCGTCTTGTCAAAGAAAGGTGGCTCCTTTGTTGAAGAAGCGTCATGAAACTCGCATAGCAACGTTGATTCCTCCTCGATTTGGTGTAGCAAGCTTGCACCTTTTGATTTGGTGAAGAAAGGAGCCTCTTTTAGCATAGAACAAGCTTAGAAGACTTAAGCTTTCATGAGGAAGAAGAAGAAGGTCATGTCATGAAGGTGGAGGCCATGACCAAGAAGCATTTTGGCATAGTTTAGTTGTAGGATCAAATAATGAGGGTTTAAAGGTTAGGTTAGGGGTCTTTTTATAGAGATTAGGATTAGTTTTAGCCATAGGATTAACCCCAATTCAGATCCTAGCCATCAAAATCCGTCACAATCCAACAAATCAGACCCAAAACATGTCTTGGGGAAGAAGTCAGGTGCACCAGGCCAAAACTGGTCTGGCCACCTGTGTCGACTCCTAAGTCGACTCTAGAGTCGACTTGGGGGGGGGTGGGGGGGGGTGTCGACTCTAGAGTCGGAACCCCTTTGACCAGGGTTGACTTTTTGAATTTGAATCTGTTTTAAACTCTAAAAATTCTGAAAACTTCGACGGACCATATCTTGGTCATACACACTCCGATTCTCGAAAACTCGGACTCTATTTCGTGTATTTTTCCGAGACGAACGCAATGGCACAGCCCGTTTCCCTTGATTCAAATTTTAAAATTAAATTCTGCCTTGATTCTTGTCTTAACACGTTATTAAATTTCGGGTTGTTACAACCTTGGAAACTGCAAAGGATCTCTGGACTACTTTGGAGAGCAAGTATCGCATATCCGAGGTAAGTTATAAAAAAATTCTTATTTGTAATTTTATGGATTTCAAAATGGTCACTAACTAGTCCATAATTGGACAAGTGAGTGAAATCTTACTGTTGGTGAATCAACTTAAAGATGACGGTATTGATCTCCCTGAATCTTTTGTTGATGTAGTTATTATTTCGAGACTCCCAAATTCATGGAATGATTATAAGAAAAAATTGAAATGTGTGGAAACGGATAAATTACTGATAAATTAAAGCCTAAGAATGAGACATAGTTTAAGAAGAATAATAATTCCAAGAACAAAAAGAAGGGTGGCTGTTACTATTGTAATAAACCCAGTCACTGTGCCCAAGATTTTCGTCTTCGGAAGGAACAACAAAAAGCGAATGTGATCGAAGAAAAGCTTGTGGTTGTCGTACAAGAGACGAACTCCGTTAGTGGCATTGATAATGACTGGTGGCTCGATACTAGTGCAACCATTCATGTTTGCAAAGACCGTAATCTGTTCAAGACTTACGAAGAAAATAATGGAGAATCGAGCGAAGTTACTGGCGCAAACAAAGTTACAAGCAAAGTTCTGGGAAATGGCATAATTGAACTTACATTCACCTCTGGGAAAGTTCTTACCTTAGTAAATGTATTTTATGTACCTGATATGTGTAAGAATTTGGTTTCTGGATACCTTCTTAATAAAGAAGGATTCAAGATAGTGTATGAGTCTAATAAGTTAGTGTTGTCCAAGAACAACAAATTTATTGGACAGGGATATTCTTGTAACGACATGATTAAGTTGAATCTAATGAAGAAATCTTCTGCTTATATTGTTGATTCTGTTCATTTATGGCATGGTATATTAGGTTATGTTAATTATAAATCTCTTAGAAACATGCATAAATTAGGATTAATTTCTGATTATGATTTCGATTCCATCTCTAAATGTGAAATTTGTGTTCAAGCAAAAATACACCGGAAATCCTTTAAATCTGTAGAAAGGAAAACTGGTTTGCTTGATTTAGTATATACTGATGTGGGTGACTTGAAAATTCATATCACCTATGGTGGTAACCAATACTATATTACATTTATTGATGATTATACTAAATATGCATATGTGTATCAATTGAAATCAAAAGATGAGGCCTTTGATAAATTCAAAATTTACAAAGCAGAAGTCGAAACATAATTAGGAGTTAAAATTAAAGTGTTACATTCAGATCGTGGTGGTGAATATTTTTTCAAATGGTTTTACTTTGTTTTGTAAACAAAATGGTATAATTCACCAATGTAATGCTCCTTACACACCACAACAAAATGGTGTTGCTGAAAGGAAAAATAGAACTTTAGTAGAAATGGTTAACACCATGCTCATAAGTTCTAATTTACCTTATAACCTTCGGGGTGATGCTATGTTATCTGCATGTTACATTTTAAATAGAGTACCACTTAAAAAGGATAATATTTCCCCTTATGAATTATGGTTTAGTAGAAAATCAAACCTTACTAGACTTAAAGTTTGGGGTTGCTTAGCATATGTTAGAAAACCTAACCCTAAACGACCAAAGTTAGGTAATAGGGCATTTAAATGTATTTTCATAGGATATTCTCTTAATAGTATTACTTATAGGTTCCTTATACTTGACACCTTATAAGTTATAGAATCTGTAGATGTAGAATTCTTTGAAAATCAAACTATTGAGAATCCATTGAGATCATCTAGTCCAGAACAAACTATGATTAATGATATCAATGACGATGATTATGCTCCTGCTCAAAGCAGCAAGGAAGTGTCAGTATCAGATAATAGTACTGAACACAGGAGAAGTAAAAGAGCGAGAATAGAAAAGGACTACGACCCTGACTTTATAACATATCTCATTGAAGGCAATAAGGACGAAGTCCTTAATGTGACAAGATATGCAATGAACGTTGATGATGATCCCAAAACTTATTTTGAAGCTATGAGTTCCAGAGATTCTAATTTCTGGGAAGAAGCTATCAATGATGAAATGAATTCCATAATGTTAAACCAGACCTGGGTTCTATCTGATTTACCTCCTAGTGCTAAACCTATTGGATGTAAATGGATATTCAAGAAAAAGTTGAATACAAATGGATTCATTGATAAGTTTAAAGCCAGACTAGTCGCTAAGGGATATAAACAAAGACAAGGAGTAGATTATTTGGATACATATGCTCCAGTTGCTCACATATCTTCCATACGCTACTTAATAGCACTTACATCAATTCATAATTTGGTCATACATCAAATAGATATAAAGACAACTTTCTTAAATGGAGATTTAGAAGAAGAGATATACATGGAACACATTGAAGGTTTTATAACCCCATGCCAAGAAAAGAAAGTTTGTAAATTAGTTAAATCTTTTTATGGCCTGAAGTAAGCTCCCATGCAGTGGCATGAGAAGTTTGATAAAGTTGCACTGTCATTTGGATTCATTGTTAATGATGCAAATTAATGTATTTATAACAAATCGGATAACAACGGTTATGTTATAATATGTTTATACATTGATGACATGCTAATATTTGATTCAAATATATCCTATGTGAATGAAACTAAAAAGTTTCCATCTTCTAAATTTGATATGAAAGATCCAGGAGAGGCTGATGTAATTTTAGGAATTAAAATAATTAGGAAAGCGGGGAAGTTATTACTAACTCAATCGCATTATATTGAGAAGTTCCTAAAGAAGTATGGTCATTATGATGATAAACCAGCAACAACTCCTTTAGGTCCAAGTATCAAATTATAAAAGAAAACTGGACGTATCATTTCTCAACTTGAGTATTCTGGTGTTATAGGGAGTCTTATGTATGCTATGCATTGCACTAGACCCGACATCGCACATGCTATAAGTGTATTGTGTCGATTTACGAGTAACCCAGGTTTCGAACACTAGAAATCCATTTCCAGAGTTTTAGATTATTTGAAAGGAACCATTAACTATGGTTTATCTTATAAAGGATATCCTGCCGTAATAGAAGGATATAGTGATGCAACCTAGAACAATGTAGAATCCAAATCCATGTCTACAACTGGATGGATAGTTACATTAGCAGGCGCTTCTGTATTTTGGACTTCCAAGAAGCAGACCCGTATATCTGATTCAACTATGTTGTCAGAATTGATTCATTAGCAGATGCATGTAAAGAAGCGGATTGACTTAAGAATTTGTTAATGGAAATCCCATTACGGAAGAAGCCATCTCCAGGAGTCTTGATTAACTACGATATTCAAGCAACAATTTATAGTATCTCTAATAAAACATATAATGGGAAGTCTAGACATGTGAGTCTAAGACATCAGATGGTAAGATAGCTACCCAAAAGTGAAGTTATAACTGTTGACTTCACAAAAACAAAGAAAAATTTGGCTGACTGTAAGGACCCGAAACTTCCCCGTGAAGGAAAGAATGGATTGCTTTGAGGATAAGACGAACCGGAACACAAACAGAAGAACATTTCATTGCTTATTACAACAACTCCATCAAAACAAAAGAATATACAGTGTATGAATAAATACTACACATTTACTAAATATCAGAGATTTACAAATTACAATGCAGCGGAAAAATAATACAAAACACAACTGAAAGAAATACACGGATAAAGAGCTTTCCGAGTATAGTTCCAGCTGTAAATCAGGATCCTGTGAATATATATCTGCAAAAACCCAACTACTAGCTGCCCGTGTGGAAAATAGGGGCACCCAGAGTTTAGGTTAAAACAATAAACTCCAGGTCAGTCATGTGACTGGTGTGAGAACTAAATAGTTATTAATCTTTATTTTAAAGTTTGGTAAATCAAGGGACCAAGCCATATAACACGGAACGGGTTTCCTCCCAAGAATACCAGTGCATAAAACAAACAGCGCAATGCCAAATAAAGAACAATGAAGCTATTATAAGACTCAGATCCCATCACACAATGCAACGCAAGCCGGAGGATAGAGTTTTTACTTTATAATAGCCAAAAATGCTTGATACGTGAAATTTCATATTTTATTATTACTATAAGTGTATAGTGTCAAAACAATTTCAATCATAAGTGTCAAGCATAGACGGCATAAGTGCCCCATCCCACTATGTCGCCATATATAGGATTACAACTAAAACCGAAATGTCGTATTGGAAGTTGGATTCCATCTGTGAACCAAGGCAAGGGATCGTCCTTACCGCTTCGAGACGCTCTAGCCCGCCCCACAGGATTAGAGCTCGAGTGACCCTTGGATCGTCAGGGCCGGTCCACACAAAGTGGATTAAAATGCCTGAACAATGCGTTTCCCCGCCCTATGGGGCGAAAACTAGTCATATCCCGACCAAACCATCGTCCTCGGAACGACCGATATAACCGAGAAGCCTCGCTATCCATCATCCGCATAAGTAAAATGTCAGGGCTTGCAAAACGCTGACACCACACCTAGATAGAAGGAAACGCATGTCCTCCCTGAAGTCCTATCCCATTTCTGGTTCACACCGGGGTGTGGGGCTCGCGAATAAACGCTACAAAAAGTTATGCTATATCAAAGTCGTGCTTTGGTCATCAACCACAAGACTCCGCTTTTAAACAGAAGCCATGATCATTTGCATTTCAGCATGCCATACAGGCAATTCACGCTATGCAACCGATACCTATCAGTCACACAGAATGAAATCCGATGTCAGACACACATCCATTTACAAGTTCGTTCTGGGTTTGAATGAAACCGGAGGCACCTTATTCCTCATCCCGTATGTCCAATACAGGAGAGAGGCCCTCGCATATCCAGTCGATCTCCAAGTATGTTTGGACGATCACCACTTATTACCTCGTCTTGGGTGTACAGCCCAATCAAGACATCAGTAATCATCCAAACGATGTGAAGACCTCCGGTCTTGTACCACCGTCTTCATCCTTGACATATCGTCAAATCAGTTATTCATAATGGGATAAACCCAATCTTTCTGAATAACTCGTGTATATAATAAACATGTGCTATAAAAACACAACATACGCCTCATTCCAATCCAGAATATTTCTTTTTAAAATATTCATATCCTTTGTGAAAGGTTCCCATTAATTTTATCAAAGATAAATTCTTTAAATTTATTCTTTAATATTCCTTTAGATATCATTTCAAACCAAATTATGGTTTATCCAAACAAGTCGGGATTAGCGATCCTTACCGAAGTAATCATTTGTTTTAATTTCCCAATCCCAACCTATACATCCCATGAAGTAAAACTGGAAATACTTCATATCTAACACCACGGTGTTATCGGTAAAATTTATTACCATTTCGCGTTCAAATCTAATTAAAGATTTAAGTATCACCTAGAGCAAAACTGGTGATACTCCATTCTCGATAATTTCTTGAACTTGATAATTTTAGTTATCAAATTCACCTTTCAATCTATTTAAAGATTCATTAAAACTCTAATTCAGTTTTAATTTCCAAAAATCAATACTTAATGGTTATTCACAGTTAAGAAATCAATCTTATCTTTAACTGGGTTAAATAACTAATGTCATTTAAAACACAGCTCACGATAAACCCAAAATCACATTCCATTAACAATGGAATCTTCACGGAAAACAGATCAATATATATAATCGATACGAACTTCCATATCCAACCGTTACAATAAATGGAATAACGACAAAGCCTCTTAAATTCCATATATAGTAACAGTCTTCCTCTACAGAAGTCCACTTCGATTATTACCAAACCGAATTCCATTCCATTCCAAATTATTTTATTAAATTGGAAAACTTCACTTTGGAAATTTTCCTTTAAATCTTAACAAAAGGTTTATAAATTCCAAATCACATTTCACTGTAAATCGGGTTAAAGAACGAGTGTCGTTAAAAACACAGTTCACGATAAACCCAATTCACATTCCATTTTATTCCAATTATTAAATATAATTGGAAACCCTAACAATCTTAATTAAAAGATTTATTCTCTTCATATGGGGTTCAAGAATAGTGTTATTGAAGACACCATTCACAACAAACCCAAAATCCCATTTGATATTAAATACAAGGCTCTGAATAGAAAATATATCGGCTTATATTCAATATCAAATACTACAACCAACAAATATCGTACTGGAAATAATGAAATAAATATATCTTTCAAATTTTCATAACAATATCTGTATAATCACGTAATCCAACATCGAAATATTCCGAAGACAATTTCGATTCAAATCCATTCCAATTTATATATTGGAAATCCTGGTTATTTTTAAAACCGTTTCAAATCCAATTTATTTATTTAAAAATATTGGATTACAGTTCTAGTTAATAACTAGTTCATTTCGATAAAAATCTATTTTTATCTTTTCAAATATGAAAATTTTCATCCCAATTCTTTCAAAATCATTTCTTATGATTTTACACTAATTACTGATGTTTTTAATAATTTTATCAAGGCACGTACAGTCGATTTCCATGAATGACCATCGAACTGCACTTATAACGACCTTTTCCAAATTTTATTTGGACATAATTACAAATCCAACTGTTAGATTTCAAATCCCTAATATTAGTCAGAAAGCCCTTTTCGATACAAACCCAAAGGTCCCGGTTTTAGAAGAATCTGACAGTTGGATCTCCCGTAATGTCCATTCGAAGTCAATGGTCGAAATTCACGAACTGCCGCAATGCGGCGCATTCTATTCAGTCCATTATATTATATATATAATATATAATATATAATATATATTTCGTCGATTTCCATTTAAAACGTATTTTATAAATCGTTTTAAATTTGTTTTCAAAACGATTTCAACTTCATATTCAATTTCAAATCAAAATTGAATATTCCATATCATTCCTATATAAATGATAATATTTTCAAAACATTAGATTTTGAAATCAATTCCTTTTCGATATTCATTATAAAAATGAATAAAATCGATATAAATGTCGTTCACGTCAAAATGGCGTTAATCTAATCAACACGGCTTTATATATTTATATATATTCATGTCCATCCCAAATCGGACATCAAAATTAGATTTTGATCTTTTACTGAATATTATTTTAAAATATTCGTTATTTTAAAATATTTGTTCTTTCTGAGCTGGAATCAGACACAGTCAATTACCATATAATGTTGATTATATGGATTTCATACAATACATGTGTACAACAACAACGATAAACCACCAACCATCATCCATAATGCATTCTACACTACATAAGCATAAAACATAAATATTTAACGCTTACAACAGTCTGTCAACCAATCGATCGACATACAACTAAACAATTGGGATTAGGGTACATCAAATATCATCCCAACACCCATGTGGGGTTTCAACCAACAAATACTAAATATTATTCGTGCAGTTGGGTGATGTGTAAAATTTATTGTCCCAATCTATATCAGTCAAATGGGTGAACATAAACATATCGTCAGATTTGTAAATGAATATTTATTTTATTCATATACACGTTAAAAATTATATTTTTTAAGAATAAAATATTTATTCAATTCATTTACACAATAATATAATATTTTTATTATTCTAACATATTTTAGAAAATTTTAGCGACATAACGACACGATATCAAAATCGGGTAATGTCTAGCATTACCCCTCTGCGGATATTGGCTCGTGCCATACACACATAACAATTCTAATCAATTATTTTCACCCAAATTCAACCAAATAATCTAATCAACCATACCAAACAATCAAATAAGTCGTCCATGGTCTGTGGACGATGGGGAACAGTTCATAAACGCAGTTATAAAATAAATAACTGTATAAAAATTATAGTGAGGAGTTCTTACCTTTGGGTTCCACTCCAACAGTCTTTCTTTCTGAACTGTTTGGATTTGTTCAAAATTCCAATGCATCCTTTTCACGTTGTTCATGTATAAAAATCATATTTTTATTGCTTCATTCCAATAAATAAAAATCATATTTTTTATTTCTACTTTATATATTTTTACAACGCTTCTTTCTATATAAAATGTATATTTTTATATTTCTACTTCTTATATAAAGGTCGAATTTTTATTTCGCTACAACTTATATAAAAATCTAATCTTTCTATTTTTAAAAATCATACCTTTCTATCGTTAAAAATCATACCTTTCTATCGTTAAAAAACACAAACTTTCTATAGTTGAAAATATAAACTTCTATCGTTAAAAATATAAAATTTTCATAAATAAAATATAAACCTTTCCCTACATTAAAAATATAATCTTTTTTATTTAATACTATACTTTTAAAAATCCTACCTTTACACGAATAAAAATCCTATCTTTTCATTGTAGAAAATCCTATCTTTTCATTGCAGAAAATAATTAAAAAAAGAATATAAAATTTTACCTTTATCATTGAAGGAGGAGGGTTTCGTGCAGATTCAGGTGGGTGGTGGTGGCTCAGGGAAGGCGCGACAGAGTTCGTCAAGTGGTGGGGTTTTCAGGGGGTGGCGATCTCGATTCTCACGATAGGGGGGTTCGTTGGTTCGATTGGAAGAGAGGGGGTTGCACCGATCGGAGGGGGTTTGGGGAGAGGCGTCATCGCCGGAGTGAGGGGGTGGCGCCGTAGAGTGATGGAAATGTTTTATATTATTTTTATTTTATTTATTTATTCCATAAAGCAAATTTTAATTTCGAACTCAAAATCAAACCTAACGATTGTCTCCCCTAGCTAATTACCCTCATTCCGAATACAATGGGATATGTATCGCAAGCCAATTCAGCTGTTTCGATCAGTTTTCGCTGAACTCAAAATATAAATCTATATATTGAATTTGAACACACATTTCAATTTATCGGGGCCACATACTAACTCTAAAAATTCCAGAAATATTATTTCTAGCTTCGTATTGGCGATTCGGTCCTAACAAAACTAATTTCGTCAAATTTGAAGGCCGTTTGAAAAATGACCATTTTCTGGTCGATCCAAATTGACTGAAACAATTAAAACACGTTTAACTTCGCCACACTCACATATTAATTCCAAAAATTATGTATTTTGGAATCTAGCAATAATTTGACATCCCGGATCTAACAAAGTAGATTCGTCAAAAACGGAGGTCGTTTGCAAAATTTCCATTTTTAAGGGCTATATTTTCCATAGCGACTATTCCGAATTTTCAACTGGGCATAACTTTTTATTCCCGCTATAAAATTTGGGTTTTTTAGATTCTTTGGAAAGATATTTTCAAATAGATTCAAATATTTCTGGTTTCACTAAAATCCATTTAATTTTGATTCCTGTACATTCATTTGAAATTTGAAATCGAATTTTCACACTACTGCGCGATTTCCAATTCCTTTTATATAATTAAAATAAAATTTATATTCTAACTTCGATTCAAATAAATATATACATTCTAGTTCTATTCATAATAAATTTATCATCGTTATTATTTAAAATAATTCATTTTAAATATTCAAAATTCATTAAAATTGCCAAAATAAAAAATTTAAATTGGTTCTGATTTTCCAGGTTGTTACAATCTCCCCCACTTAAAATATTTTCGTCCTCGAAAAGGAACGGAGCTGAAAGTTGTTTAACTAACCAACTCAACTCTCATTATTTTAATTATGGCTTAAGTTCTTCAACTTTTCATTTTCTAAGAACTTCTCAAATTTTTCAAAAATTTGGCTGACACCCTAAATTTTTGAAAAATTTCACCATATCCTCCTTTGTACGGGTGCACCGGAAATATCCCCAAACTGCCACACAGGCCCTCTCATCTCACAAAAAAAGAAAAATCCAAGCGGCTAGCCAACGGCAAGCCAATCGGCTCATAAAATCATCAAAAATCCCAAGAAATACAATAAACATGTACCTATTTGTCGGGCATACAATTTTATTCCTGTTCTCTAGCCTCCTTGCTATAACCTGTTCAATGTATATACATGTATATGCATGCAATTCCAAACAATTTTCAATTCAGTTCTATATTTGATCAATTTAGCCCAAATTTACCATACACCTACATGTTGGTTCAAATGAATAATCACGCTACGAAATCATCAATTAGTTGATTAACGTTTCAAACACATAACTTTAATACGTAGTCAAAAATCATATTTTTGATGCCAAATCACAACAAATCATCCTATGTACGTTTTGGTTCTCACACCATTCAATTGGAAACATATAGGTATCCCACTTTCGTCACTCGAATACAAATGCTGATGACGTCGTGGCATCATCAGGATCATCTCCGGGTGACTAGAGTGTGATTATGTATCTTTTTAGCATATTAAAATTTTGAATACACGTAGATCACACGTATATGCAAAATCTTTATATATTGGATTGTCCAAATTCAATACAAATAAATATTCAAATACGTTGAATAAGGTTTAAATTTTCAAAACAATATTTATTTTCATTTTTATTTTAAAAATAACACTCTTCCGACTCATTCTAGGATACTACTGATCCCATCTCTAACGAGTCATTCCCATTGGATATTACTAATCCAATCTCTGATGAATTCATTCGTTCGATTCTAATGTGCCTTGTTCTCTGAGCTCTGCAAACCAAAGCTCTGATACCACTGCAAGGACCCGAAACTTCCCCGTGAACGAAAGAACGGATTGGTTTGAGGACATGACAATCGGAACACAAACAAAAGAACATTTCATTGCTTATTACAGTAATTCCATCATAATACAAGAATATACAGAGTATGAATAAATACTACACATTTACTAAATATCAGAGATTTACAAATTACAATGCAGCGGAAAAATAATACAAAACACAACTGAAAGAAATACACGGATATAGAGCTTTCCGAGTATAGTTCCAGCAGTAAATCAGGATCCTGTGAATATATATCTGCAAAAACCCAACTACTAGCTGCCCATGTGGAAAATAGGGGAACCCAGAGTTTAGGTTAAAACTTTAAACTCCAGGTCAGTCATGTGACTGGTGTGAGAACTAAAACAGTTATTTAAAGCTTTACTTTAAACGAGAGTAATTCAAGGGACCACGCCGTATAACACGGAACGGGTTCCCTCCCAAGAATACCAGTGCATTGAATAAACAGCACAATGCTAAATAAAGAACAATGAAGCTATTATAAGACTCATGTCCCATCACACAATGCAACGCAAGCCGGAGGATAGAGTTTTTACCTTATAATAGCCAAAAATGCTTGATACGTGAAATTTCATATTTTATTATTATAATAAGTGTATAGTGTCAAAACAATTTCAATTATAAGTATCAATAATAAATGACATAAGTGCCCTATCCCACTATGTCGCCATTTATAGGATTACAACTAAAACCGAAATGTCGTTTTGGAAGTTGGATTCAATCTATGGACCAAGGCAAGGGATCGTCCTTACCGCTTCGAGATGCTCTATCCCGCCCCTCAGGATCAGAGCTCGAGTGACCCTTAGATCATCAAGGCCGGTCCATACGGAGTGGATTAAAATGCCTGAACAATGTGTTTCCCAACCCTATGGGGCATAAACTGGTCATATCCCAAACAAACCATCGGCCCCGGAACGACCGATATAACCGAGGCGCCTCGCTAACTATCATCCACATAAGTAAAACGTCAGGGCTTGCAAAACGCTGACACCACCCCTTGCAAGAAGGAAACGCATGTTCTCCCGGAAGTCCTCTCCCGTTTCTGGTTCACACCGGGGAGTGAGGTTCACAAATCAACGCTACACAAAGCTATGCTATATTAAAGTCGTGTTTTGATCATCGACCATAAGACCCTACTTTTCAACATAAGACTTGATCATTTGCATCTCAGCATGCCACACAGGTAATTCACGCAATGCGACCGATGTCTATCTGTAACACCCAACCTCCGCTAGGGTCACTCACAAAGGGAATGCACTAGTTTTGGTGGAGCATTATCTAGGTAAACATACGCAGAAATATTACAAAACAGAACATATAAAACAGCGGAAGAAAAGCCAAATTTCATTGCTTTAAATTCTAGAAAGTTCTAAAGCCTTTTACATCAAAATGCTATTAAATCCATTACATCAAAATCTGTCTTGCAATAGTAAAGAAGCATAAAACCATAGTCATAAGTCATTCCCCAAGTAAAACAGTAAAGCAGCCATAGCCAAGAAAGGTCCAAGCCATATACGATGATCTTGAAGCAGAAAGAAGTCCAAACTAAGTAGTAGTGTTTCCTCCCTGAGAACCTGGGGGGAGGGGGGAACGGAAGAAAAAGAGGCGAAAGAAAATGGGTCAGTCATAAAGACTGGTAAGTCCTAGTGACTTTCAGCATAGAAACAAGTAAAGATAGCATGACATGTATAAACTGGAAGTAAACATAAGGATGATGACAAGACCGGCAAGTTAAACTAAGATAACAAGATAAACTATGCTAACCAGATAAACTATGGTAACAAGATAAACTATGCTAACCAGATAAACTACGTATAGCATCGCATGTTTAACATTCTCTGCACCAATACTAGTATAACAGAATTAGATGTTATCCTAATGTTTAAACAGAAATGGAAATAGAAAGAGTGATCTTACAGAAATGGTAATGGGCTTTTACCTCCCTAACAGAAACAGAAACAGAAATGGGCCTTTACCACCTGTACTAGTAACCCAACCCGTGTCATGTATTAACTATGAAATGATCCCTTGCCCAATATCATGAAATGGCCCATTACTTGGTCCCACGAAACGATCTATTAACCGATCGGCTCCCTACAAGTTCTAGCTCGTCATGTGTCTGTGTCATACGGCCCTATCACGAATGTAGTTACCTGTGCTAGGTCCACCATAGGGTGTATCAAGGCCTAGGATGCCAACCACCGACACGAATCAAGCACGCACAGTGTAAACC
The DNA here is from genome assembly GCA_030737875.1 of Allium sativum. Lineage (NCBI taxonomy): Eukaryota > Viridiplantae > Streptophyta > Magnoliopsida > Asparagales > Amaryllidaceae > Allium > Allium sativum. Next base: position 495,571,376 of record CM060909.1, read on the forward strand.
TATTGGTACCCAATGCCTGCTTTTTCAACTCCGGACTACGTGCACGACCATAGTCCGCCTGAACCTACAATGGCGCACCAACTCAGCCGTCGTTCTGGTCTCTTACAATCAACCCAGTAATCGTGCCCCACTCTGCCTAGTTCCAGGGTACCGTGATACATCTAGTGGGTTACTGTTGAAAAGGACCGCGTAACTAGGGTTTCCGTCCAGTAGGTTAAGTGTTGTCAATAAAATTCGAGACTTAACCCCATCAGTCTAGCATGTCAAGTTGGATAAGTGTTGTCATTCAAGTTCGTGACTTAACCCGCTTACGTGTCATGTCAAATTGGCTAAGTGTTGTCGTTCAAGTTCATGACTTAGCCCTACAAATCATGTGTCAAGTTGGTTAAGTATATTCAAGCGGTTCATGACTTAACCCTACCAAATCATCGTGTCAAATTGGTTAAGTACATTCAAGCTGTTCATGACTTAATTCTATCAAATCATCGTGTCAAATTGGTTAAGTATATTCAAGCGGTTCATGACTTAACCCTACCAAATCATCGTGTCAAATTGGTTAAGTATATTCAAGCGGTTCATGATTTAACCCTACCAAGTCATCGTGTCAAATTGGTTAAGTATATTCAAGCAGTTCATGACTTAACCCTATCATGTGGCATTAATTCATTAATGCAACCCAAACTCTCACATCAGACCTGTTGTTGTGGTCACTGGATATGCAGGGCAGTTCCGGGCAGATTTACACCACAACTCAGTCTGACCTCGGGTTTCAAGCGCGATATGACCAACTAGCCACATTGGATCCTATTGTTTGCAGTAACTGGATTTTCCAGGCGGTTCCGGGCAGATTTACACTACAAACTCAACCCAACCTCGATTTGGCCATTTTCATGTTTATTCTTGTGTCATGTCCATGTTCAAGATTCATGTCAAGTTCGTGTCAAGTTTTCAAGGCAAGTTTCATGTCAAGCTTCCTATGATTACCAATTTTTCCCAACGTTACCCCATCTATATATTAGGCTAACAATCTTAGCCTAATTTTCTATCCGCATGATTTTTGACATATAATATTAGGCTAAAAACTTAGCCTAATTTAACGTACACAAAATTTGCATAAAGAAATCCATTAACATAACCATGTCATAGGTGTAAACTTGGCATTCTCGGCATAGTCAATATGAAAACCATAGGTGTAAACTTGGCATTCTCGGCATAGTCAATATGAACACCATAGGTGTGTACTTGCAAAGTAATCAACATGAATATCATAGGCACGAACTTGCAACGTGGACTAATTCAACATACATATACGTGAATTTTGACATACATATGTGATATGATTTTACAACCTAAAACTTGCATAACATGATAAACTACGCAACTTGTCATAACAGGTTATATTCCAAGTTCATATACATATGAATAGACTTATTCATTAATTCTCTATTCAACATGATAATATAATAGAACTGCAGACATAGATCAATATCATTCAATTTCACCTATAACATAATAGACATCGTTCTATTATTAATTTAATTCCAAGGTATGACATAACTAAATTGACTAAAACATCATAGGCATATAGATCTGATAATATTATGAACATGAAAAGGTTAGAATAATAATCTAGTTTCAGGAACATGGATAGATCTTACTTAAATAGAAAAATCCCCAAAATCAAGATCCAAGGATAAATAAAGAAAGTCAAGCTTAGATTCAATTTCAAAGTTATAATCCTAGGAAATAACCTCATGGTCATGAATCTTAGGTAATTAGTCACAATTGTCCTTGTCATAGTCATAGGCATAGTCTTATTGTTCATAGTCATAGGCGGTCTTATGTTCACCGTCATAGTCATAAGCATAGTCTTATGTTCACCGTCATAGTCATAGGCATAGTCTTATGTTCACCGTCATAGTAATAGGCAAAATATTATGTCCACAGTCATAGGCATAGTCATAGTCTTAGGCCATTAACAATAGTTTCAATGTCGTAGGCAATATTCCCAATAGTCAAGATCCAAGAAGAAAACAAGAATAGATATGAATCTACATAAATCAATTCCAATTTATAACATGCCCATAGTAGATTTATAGTTTTTATCTAAAAGTAACTAGAACTTACAGATCGTGGTCTAAGAAATTTAAAAGTCAAGTCTAGAAATTAGTCGTCGAATTGTTGCGGTGTCGCTGATATATTCTCTTGAATTGTTGTAGAAGCGTTGATCTTTGATTTGAATCGAGTTTGAATGCCTAAGCTTTAATTTGGAGGCGGCGGCCATGGTTCAAGAGGTGAATTAGCAGCATAGCGATGTAAGAATGATTTGTATTAATTAGGCTAGGTCTTAGGATGTATTTATAGGGGTAGCAACTAGTTTAGGCCCTTAGATTAACCCTAGAATCATTCCGGACCATCAAAACACGTCTCAGGCTTCAAAAATGAGTTATGGGTCAAAACAGGCCGACCAGGTCGACCTGTAACAACCCGAATTTTTAGCAACGTGTTAAGACAAGAATCAAGGCAGAATTAAATTATAAAATCTGAATCAGGATAAACGGGTTGCGCCATTGCGTTCGTCTCGGAAAAATACGCGAAATAGAGTCCGAAATTTCGTAAATCGGAGTCCGTATGAAGAAGATATGGACGAACGAAGTTAGGCAGAAAAACCGAAAACAAGCCAGAATGCACTGGCGCACTTGTGAAGTGCGCCAGCACAAAAATACACTGGCGCACTTGGGAAGTGCGCCCGTGTCGAGCCAGAAACCTGCACAGCCTTCTGGCTTGACCCTGGCTGGCCTGGTGCACCTGTTTTGGCCCTTGGTCTTGTTTTGGAGGCTTGTGACGATTTTTGAGGGCTGGGATCTATCCTGGGGTTAATCTAAGGGTCCTAACTAGCCTAATCTTCTATAAATAAGCCCCTAACCCTCCCCTAAACCCTCATTATTCACTCATGTAACTAAACTATGGCAAAATTTCTACTCTCATGGCCTCCACTCAACTATCCTAGCCTCCACTTCATTTCTATGAGAGGTTTCATGAACATGAGAGTATTAGAGAGTCCCTATGTTAATATGAGAGCCCCTCAAGTTGATTTCAAGACAAAAGCTTTGATCTTTGTTCATAAAGATGGTGTTTTTAGTGATTTGGAGCATCCATCTTTGGGTTTTTGGGTGATGGCATGCATAGGCTTCATCATAAGCTTTAGTTTAATCGATTTAGGCCTTCATAGCAATGTAAGCCCTTCCCTACTCTTAGATATTAACTATGAAGTTAAATGTTCATGTTGAAAGTTTGGGTTTGATTAATTAGAATGATGCATGCTATCATGTTATGCAAGTTTATGAAGTCATTATCTTGATCTTATGAGTTAAAAGCCACAACCTTTATGTTGAAATGTTGCATTATGCAACATGAAAATCTTCATAATCATTATGTCAACTTGCATATGAAGTCATAATCCTTATATGATGATATATGCGAGTTTCTAGCCATCATTCCATGTCTTTTGTCACCATGATTCGCTTATGTACCAAGTTTGGGTTGATGCATGTTTTTGAGGCTTAAGAATGTAACATGCAAGCTAATGAACACATTTGTGCCTCATTTGCCACCATGATTAACTTGTGGCTTAATACCCATTTTTGTCATTCCTTTGCCAAGTCTCTTCTTTTAATCCATCACGTTGTTGCGAACGTATATGCTAGTTTAAAAAGCGTTGGGTCACATTATGGGGAAACATAATGACATGAATATGACTTGGGTAAATGGGTATAAACATGACAACATGTAACGTTAAATATGACATGTGTTTATACTTGAAAACATGACTTGAAGTATAACATGGAAGTTGACATGTAAGTATGCATAAAAACATAAGCTTGGGAATTTACCTATTAAGTTAGGTCTACCCATTGGGAATTTACCTATTAAGTTAGGTCTACCTAATTGCTTGAAAACTTGACTATGAACATGACACTAGACTAAACATGAAAGTGGCCAACTCGAGGTTGGGTTGAGTTTGCAACGTAAAACTACCCGGGACCGACCGGCCTAACTAGTAGTTGCAAACAATAGGACCCAATGTGAGAAGTTGGTCATGTTGTGCTTGAACCCGAGGTTAGACCAAGTTGTGGTGTAAAGCTACCCGGAACCGACCGGCTTAACTAGTAACCACAACAAAGTCTAATGTGAGAGGTTGGGGTGCATTAAGTAATTAATGCCACATGATAGGGTTAAGTTAATTTGATTAATGACTCTTAACCAAATATGACATGGGTAAATGGGTTAAGTAAATTGGTTAGGCTAATGATACTTAACAAAACATGACAAGGTTGGGTAGGTTAAGTGATTTGATTTGCCTAATGACGCTTAACCATTTTTATACGACTAGTGGACGAGGATTAAGTTAACCAACACTTAATCAATCCAACATGATAATTTGGCAAGGTTAAGTAAGTTTTCTTAATGACACTTAACCATACAAGATGATTAGGGGATGGGGTTAAGTAATTTGCACCTAACTAATCCGACACGGTAATTAGATGGGGTTAAGTAATCCACACTTAACTAATCTAAACACGGTAATTCGATGGGGTTAAGTTAAACACTTAACCAATTTAAACTCGGTAATTCAATGAGGTTAAGTAACCAATACTTAACCAACTTAACGTGATAATTTAATGGGGTTAAGCAACTTATACTTAACCAATTATACATGATGATTTGATGGGGTTAAGTAACTTACACTTAACCAATCTAATACGCGGACCTGATAAGGTTAAGTCACAAGACCTTTTTAGAATATACTTAACCATTGTAGTACGATTAGAGGATGGGGTTAAGCCAACCTATACTTAACCAATCCGACTCGATAATTTGATGGGATTAAGATAATCTATGCTTAATCGATCTAGCAAGATAATCCGATAGGATTAAGGTAAGCTAGTACTTGACCAATTTGACTTGATAGGGTTAAGTCATGAGCCTCTGGGTACACTTAACCAACTTGTGGGACTAAGTCTTGAACTCAAATACTTAGCCAATCTTTGACGTGATTCGTGGGCGGGTTAAGTCATGGACTTGAATGATAACACTTAACCCAATAGACAAACCCTAGCTAGAAGAACTAGGTAGAAAACCGTGGTTAATCAAGGATAACGGGAAAGGAAGCTAAGTGGTAAACCTTAGTTAAGGGTAACTAAGTAATAATTCTTAGCTAAGGACATAGGACTAATTCTCAAAACGATGAGTAACCTGATACGGTAGGTCATCGCTTAGTATACGAGGGGGAGCAAGTTATCTGACTTGGATAAAAGCTCCAGCGCACTGGGTGCCGAAGTGGAAGCTTCGGGGGACGTGAGGATATTCTTGGGATCCCTCTGTGGGCTGCCAGGTAATTATACTAGGCCCATGAGAGGTTAAGGTCTGCGTTAGAAGGACCAAGAGTATGCCTTGGTTGCTATGCGAGCAACCTAAAGACTGGGATGGATTAGCGTGGAGTCGACGATTCTTGTTTTTGCCCTGGATAGCACATCGCCGACTACCTACCATCTTTAGTCAATCGTGTACGTACGGAAAGGCAGAGAACCCCCAACAGACCATGTGCTTGCTATCGAGTCATGGGTGAGGTTGGCCCGTAGGGAAGTGGGCTATAGTGGGGCCGTGGAGTGGTTCTTATACATGATTTTTCTTGGATTGCCTTTCAGTAGTTGAGGGAGGGGTCACGTGGGACCATAGCCACGGGTACAAAAACAGACCTTGATATCTGCATCGGCAGACGATTTAAAGCTCCCGACCGAGTTCCGTATTTCTTGATTTGCCCTGGCACGGAACTCGAATGGCACATTGGGGAACATGTGCATCTAGACATGGAAAACGATTCACGATACATACGTGGGATCAAGGGCGCGGTTGACGGGTGGCGTAATCCCTAGTGGTCCTAGGTGGCCAAATCCCAAACCGAGACACAGAAACGTTCATTAGGTAGCATAATCCCTAGCGGTCCTAGGTGGCATAAATCCTAAGTGGACGCGCGATAGTTCATGGTAAGAAAACACAACTAGATCAAGGGTTGCAGTCCAAAACAACTTCAAGGATAAACCGTTTACATGGGAAAGCCCGTACAGCCTACGGCAAAGGACTGAACTTATACATGGAAAGAAACATATAAGTTGAGTAACCTATATATGCGGCATATTAGGTTGACATGGACCATTACACGACTTTTGAGTAAGGGTCATTCACGGATAACACGTAATACAGTTGGGATACTAGTACGGTAGGTGCAGAGCGGATATACAGGATAGATGCCATGGGACGTTATACGTGATAGATATCTTGGGGATATTATACTTGATAGAAACCTGACGATGTGATACCTTGTTTTATCTTGACATCGTAATTTATCATGACACCTTAGTTTACCTGAGTTCAGTAGTTCATCCTGTTATTTTGATTTAGCCTATCTATCTTGTTATCATGCTTATGTTCATCTCAGTTTCTCATGTCAGTTAACTTTACTAGTTTTTATACTAATAGTAGATAGGGCTTACTCAGTCTTTTTGACTGACCCGTTTTGTTTCGCCTCTTTTCTTCCGTTCCCCCCCAGTTTACAGGGAGGAAATACTGTTGTTTAGTTCGGACTTCTTCTGCTTGAAGGTCATCATGGATGGCTTGGACTTTTCCTGGCTATGGCTACTTTACTGTTTTTATTTGGGGAATAATTTATGAAAAAGTCTTTATGCTTCTTTACTATTGCAAGACAGGTTTTGATGTACTCTGATGTAAAAGGCTTTAGACCTTATGTATTCATGTTTATGAAAGTTTGATTTTACTTCCGCTACTTTATATGTTCTGTCTTGTGATATTTCTGTGCATGTTTACCAATAATGCCCCTCTAAAGCTAGTGCATTCCTTTGCGAGTGACCCTAGCGGAGGCGGGGTGTTACACGACCTGTAAGGGGGGAGGTCGACCACATGGTCGACCTGGGAGTTAGGTCGACCTGGTCCCCAGGTCGACCCCAGGTCGACCCCAGGTCGACCTGCCTGGTCCTGTGCTGCCTAAAATCTGCTGAATTTTCTACAGGCCATAACTTCTTCATCCGGACTCATATTTTCGAAAACTCGGACTCTATTTCATGCAAAATTTCGAGACAAACGCAATGGCGTAACCCATTTCCCTTGATTCTTATTTTAAAATTTAATTCTGCCTTGATTTATGACTTTAACATGTTATAAAAATATGGGTTGTTACATTCTCCCCTCCTTAAAGGATTTCGTCCCCGAAATCTTCAAGTTAAGAAGAATGTGTCCTACCATCCAATCATCCTTCTACTCAATCATCAATCACAGGCATCCATTGTCCTTAAGAGATTTCTAATGTTGTATGAACATATGCAGAAAGTGTGTGTATATGTTCCTTATCTAATGCAAATGATCAGGCCTGTTTGATCTTCTTAATGCAAAATATGTTTAGTGTCATGAATCCAACATGTATGCAAATAATCCTAGTCACATAAAAACTATATGTGTGCACAAACATTCATCCATATGCAACATCCACATGATAACACATTCAATTTCATCCATAAACAAGTATAAACACTCATGCATATGCAATATGAAATCGTGTCTGAGCCGATCTAGTGCCTAATGTGTGTTATGCAACCACGAGCAACCACTTGCGACCACTTGCAACCATTTGCAAACATCAACCATAACATGTTTCAAATACATGTTTCCATCCATATGGTTCTACCTAAGGTTCTCAAGATAGGATCGAGAAGATAAGCAAGATAAAACAAAGCATCAAGGAGGAGAAGTTAAAAATGTACCCCCAGAAGGTCCTGCTTGCGGGGCTTGTCCTTACTTCTTAGGGCAGTTCTTGCTGATATGTCTAGTTTCACCACACTGAAAGCATGCTCCCATCTTCATCTTCTTCTTGCTAAAATCCTGGACTATATTCCCTTCAATACCGCAGAAGTGGCACTTTCTTTTCTCACGTGTCTTGTTGTCATTGTTGTTGTTGTTCTTGCCTCCTTTCTCGGAGTCTTTCTTCTTGTTTTGAGAATCATTCGCCTTAACTTATCACTCATACCTTTCCTATGTAACATGTTAACAATCCTCATGGAAACAATCTCCATCATACGAAAAGCCCTCTATGTAGCTAGAAAGAAGATTAGCTGCAGGTAAAAACTACTGCGACTACAGATGGAGAAAAGAAAGGAAAAGGGATTCAAACAAGGAAACAAAGGATAATGCTAATGGCCTTTGGGGAATAGCCTTTAAAAATAAAACTTTTCATGAAAAATGCTTCTTTATAAACGGTTTTGAAAATAGTTTCAGAAGGTTTTTAAAAGCTTTTGCCTAGTGTGGTAACCTTCTGCTCTGATACCAAATGTAACACCCCACCTCCGCTAGGGTCACTCACAAAGGGAATGCACTAGCTTTGGTGGAGCACTATCAAGGTAAACATACGCAGAAATATTACAAGACAGAACATATAAAACAGCGGAAGAAAAACCAAATTTCATTGCTTTAAAATATAGAAAGTTACAAAGCCTTTTACATCAAAATGCTATTAAATCCATTACATCGAAATCTGTCTTGCAATAGTAAAGAAGCATAAAACCATAGTCATAAGTCATTCCCCAAGTAAAACAGTAAAGCAACCATAGCCAAGAAAGGTCCAAGCCATATATGATGATCTTGAAGCAGAAAGAAGTCCAAACTAAGTAGTAGCGTTTACTCCCAGAGAACCTGGGAGGGGGGGGGACGGAAGAAAAAGAGGCGAAAGAAAACGGGTCAGTCATAAAGACTGGTAAGTCCTAGTGACTTTCAGCATAGAAACAAGTAAAGATAACATGACATGTATAAACTGAAAGTAAACATAAGGATGATGACAAGACCAGCAAGTTAAACTAAGATAACAAGATAAACTATGCTAACCAGAAAAACTACGATAACAAGATAAACTATGCTAACTAGATAAACTACGTATAGCATCGCATGTTTAACATTCTCTACACAAATACTAGTATAACAGAATTAGATGTTATCCTAATGTTCAAACAGAAACGGAAACAGAAACAGAGTGATCTTACAGAAATGGTAATGGGCTTTTACCTCCCTAACAGAAACAGAAACAGAAATGGGCCTTTACCACCTGTACTAGTAACCCAACCCGTGTCATGTATTAACTATGAAATGATCCCTTGCCCAGTATCATGAAATGTCCATTACTTGGTCCGACGAAATGATATATTAATCGATCGGCTCCCTACAAGTTCTAGCTCGTCATATGTCTGTGTCATACAGCCCTATCACGAATGTAGTTACCTGGGTTAGGTCCACCATAGGGTGTATCAAGCCCTAGGGTGCCAACCACCGACACGAATCAAGCACGCACAGTGTAAACCTACTGGTGCCAAATGCTTGCTTTTTCAACTCCGGACTACGTGCACGACCATAGTCCGCCTGAACCTACAATGGTGCACCAACTCAGCCGTCGTTCGGGTCGCTTACAATCAGCCCAGTAATCCTATCCCACCCTGCCCAGTTCCGGGGTACCATAATATATCTAGTGGGTTACTGCTGAAAAGGACCGCGTAACTAGGGTTTCCGTCCAGTAGGTTAAGTGTTGTCATTTATATTCGAGACTTAACCCCATCAGTCTAGCATGTCAAGTTGGTTAAGTGTTGTCATTCAAGTTCGTGACTCGACCCGCCTACGTGTCATGACAAATTGGCTAAGTGTTGTCGTTCAAGTTCATGACTTAGCCCTACAAATCATGTGTCAAGTTGGTTAAGTATATTCAAGCGGTTCATGGCTTAACCCTACCAAATCATCGTGTCAAATTGGTTAAGTACATTCAAGCTGTTCATGACTTAATTCTATCAAATCATCGTGTCAAATTGGTTAAGTATATTCAAGCGGTTCATGACTTAACCCTACCAAATCATCGTGTCAAATTGGTTAAGTATATTCAAGCGGTTCATGACTTAACCCTACCAAATCATCGTGTCAAATTGGTTAAGTATATTCAAGCGGTTCATGACTTAACCCTATCATGTGGCATTAATTCATTAATGCACCCCAACCTCTCACATCAGACCTGTTGTTGTGGTCACTGGATATGCCGGGCGGTTCCGGGCAGATTTACACCACAACTCAGTCTGACCTCGGGTTTCAAGCGCGATATGACCAACTACCCACATTGGATCCTATTGTTTGCAGTAACTGGATTTGCCGGGCGGCTCCGGGAAGATTTACACTACAAACTCAACCCAACCTCGAGTTGGCCATTTTCATGTTTATTCTAGTGTCATATCCATGTTCAAGATTCATGTCAAGTTCGTGTCAAGTTTTCAAGGCATGTTTCATGTCAAGCTTCCTATAATTACCAATTTTTCCCAATGTTACCCCATCTAAATATTAGGCTAACAATCTTAGCCTAATTTTCTGTCCGCATGATTTTTGACATATAATATAAGGTTAAAAACTTAGCCTAATTTAACGTACACAAAATTTGCATAAAGAAATCCATTAACATAACCATGTCATAGGTGTAAACTTGGCATTCTCGGCATAGTCAATATGAAAACCATAGGTGTAAACTTGGCATTCTCGGCATAGTCAATATGAACACCATAGGTGTGTACTTGCAAAGTAATCAACATGAATATCATAGGCGCGAACTTGCAACGTGGACTAATTCAACATACATATACGTGAATTTGCAACATAGACTAAATCAACTTACATATATATGAACTTGCAAATCAATCACGAACATATGAATAAGTGTGAACTTGAAATATGATGTAGGTTTAACACATAAACATGTAGATCTAACATTTGGTCACATATGTCATATGATTTTACAACCTAAAACTTGCATAACATGATAAACTACGCAACTTGTCATAACAGGTTATATTCCAAGTTCATATACATATGAATAGACTTATTCATTAATTTTCTATTCAACATGATAATAAAATAGAACTATAGACATAGATCAATATCATTCAATTTCACCTATAACATAATAGACATTGTTCTGTTATTAATTTAATTCCAAGGTATGACATAACTAAATTGACTAAAACATCGCAGGCATATAGATCTGATAATATTATGAACATGAAAAGGTTTGAATAATAATCTAGTTTCAAGAACATGGATAGATCTAACTTAAATAGAAAAATCCCCAAAATCAAGATCCAAGGATAAATAAAGAAAGTCAAGCTTAGATCCAATTTCAAAGTTATAATCCTAGGCAATAACCTCATGGTCATGAATCTTAGGTAATTAGTCACAATTGTCCTTGTCATAGTCATAGGCATAGTCTTATTGTTCATAGTCATAGGCGGTCCTATGTTCACCGTCATAGTCATAAGCATAGTCTTATGTTCACCGTCATAGTCATAGGCATAGTCTTATGTTAACCGTCATAGTCATAGGCATAGGCAAAATATTATGTCCACAGTCATAGGCATAGTCATAGTCTTAGGCCATTAACAATAGTTTCAATGTTGTAGGCAATATTCCCAATAGTCAAGATCCAAGAAGAAAACAAGAATAGATATGAATCATACATAAATCGATTCCAATTTATAACATGCCCATGTTAGATTTATAGTTTTTATCTAAAAGTAACTAGAACTTACAGATCGTGGTCTAAGAAACTTAGAAGTCAAGTCTAGAAATTAGTCGTCGAATTGTTGCGGTGTCGCTGATCTATTCTCTTGAATTGTTGTAGAAGCGTTGATCTTTGATTTGAATCGAGTTTGAATGCCTAAGCTTTAATTTGGAGGCGGCGGCCATGGTTCAAGAGGTGAATTAGCAACATAGCAGTGTAAGAATGATTTGTATGAATTAGGCTAGGTCTTAGGATGTATTTATAGGGGTAGCAACTAGTTTAGGCCCTTAGATTAACCCTAGAATCAATCCGGACCATCAAAACACGTCTCAGGCTTCAAAAATGAGTTCTGGGTCAAAACAAGCCGACCAGGTCGACCTGTAAGGGAGGAAGGTCGACCACATGGTCGACCTGGGGGGTAGGTCGACCCTAGGGTCGACCACATGGTCGACCTGGTCCCCAGGTCGACCCCAGGTCGACCTGCCTGGTCCTGTGCTGCCTAAAATCTGCTAAATCTTCTACAGGCCATAACTTCTTCATCCGGACTCCGATTTTCGAAAACTCAGACTCTATTTCATGTAAATTTCGAGATGAATGCAATGGCGTAACCCGTTTCCCTTGATTCTTATTTTAAAATTTATTTCGGTCATTATTTATGACTTTAACATGTTATAAAAATACAAGTAGTTACACTATCAATCACACAGAATGAAATCCGATGTCAGACACACATCCATTTACAAGTTCGTTCTGGATTTGAACGAAACCGGAGGCACCTTATTCCTCATCCCGTATGTCCAATAGAGGAGAGAGGCCCTCGCATATCTGGTCGATCTCCAAGTATGTCTTGACGATCACAACTTATTACGTCGTCTTTGGTGTACAACCCAATCAAGACATTAGTAATCATCCAAACGATGTGAAGACCTCCGGTCTTTAACCACCGTCTTCATCCTGGACATATCGTCGAATCAGTTATTCATAATGGGATAAACCCGGTCTTTCTGAATAACTCGTGTATATAATAAACAAGTGCTATTAAAACACAACATACCCCTCATTCCAATCCAGAATATTTCTTTATTTAGATATTCATTTCCTTTGGGAAAAGTTCATATTAATTTTATCAAAGACAAATTCTTTAAATTTATTCTATAATCTTCCTTTAGATATTATTTCAAACCAAATTATGGTTTATCCAAAATAGTCAGGATTAGCGATCCTTACCGAAGTAATCATCTGATTTAATTTCCCAATCCCAACCTATACATCCTATGAAGTAAAACTGGAAATACTTCATATGTAACACCACGGTGTTATCCGTAAAATTAATTACCATTTCGCGTTCTAATCTAATTCAAGATTTAACTATCGCCTGGAACAAAACTAGTGATACTCCATTCTCGATCATTTCTTGAATTTGATAATTTTAGTTATCCAATTCACCTTTCAATCTATTTAAAGATTCATCAAAACTCTAATTCAGTTCTAAATTCCAAAAATCATTACTTAATGATTATTCATAGTTAAGAAATTAATCTTATCTTTAACTGTTTAAAGAACTAATGTCATTTAAAACACAACTCACGATAAACCCAAAATCACATTCCATTAACAATGGAATCTTCACAGAATACAAATCAATATATGTAATCGACATGAACTTCCATATCCAACAGATACTATAAATGGAATAACGACAAAGCATCTTAAGTTCCATATATAGTAACAGTATCCCTCCACAGAAGTCCACTTCGATTATTACCAAATTGAATTCCATTCCATTCCAATTTATTTTATTAAATTGGAAAACTTCACTTTGGAAAATTTCCTTTAAATCTTAACAAAAGATTTATAAATTCCAAATCACATTTCACTGTAAATCGAGTTAAAGAACGAGTGTCGTTAAAACCACAGTTCACGATAAACCTAATTCACATTCCATTTTATTCCAATTATTAAATATAATTGGAAACCTTAACAATCTTAATTAAAAGATTTATTCTCTTCACATAGGGTTCAAGAACTGTGTTACTGAAGATACCGTCCACGACAGACCCAAAATCCCATTTGATATTAAATACAAGGCTCTGAATAGAAAATATATCAGCTTATATTCAACATCAATTACTACAACCAACAAATATCGTATTGGAAATAACGATATAAATATATCTTTCAAATTTCCATAATAATATCTGTATAATCGCGAAATCCAACATCGAAATATGCCAGAGAAATTTCGATTCAAATCCATTCCAATTTATATATTGGAAATTCTGGTTATTTTTAAAACCATTTCAAATCCAATTTATTTATTTAAAAATATTGGATTATAATTCTAGTTAATAACTAGTTCATTTCGATAAAATCTATTTTCATCTTTTCAAATATGGAATTTTTCATCCCAATTCTTTCCAAATCATTTCTTATGATTTTACACTAATTATTGAAATTTTTAATATTTTTTTCAAGGTCCGTACAGTCGATTTACATAAACGACCATCGAACTACACCTACGTCGACCTTTTCCAAATTTGATTTGGACATAATTCCAAATCCAACCATTAGATTTCAAATCTCTAATATTCTTAGAAATCCCTTTTTGATACGAACCCAACGGTCCCGGTTTTAGGAGAATCCGATGGTCGGATCTTCCGTAATGTCCATTCGAAGTCAATGGTCGAAATTCACGAACTGCTGCAGCGCGGCGCGTTCTATTCAGGCCATTATATTATATATATATATAATATATAATATATATTTCATCGATTTCCATTTAAAACGTGTTTTATAAATAGTTTTAAATTCGTTTTCAAAATGATTTCGACTCATATTCAATTTCAAATAGAAATTGAATATTCCATATCATTCCTATATAAATGATAACATTTTCAAAACATTAGATTTTGAAATCAATTCCTTTTCGGTATTCATTATAAAAATGAATAAAATTGATATAAATATCGTTCACATCAAAGTGGCGTTAATCTAATCAACACGGCTTTATATATTTATATATATTCATGTCCATCCCAAATCGGACATCAAAATCAGATTTTGATCTTTTACTGAATATTATTTTAAAATATTCGTTATTTTAAAATATTCATTCCTTCTGAACTGGAATCATACACAGTCAATTACCATATAATGTTGATTATATGGATTTCATATAATACATATATACAACAACAACGATAAACCATCAACCATCATCCAGAGTGCATTCTACACTGCATAAGCATTGAATATAAATATTTAACGCTTACAACAGTCTGTCAACCAATCGATCGACATAGAACTAAACAATTGGGATTAGGGTACGTCAAATATCATCCCAACACCCGTGTGGGGTTTCAACCAACAAATACTGAATATTATTTGTGTAGTTGGGCGATGTGTAAAATTTACCGTCCCAATCCATATCAGTCAAATGGGTGAACATAAACAAATCATCTGATTTGTAAATGAATATTTATTTTATTCATATACACGTTAAAAATTATATTTTTAATAATAAAATATTTATTCAATTCATTTACACAATAAAATAATATTTTTATTGTTCTAACATATTTTAGAAAATTTTCATAACGGCACGATATCAAAATCGGGTAATGTCCAACATTACCCCTCTCCTGATATTGGCTCACGCCGTACACACATAACAGTTATAATCAATTCTTTTCATCCAAACAACCAAATTCAACCAAATAATCTAATCAACCAAACCAAACAATCAAACAAATTGTCCATGGTCTGTGGACGATGGGGAACAGTTCATATATGCAATTATAAAATAAGTAACTGTATAAAAATTATAGTGAGGAGTTCTCACCTTTGGATTCCACTATGTCAGTCTTTCTTTCTGAACTGTTTGGATTTGTTCGAAACTCCAACGCATCCTTTTCACGTTGTTCATGCATAAAAATCATATTTTTATCGCTTCATTTCAACAAATAAAAATCATATTTTTTATTTCTACTTCATATATTTTTACAATGCTTCTTTCTATATAAAAATTATATTTTTATATTTCTACTTCTTATATAAAGGTCGAATTTTTATTTCGCTACAACTTATATAAAAAATCTAATCTTTCTATTTTTAAAAATCATACCTTTCTATCGTTAAAAATATAAACTTTCTATCGTTAAAAATATAAACTTTTCACAAAAATAAATATAAACCTTTCCCTACATTAAAAATGAAACCTTTTTATTTAATACTATATAAAAATCCTACCTTTACATGATTAAAAATCCTACCTTTACACGATTAAAAATCCTATCTTTTCATTGTAGAAAATCCCATCTTTTAATTGTAGGAAATCCTATCTTTTAATTGTAGGAAATCCTATCTTTTCATTGTAGAAAATAAATGAAATAAAGAATATAAAATTTTACCTTTATCATTGAAGGAGGGGGTTTCGTGCGGATTCAGGTGGGTGGCGACGGCTCAGGGGAAGCACGACGGAGTTCGTCAGACGGTGGGGTTTTCAGGGGGCGGTAGTCTCAATTCTCGCGACCGGGGGGGGGGGGGGTTGTGGGTTCGATTGGAAGAGAGTGAGGGTGGCGCTGATCGGAGGGGGTTTGGGGGAGGCGTCGTCGTCGAAGTGAGGTAGTGGAGCCGTCGAGTGACGGGAATGGGAGAGTACGGGATCGGTTTTCTTTTCAAATGGGGGGGGGGGGGGGTTGACTTCTGAAGAGAGAAAAAGTAACGGGGGGGGGGGGGTAATTGGAAATGTTTTATATTATTTTTATTTTATTTATTTATTCCATAAAGCAACTTTTAATTTCGAACTCGAAATTGAACCCACCGACTGTCACCCCTAGCTAATTACCCCATTCCGAACACAATGGGATATGTATAGCAAGCCAATTCAGTTGTTTCAATCAGTTTTCACTTAAATCAAAATATAAATCTATATATTGAATTTGAACACACATTTCAATTTACCGGGGCCACATACTAACTCTAAAAATTACCGAAAAATTATTTCTAGCTTCGAATTGACGATGCGGTCCTAACAAAACTAATTTCGTCAAATTTGAAGAACGTTTGAAAAATGGCCATTTTCTGGTCGATCCAAATTGACTGAAACAGTTAAAACACGTTTAACTTCGCCACACTCACATATTAACTCCAAAAATTATGAATTTTGGAATCTAGCAATAATTTGATATCCCGGATCCAATAAAAGTGGTTTCGTCGAAAACAGAGGTCATTTGCAAAATTTCCATTTTTAAGGGCTATATTTTCCATAGCGACTACTCCGAATTTTCAACTGGGCGTAACTTTTTATTCCCGCTATGAAATTTGGATTTTTCAGATTCGTTGGAAAGATATTTTCAAATAGATTCTAATATTTATGGTTTCACAAAAACTGTTTAATTTTGAATCCTATACATTCATTTGAAATTTGAAATCGAATTTTCAAACTACTACGCCATTTCCAATTAATTTTATATAATTAAAATAAAATTATATTCTAACTTCGATTCAAATAAATATATACATTCTAATTCTATTCAGAATAAATTTCTTGTTGTTATTATTTAAAATAAATCATTTTATATATTCAAAATTCATTAAAATTGCCGAAATAAATTTTTTAAATTAGTTCTTATTTTCCAGGTTGTTACACTGACCCTTACTAAAGGTCTTCCCAAGACTATGGTTTGTATATAGCCAAAAGAAATGGGACTAAGGTATGTGAATGAAGATTGATCATCCTTAACAGAAACCAAACTTGTGTCTCAAAAAGGATAAACAAAGTTCAATGGGTACCAACAAGTTAAGAGTATGATTATGGAACACTAAATCAATTATCCCATAATACTTAGTGTTGGATTCTGCATGAACAAAGGATGGATACATATCCTTAATAAGCCTAGAAACCTTAAAGTTGTCTCGTAGAAACACCTTAAGAGACTTGTTGGATCTAGATTAACCCTAGAGGAGGGGGTGAATAGGGTTTATTGAAAATTAAGCGAGATATTAAAAATATCAGATCACAGAATGTAGCAGAAATAAAAATACAGAAAGTAAATGACACATAGATATACCCAGCTTCGGCAAAATCCTGCCTACTGCTGTATTCCTAAGGTTTCTACTAGGTAATAGAACAGATCCCGCTTACAAGACCATGTGAACTCACGAACCCCTCACTCTTATTCTAACCTTACGCGCAAAACCCTAAACTGACCGATATCCCCTTGACCAGATTTTCTCGAATTACAAACCCGTAATCTGTAACCTCTAGTAAACTGCCAATTAACACCCTAACTGGTTTCCCCGTAGATTTTACGAACTCTAGAACTGGTTGAATCGTTTTACAAATGAAATTGAAAAACAACAAATTTTAAATTAGAAACCCTAGAATTTAAAGGGATTTAAACACTCCCTTATAACCACTTGAACTAGGCCGACCACTTTCAATATTGGTGCACCCTTCTAATATTCCCGATCACTTTGCTTTCTCCTCGTAGAATAAGAAATGGCGGCTCTGGAAAATTGGGGTTAGGTTTTTCTTACAAATCCCAAAGCAAAATGCGATGCTTGATAAATCGATCTTAAATTCTCTGATGCTCGAAGCTTTCTGCTTTGTCGATTGATGCTCTTCGTTTTCTGATTTGGGATTTCTCTCGATCGAAAACACTTGTAAGTGAATTCAGATTTGAATCTATATGCTCTTGTGTTTATTTGTGGTTTCGATCAAAGCCGATGGTAAATAGGGTGTCAATATATAGGGATTAGAATCAAAACCCTACATTCTGATTTCGATATTTGGCTTGGTTTGATTGATTGCGATTTTCCTCTTTTAGTTCCCTTGAGTTAATTCGGCCTTGATAAAGTAGAGTGATTTATTCCTGTTTGTTACCTTGTTCGAATTGCATGATTGAATCTGGAAACAATAAAATTGTTTTCCTTGTGGCCCTTTGAAATTTTGCCTTACGTGTTCTCTGGAATGAATTTGAATTTTGAAAAATATACTTGTCCACAATTGTCGAATTGAATACTTTCCTCAAATTAATTGATTAGCTTAGGGAATTTCATTTGTGAGATAAAAACCATTCCAGGAAAAAAATGTTGCTTGCCAAATTTGTTTTGCACTATTCTGGAACCAAATTTGCAGTTTTCTTTTTGTTGCCTAGTTTGAGTTCAATTAGTTTATCCTTTGCATGATTTCTGGAAAAGAATTTAAAAAAAATCTTTCCTAAAATGTGATTGCTGTTTTCCAAAGCTACTTTGACAAAAACTGGGTTCACCGTTAAAACTGTTGCCATGAATTTATGGAAAGAAATTTCCCATTTTTATTTAACCTGAGCAATACTGGAATTGATCACCATGTATTTGCAAACTTAATATTGCATCATCCGTCATGTTGTTTGTCCAATTTTGTGTATATGCATCTCCATTGTATATTACCTATGTTATGAATGTTTTGTATTGAGAAATGAACACATTGTCATGCAAAAGCTCCATGCTGATATACCTTCCATAATTGTGCATGTACATACTGTTGTGTACACCATAAAAAAAATGCCCTTAATTGCTCATGCTGCCATGTATATGCAGTTCACATACACTTGTCATTTTCCACATATGTATACCATGCTGTTAATTTGGGTAAAACATGTATGCACCTTTCATTTTCTTGGTCACTTGCAGCTTTGATTAATGAAATGATTTCATGCCAATTTTGTATTGATCATGCATGTTGTATACACCATTCACTTGAACCCTCATGTTTGTTGATTCATCATTTGTTGTTCACATACTGTTGAATCACTTGTTGCTGTATTACAACTTGTACATGCACCATTGAACTCTGTTATAGCACCACTTGCTTGTGTGTTGAGCTGTATTTATCTTTACTTGACCATCCTTGTGTACTTTTGCTTACATATATGGTATTGCTGCTAAACATTGTTGCAAGTTGCCACTTCACTTTCAAGTATATACTGTTACATGTTTTGTATGTTCCACAGTGTATACAAGCACTTCTTGTATTGACTTGTTTCACCAATGCATCTGCCTTCATATGTACACTTTTTACTAGCCTTCTCAGATTACTGTTGCATTGTTCACTTTTTAAACTGGCTCGAGTAAATTTCCAAAACTGTAGCTATGCTCCATTTATGTTGTTGAGTTGCCTCTGTTGCACTCTGGGCTACATTGATGTTGAGCTACACACTTGACCTGGTTGCACCCATTTTTACACTATCTCGACCATTGGCTTCACCATTTAGCTGCCTTGCTTGTGTATGTTGCTATGTCACTTCTTTGACTAGTTTGCTGACTGTATACGTGCACCACATATATGTGCACCATCCTGTGCATGCAGACTTGTTTGATGACATACTCAACCACTTTTCATTGCTGCTTTGGTTTGAACCATGTGTGAACCATGTTGAACTTTCACTTGAATGTTTGTTGTAGCACTAAGCCGTCCTTGCGGTTGCTCCTCAGTTGCTCGCTACATTCTGATTGGAGAGGAAGTGCACATGTGTATATTCATGTACGTGTGTACATGCAGCAATCTGAAAGGATTTTCCTGTCCCTGCACAATAATATGTGTATACACATACACGTGTGTGTATACATATATCGTGTGCATGCTACATTCACATATCAGATCAAGTCATGAAAAATGATGAGAAACACACCGAAAATCTGAGGCAAATAAAATTAAAAAAAATAAGTTTGCTTGTATTCAGTTCTATTTTTATTGCAATGTTCTGTGTGTTTCTGTTTCATGTGATAGGTAAGGATGACTGGACTGATTGAAAGTTGTGAAGGCAGGACTGACAGAAGACAGAGACAGAAGGTGAAGGCATTATTGAGTCAGTGTGTATATGAGTTGGTGTATATACGTGATTGTGTAAATGTCAAAGTTTCTGTACAGCTGAGTGTGAGTGTTGTAGTGTTTGAATGTGAACATAAATGAATTGTATTATGTTTCAGTGACATGTACAAATAGTGAAGTTGTAAATATGTAGTGTTTGAATGTCGAAATAAAATATTATATTTAATAAAATACTGTTTGAATATTTAAATTCTTGTCCAGTAGTATTTTATACAAATATAAATATTATATTTCTGTCTGTGATATAGAATAACAATACAATGACAAACACATTTAAAATAATATTTATTTGGTTGTTATCATCAAGCAAAAATCAAATAATTGTGTATACAACACCATTATATACAACAAGTGAACAAGACTTACCTATATGAGCATGGAAATCAGGTCGTTTCCTAGGAAAGTAAGACCTCTTTCTAAAGTAGACTCATGAACCAGGATTAAAGCACATGGCCACTAACATGCTGAGCAATACATAACACTCTAACTAAGGAACATAACATGTGTGATTGTTCCGTTTTTAACGTTAAGGGATACTTGGTTCAAGATTCGTTCACGATAGAATCTCGATAGAGCTTTAAACGGCTTATACCAAGTAAAGGTTCAAATCCAAAAGATAGCTTTCATTTATGTGTTGTATCCACGATGATGCAAAACTTGATCTTAGAACTACATATGCTTGATCCTACTTGGGTATGCAGGAAATCACATTAGTGATTCAGCCATCCACTTTATTAATTTTGAAAAGTAGGGGAGGTTGTTAGAAAAATTTCAAATCCATGTTTTGGGTATGGGGTTTTATTTTGAAGAGAAGTAAG
>CM060909.1:495597712-495612712 GCA_030737875.1 Allium sativum
TTGCATATCATAACATAGCAAACTTGCATAACATAACATGATAAACTTGCATATCATAACATAGCAAACTTGCATAACATGATAAACTTGCATATCATATCATAATGATCAAACACAACTTGCATCATTCATTAACTTTAGAGTTTAAATATGAAAGTAGAAAAGGGCTTACAATGCTTATGAACGCACAAAAAATATGACAAAGCCCTTATGCAATCAAATAGACCCAAAATGCAAGCTCTAATAGAAAAACCCTTGAGCCAAAATGATCAAAACTCTTTCTTTATGATGCAAATATAGAAACTTGACTTGAATGCAAGCTAATGATGCTCATACAAGCTTGAAAACACTTGTATGCATGGAAAATTTCTCATAGAAATGACTTAGGAAATTTATGAAGAGAGTGGAGGCCATGAGAGGAATGATTTTGCCATAGTTTAGTTGTATGAATGAATAATGATGATTTAGGGTTAGGTTAGGGCCTTATTTATAGAGATTAGGATTAGTTTTAGCCTTAGGATTAAACCCTAGTTCTAATCTCAGCCCTCAAAACCGAATCTGGCCCCCATACTCAACACAACCCCAAAATGGTGCACCAGGCAAAACTGCCCGGCTGGACCAAGTCGACAGCCAAGTCAACAGGGCTGTCGGCTTGGGTCCAACCAAGTCGACTCCCAAGTCGACAGGGCTGTCGACTTGGGTACTCTGGCGGGAATTTTCCCGCCTGCGACCAACTGCCCTAATTTCCAAATTCAAACTTGAATTTGAAATCTGTTTTTTACTTTGAAATTTTCTGAAAACTTCGTTGGGCCTTAATCGGGTCATACGGACTCCGATTTTCGAAAACTCGGACTCTATTTCGCGTATTTTTCCGAGACGAACACAATGGCACAGCCCATTTCCCTTGATTCAGATTTATAAATTAAATTCTGCCTCGATTTATGTTATAACAGGTTATTGAAAATACAGGTTGTTACATTCTCCCCTCCTTAAAGGATTTCGTCCCCGAACTCTTCAAGTTAGGAAGAACGTATCCTACCATCCAACATCCATCTACTCAAAACATCATCCATGAGCAATCATTGTCCTTACAAGATTCTAAATGTTGTATGAACATATGCAAAGGTGTGTGTATATGTACTTATCTAATGCAAATATCATCAATGCAAATTATGTTAGTGAAATGAATCCATATGTATGCAATTCCTAACATAATGTATAACATCTATATGTGTGCACATAACATACATCCATATGCAACATCCATGTGATAACACAAAAAATTTCATCCATGAATAAGCATAAACACTCATGCATATGCAATATGAGGAGTGTGTGAGCCGATCTAGTGCCTAATGTGTATAATGCATCCACGAGTAACCACTTGCAAACACTTGCAACCACTTGCAAACATCAAGCATAACATGTTTCAAACACATGTTTCATCCAAAGGGTTTCTACCTAAGGTTCTCATGACAAGATTAACACGATAAACTAGATAAACATGGATAGCAAAGAGAAAGATATGCTAACAAAGAAAAGAGATTGAGAGTGTACCCTCAAAAAGGAATGGATAAAGCCCACGCATCTTCTCCTCGGTTTCCCAAGTTGCGTCTTCTTCGGCTTCACCCCATTGAACCTTCACCAACTTGACCTCTCGATTCCTTAGCTTCTTAGTCTCCGTCCCCAAGATACGAATCGGAGCTCTCCTCAAAGTAGCCTCTTTCTCCACTTCCACATCTTTCAGAACACTTGGCTCAACAACCTCTGCTGATTCATGTAAACACTTCCGGAGATGCGAGACATGAAAAACATCGTGTACTCCGGCAAGCTTCTCGGGCAACTCCACTCTATAAGCCATTTGCCCGATCCTCTCTATAATAGGGAATGTTCCAACAAACCTCGGTGCTAACTTCCCAACGGCTCCAAATCGGACCACATTCCGCAAAGGAGAAACCTTCACGAAAACCATATCCCCAACATCAAACTCCAAATCAGTTCTTCGCTTATCAGCATAGGATTTCTGTCGGTCTTGGGCCGCTTTCATCCGTCTCCGAATCAACTCGACCTTCTCGGATGTATCTCTGATCATATCAGGCCCAAGTATAAGCTCATCTGTAGTCTCCCACCAATATGTAGGCGACTTGCACGGCCTCCCATATAAAGCTTCAAATGGTGCCATCCCTATGCTTGCCTGATAACTATTATTATATGCAAACACAACAAGAGGAAGATGGTCTTCCCAAGTACCACCAAAATCCAGGATACAAAGCCTCAACAGATCCTCGAGTACCCTATTCACCCTTTCGGTTTGACCGTCCGTCTGTGGGTGATAAGCCGTACTTAGATTCAACCTCGTGCCCATAGCTTCTTGCAAGCTATTCCAGAATTGACTTGTAAAGATTGGGTCACGGTCACTGACTATACTAGAAGGGACTCCATGTAGTCTCACAATCTCACGAAGATATACAGACGCTAGCCAAGATGCGGTCCTCTTGCTCTTCACCGGAATGAAATGAGCACTCTTCGTAAGTCTATCCACAATAACCCAAATGCTCGTATTCCCTTTCCTTGACCTTGGTAGCCCATCGATAAAATTCATGGAAATACTCTCCCACTTCCATAGTGGAATGTCTAGAGGATGCAATAGCCCACCAGGCTTCTTCGACTCGGCCTTAACTTGCTGGCAAATGATACATCTAGAGACAAACTCTGCCACATCCTTCTTCATCCCAGGCCAAAAGAAAATGCGCTTCATATCTTTATACATCTTATCTCCGCCCGGATGTATAGTCAACTTAGAGCGATGCGCTTCCTCAAGAACTTTTCTTACCAAATCTTCTACCCTTGGAACACATAACCTTCCGTCTCTCCTCAGCCAACCCTTGTCATCAATAGAATATCGAGCGAGATGACTAGACGCCTCTCCTCGAATCAGCTTATCCATAATCTCAACTATCTGAGGGTATTCTCTCTGCGAAGCCCCAACTTGATCAAGAAGGGTAGGTCTGAGTTCCAGAGATGCTAAAGAACCGGTCATCGACTCAATCGCCAAAGAGAAATCAAAGGTTGCCACATACTCTAAATTCTTCATCTCAACGAATAGAGGACTCGGAGTCAACCTTTTTCTACTCAATGCATCTGCTACCACATTCCCCTTGCCAGGGGTATAAGCTATCTCAAAATCGTAGGACGCCAAGAATTCCATCCATCTTTGTTGCCTTAGATTCAGATCCTTCTGAGAAAAGAGATACTTCAATGACTTGTGATAGGTATAAAGCTCAAATCTTTCTCCCAGAAGATAATGGCGCCAAGCCTTGAGTGCATATACTATTGCTGCCAACTCTAAGTCATGAGTGGGATAATTCTTCTCATGCACTTTGAGTTGTCTATCGCCAAAGCATATCACTCTTCCTTCTTGCATCAAAACAGCTCCTAACCCCGTGCCACATGCATCGGTGTGTACTGTAAATAACTTCCCTCCATCGGGCAAAGCTAGAACAGGTGTTGATGTGAGAGCTCTCTTGAGCTTCTGAAGAGCAAGCTCGCATTCTATGCTCCAAGCAAAAACTAAATTCTTCTTCGTCAATTTAGTGAGAGGAGCGGAAATCTTCGCGAAGTCCTTGATAAACTTCCGGTAAAAGCCTGCAAGAACTAGAAAACTTCTCACTTCGGTTGCATTCCTTGGAGTCTTCCAATCCTGAACCGCAACTACCTTAGCGGGATCCACCGCTAAGCCTTGCTTAGATACTATATGCCCAAAGAATCTAACTTCCCTTCTCCAAAAGTGACACTTGGAGAACTTGGCCTTCAACTGATGCGCTCTAAGCGTATCCATCACCTCCACGAGATGCCTTGCGTGCTCTTCCTCATCCTTAGAGAAGATCAGAATATCATCTACGAAGACCACGACAAACTTGTTCAAGAACTCCCTGAACACCCTACTCATCAAGTCCACGAAATATGCGGGTGCATTAGTCAAGCCGAATGGCATGACAAGCCATTCGAAGAATCCATCTGGCGTTCTGAAGGCAGTCTTGTCTATACTATCTTCAGCTACCCTGAGCTGATGGAATCCAGTAGCAAGATCAAGCTGAGAGAAAACAGAAGCACCGACAAGCTGGTCAAAGAGATCATCAATCCTCGGTAACAGGTGTCTGTTCTTCTTAGTCAGCTTATTCAACTCTCGATAGTCAACACAAAGTCGGAGAGAACCATCTGCCTTGGTAGCAAATACCACAGGCGCTCCCCATTCAGATATATTTCGTCTAATGAAGTTCTTCTCAAGCAACTCCTTCACTTTCTTACTTAGCTCCCGCCTTTCACGCGGAGCCATGTGCCGAACGGGCAAAGAAACCGGCTTTGCATTATCCACCAGATAAATGCGGAAATCAATCTCTCGCTTAGGGGGAAACCCCCTAACTTCATCGAAAACATCCGGATACTCTCGAACCACTCTCACAGACTGAAGAGTTTCCATTGACGAGTCGAGTGATTCAAGATAGCACAACATGACGGGACCTCTCGGATTACAAGAAATTTCTAGGGTGTTTCCGAGGCGAGTCACGAGCCTCACAACCCTATGCTCACAATCAAGGATGGCTCCATATCTGGACAACCAATCCATGCCCAATATCAATCCGTATCCCCTAAAACCAAGAACATAAGCACTACACAAGAACTCTACACTCAGTATAGAGATCCTCAAATCCCCACATATCATAGACAGATGGGCGGAACCCCCAATAGGATTTGAGACACAGACGGGATCATCTACCAAGCTAGTACTAAGGTGCAAACTATCAACAAGATCAGATGAGATAAAGCTATGCGATGCACCAGAATCAAATAAGGTACGAATTGGAAAATCAGAAATATATACAAGGCTCTCAACAGAAATACTACCTCGATCGGGAACTGGAGCGACATTGAGGGCATGAACTTGCCCTCCTGAAGGTCCAACACGCTGAGTCTGACCTTGGCCTTGCCCTTGCTTCTTTGGGCAATCCTTACTGAAATGTCCAGTCTCACCGCAGAAAAAGCATTCACCATTCTTCCTTTTCCTCTTCTTACAATCCTTAATAAGATGCCCAACTGAACCGCAATAATGGCATTTCCCCTTGTTGTTCTTGCCCTTGTTGTTGTTCCCCTTGTTGCCTTGACTCTTGTTCATGTTCTTGTTCTGATTGCCTTGACTGCTCTGACCACTTGGATTACCCGGATTTCCTTTCCACTGGGAATCAGTCTTCTTGGCTTGAGTATCATTCATCTTGATCTCTTTCTTGACATCTCCCTGAAGTAACGCCATATCAATCAAGCTCTCAAACGTGGCCCCATGGGGAATATGTGACATAGCCAATCCCTGCAACGACTCATTCAATCCTCTAGCAAAACGAAGAGCCTTCTTCTGAGGAGTATTCACCATATCCAAGCCAAAACGAGCTAACTGATTGAACTTGTTCACATATTCTTTGACAGACATATCTACTTGTTTCAAAGTTATGAACCTCTCCATTTGCAGATTCTCCTCAGCAGAAGATAGAAACTTAAGCACGAACCTTGCCCTGAGATCGGCCCAAGTCTCAACAGGCCTAGTACCGTTGGTGACTTCCCACCAATAAGCGGCTTCATCCTTCATAAGCCAAACTGCCAACAAGATCTTCCTCTGATCGTCTAACCCAAAGATAGCAAATAAATCCTTGGTCTCTTTCAACCAATTTCTCGCCTCTACAAAAGTCTCAGTGCCTTGAAAGTTCTTGCCACCCATTGCTTCGAAATCTTTGCAAGTCTTTGCGAAGTCAGCTTGAGGATGCTGATGGGGAGGAGGAAGAGGAACCTCAGCGACAGGAGGAGGAGGAACATTAACTACTGGAGGAGGAGGAGGAACATCTGCGGGACCGGCTTCGGTCGCCCTAGCCTCCAAAAGTCTCCTATACCAAACAGGTACGTGTACTCCCTCCGGAATAGCAAAGTTATCGGCCATACTGAAAATGAAGAAAAAGACAGATTCAGAATGGAGAAAAACGAAGGAATTTTGCTAATGGCTTTTTGGGGAATAGCCTTTAAAATAAACTAGACTTTTCTTTGGAAAATACTTTATACTTGGTTTTGAAAATAGTTTTCCAAAAGTTTTAAAAACCTTTTTATTCCTTCTCGTAAACCATATGCTCTGATACCAAATGTAACACCCCACCTCCGCCAGGGTGTCTCTTGCAAGCACTCTGACTTTGGAGGGGAATTTGAATCAGGTAAACATGCATAATGATATATCAAGGCAGAACAAGAACATATGTATATATGTAAGCAGAGTAAATAACATAGATAAAACAGCGGAAGATTTCAAACCATTTCAAAACAAGTCTGGTACAACATAATGTCAACTTTCCGAATACACAAGTCTAGATAAAAACAACATTACTGAAAAACTGAAATACATAAGTACTATCCCCAAAATAAGTGATAACCATAGCTAGCTTCATGTCAAGACCGTACATGAGCTAAAATCCCACAAGCAAGCGATCAGAAATCCAAGCTAAGCTCCAATATTCCCACCCTGAGAACCTGGGGGGGGGGGGGGGGAACGGAAGAAAAGAGGCGAAAGAAAACAGGTCAGTCAAAAAGACTGAGTAAGCCCTACTACAATCAATGTAAACTGATAAAGTTAACTGGCATAAGAAGCAGGGATGATCATAAGGATAACTACATACTAGCATGATGATTAACTAACAAGGTAGATAAAGGTGTCATCGCATAATCAGGTTTAAGGTTTTTGCACCACAGGTGTACTAGCAAACTAACATGACTTGAATAAACAAGTATTGATCCCTTGACCCAAGCTTTGGCCCAATAACATGAAGTGACCCTAATATGAGGTCCAATAACATGAAATGACCCTAATACGAGGTCCAACCAAACGGTCTAGTCGATCGGCACCCTATAAGCCTAAATCGTCACGTGTTGGTGTCAATACGGCCCAAACATAATTGTAGTCAGACTGTGCCGGGTCTCCCGTCGGGTGTATAAAGCCCTAGGGTGTCAACCCCTGGACACCATAAACTTAAGTGCACAGTCTCGATCTACTGGTACCCGTGCATGTTTTCCCCGGCTTCGGACTATGTGCACGACCATAGTCCGCCCAAAACTACACCGGTGTACCACTCTGCCGTCGCTTTTGGTCACTTACCTCCAGTCCAGTAATCGTGCCCCCTCCCTAGCCTAGTCCCTAGGGTCTTAATGATACAAACTTGGGATTACTGCTGGAGTGGACCCCCATTGCTAGGATTTTTCTAGTGGGTTAAGTACGGTTTAACCCTCTTGCTAATCATGGATTAACTTGGTTAAGTGTAACGATGAGTTCACGACTTAACCCCGATTAATCTACCAAGCCCAAATTGGTTAAGTATTAAGTGGACCATGACTTAACCCTAATCATGAGGCATTAATTAATTTAATGCGCCTTAACCTCTCACATTAGACTTTGTTGCGGTTACTAGTTAAGCCGGTCGGTTCCGGGTAGCTTTACACCACAACTTGGTCTAACCTCGGGTTAAAGGTACAACATGACCAACTTCTCACATTGGGTCCTATTGTTTGTAGCAACTAGTTAAGCCGGTCGGTTCCGGGTAGGTTTACGCTACAAACTCAACCCAACCTCGAGTTGGTCACACTTATATTTTCTAAGTGTCATATCCATCATGTTTACAAAACATATTACAAGTTTTCAAGCAATTGGGTAGACCTAACTTAATAGGTAAATTCCCAATGGGTAGACCTAACTTAATACGTAAATTCCCAATTTTATGTTTTTATGTTTTTTAAGTTTACCCAACCCCAAACGCAATCCCATCGCTTACATATCGCAATAGCGCATAAAGGATAGAAAGAGGGAACTTGGCGTAATCATGACATAAAGGTGTTGAAGCCACAAGTTTAACATGGTGGCATATGAAATGTACATATGTTCATATACTTGCATATTACATTTTTAGGCCTCAAAAGCATGCATAAAACCAAACTTAGTATTTTGGTGATACATGGTGATAAATGACATGTAGAAATGACCATAAGTTCGCATTTAGCCTCACATG
The DNA here is from genome assembly GCA_030737875.1 of Allium sativum. Lineage (NCBI taxonomy): Eukaryota > Viridiplantae > Streptophyta > Magnoliopsida > Asparagales > Amaryllidaceae > Allium > Allium sativum. Next base: position 495,605,800 of record CM060909.1, read on the forward strand.
CAAGTTATCATAAGGGATATGATAGCTCACATGTTGCCAAAATGCAACCTTTAGCATAAAGCTTGAAGCTTTAAGCTCATAAACCCAAGATAAGCTTGCATAACATGATAACATGAGCAAAATGATCAACCCAAACTTGCATAACATAACTTCCATATCATATGGCAAACTTGCATATCATAACATAGCAAACTTGCATAACATAACATGATAAACTTGCATATCATAACATAGCAAACTTGCATAACATAACATGATAAACTTGCATATCATAACATAGCAAACTTGCATAACATGATAAACTTGCATAGCATATCATAATGATCAAACACAACTTGCATCATTCATTAACTTTAGAGTTTAAATATAAAAGTAGAAAAGGGCTTACAATGCTTATGAAGGCACAAAAAATATGACAAAGCCCTTATGCAATCAAATAGACCCAAAATGCAAGCTCTAATAGAAAAACCCTTGAGCCAAAATGATCAAAACTCTTTCTTTATGACGCAAATATAGAAACTTGACTTGAATGCAAGCTAATGATGCTCATACAAGCTTGAAAACACTTGTATGCATGGAAAATCTCTCATAGAAATGACTTAGGAAATTTATGAAGAGAGTGGAGGCCATGAGAGGAATGATTTTGCCATAGTTTAGTTGTATGAATGAATAATGATGATTTATGGTTAGGTTAGGGCCTTATTTATAGAGATTAGGATTAGTTTTAGCCTTAGGATTAAACCCTAGTTCTAATCTTAGCCCTCAAAACCGAATCTGGCCCCCATACTCAACACAACCCCAAAATGGTGCACCAGGCAAAACTGCCCATCTGGACCAAGTCGACAGCCAAGTCGACAGGGCTGTCGACTTGGGTCCAACCAAGTCGGCTCCCAAGTCGACAGGGCTGTCGACTTGGGTACTCTAGCGGGAATTTTCCCGCCTGCGCCCAACTGCCCTAATTTCCAAATTCAAACTTGAATTTGAAATCTGTTTTTTACTTTGAAATTTTCTGAAAACTTCATTGGGCCTTAATCGGGTCATACGGACTCCGATTTTCGAAAACTCGGACTCTATTTCGCGTATTTTTCCGATACGAACGCAATGGCACAGCCTGTTTCCCTTGATTCAGATTTATAAATTAAATTCTGCCTCGATTTATGTTATAACAGGTTATTGAAAATACGGGTTGTTACATATTGTATGGTTAGACATTACATAGCATAGTGCATACTATCATATAAAATAGTTTAATGGGTCCTTAGAAGATGGAAAAAACTCGTAACATCTCTTACACTACAAAAAATAAGTGAAATAAAAACAGAAAAAATCAGTCTTTTATAATATGATTCAGTCCTTAATTAAAACGAAAAGACCGATCAATGACCAAAATGTTAAGTCTTTAATTATCGAGTCTTAAAATTATTTGTCACCGAATTTTCAGTTTGAAAAATTTAAGACCGAAGTTTCGGTCTTAGATATTTGTAAAGACTGAAATTTTGTAACCGAAATACGGTCTTGAAGAAGCCTCAAATACTATAAAATTCTGAAAGAAAAAAAAATTGCACTTATTTTTGTATTCTGAATAATTTAAGTTTTATGGAATATATGCGAGTAACATGTTATTTTTGCCAGCTGATGAATCATGTATTTGACTAAGCTGGGGATACTCAAAAGTATGAACAAAAGAAATGCAAAACAGTATTCAGATCTCAAAATTTCCAGAGACAGTGCCAAACATCATCTTCCATATCTAACAGGAAAACTGAATTACAAACATATTAAAAGTTTGCAAACTACATGCTTTTCATTTTTGATACACTTCATATATAAATACAATACAAGAAGGATGCATGAATATTCCAAAATTACATAACAGTGTTCTGGGAGAAAGCTAAATAGCGTCCTTGTAGTTCACTACAACATGTCCTTGAGAACTGGAATATTGATTTGAAAGTTGCGGTTACGTCTGGAACAATGCAAAACAGTATTCTTTCTCTTCTTGAGAAACAACGAAAAGAATAGATTTCACGCAAAATACCCTTAAGAAACAAAACATTTCATTAACATCTTCCTTCAATTTATAACTTAATATAAAATAAGAAAAAGATAAAACAATATTCAAGAGAGTACACTGAAATAACCTGACACAAAAAAAAAACAGATTTCACACTAAACTAAACACCGCTATCATTCTCTCTCATACACCTTCACCCTTCCTTTCCCTAACGCTCCATTCTCCGACTGTGAAGTCGCTGCCTCTATGGCTTCAAATGCCTGCTTCAGTTATCCCATAAGCTCATTTCACCATGGGAACAATACAAATCAAATGACGCATTTTCAATTTTTTTTTCCCTTTCGTAACAGTGGTTGGATTATGATATGAGAAGGAAGTAATTTTTGATTTTTTCCAATGAGCAAAGGAAGACCTGCACTTTTTAAAGTGAGAAGGTGCAATGCGTGAAAAGTGGACAGTGGGTTATGCACGAATGAACACAAAGTTAGTGGCTTATTTCGTGTTATCCTAGCAGTACATGGATCACTAACTAGCCCTTTGATTTTAAATGAAAGAAAATCCTAACCGTCAAAAGTTTATGCAGCTAAAGCCCAAATTAATAAATCACTGAAATTCAGTATTTAAACTATTTAATGTGGTAAAAATTGGCTACTGACTGAATGTCAGTCTTTAGGTTTATAATTTCAAAGACTGATTCTATCAGTTTATGTTCAGTCTTTTGTTAATGACTGGAAAAATCCGGTCATTGATTTCCAGTCTTTACTTGAAGGTTTTTTTTAGTGTAAGTTACTATGCACTGATTTATTGATTTACACGAGGATGTTAAGCCTGGCTTGAGTGTTTTTTTCATTACGCTCAGGTCAAACCGAATATTTCAAATTAGTGAAAATACTGGTTTCAGACGACGAAGATGGAGCTGAAGACCCTAGTTATTACTATATTAGTATTGTTTATGTTGTCTGGAAATTTGTATCATTATGGGTATTGTATATAAGTGAAACAAAATGTAAATAGCTTCATGAATTGTTTTATGTACCAATGATATTTGTTTATTATATTTTAATCATTCCGCTGTCAAATTTTATGTATGTTCTTCTAAATTTTATTTCTTTAGAACAAACCCATTAATAATATATATTTTTGAATGGTTTGAGTCGGACATGTGTGGTTTACTATCGATTTATAACCATCCAAAAAGGTGAGTTGTTACATTAAACTTCCACACAAGTCATATTGTTTTTAATCATGATGGTCTTTCTTCATAGCTTAAAGGTTAATAGAGGTTGCTCCTATTTCTATAGGCAATATTCCCTTCTCCTTTGCTCTGGTCGTTTTCCCAACTACTATTTTGGCATAGGTAACGAAGGCTTCCATAATGCTATGACCGAGTATCGAGAATAATGGGAAGGATTTTGAAGTTGTCTTTCGCATTGAAACACCCCCGATAGGTGATCTCGTTTTTGTTCGTGAACTTGAGGACCTTTAATTCTCGCCTGTAGAGGTTGATAATCTACTTGCTCATTTTCTCATATTGTAGGCTCCGAGATCCGCATGTCCATCCCTCTGCCTTCTAGGGTTACAGTACGTGAAGTCATATTCACCGCTTCTATCACTGTCTCTACTATATATGGCTCTGAATCCTGTTCCAATCTCTATTTCCCATCCCAGGCTGTACTTGATGCAAGTTAGAGAGCAATAAGACTTAGATAACATGTCGACGAGGAATTGATGCTAGTGTTGAGTAGAAAGAGTTAACGTTAAAGAAAAAGAATTGAACAAGAAAGAGGAGAATGGTACTAGGGACCGGCCTAAGTTCATAAAGAGCTCGTTCAAAAGCCATAAGCACAAGACTAAACATAAATCAACAAGCATGGCTGACGAGCCTGAGGTGATTAACGTGGCGGAACTTACTTCCACTATGTTAGCGTTGCTCCTTATACTTGAGAGACAGGGAAGCCCAAAAAAACCAAGCATCAGGAACGGAGCAGACACCAAAGGGAGTGGCAAGTAGAAGTAGGACAGTGTCTGTAGTTCTTCTATTTTTTTTCTTTTGCTGTTCTATTGATGTGTATAGAATTTGAATTTTTTTTATTTCTATTTTTCAGTTTTTAAGTCAACTATGTTGGCTCTGTGCAAGTATCAGCCCCCGCTATTTGGCTAACTGAGAGTCCATACAATCATGTTGTTGGAAATATAATATTGTTGGTTTTAACTGAAATTTCATTGTGTCACACTTTGTTTTTTGCATGTTGTGCCTAGGTTCGACATGTTCTGCATTTTGTCATATTAGCTATTTATCACAATACGATGCTTAATGCAGTTATAACGACCTTAATAGGAACTTCGCCCTCAGGCATAATAAAATCGTGGCATGATCTATCTTGATTTTTTTTACATTGAGTTACTTTAATAGGTGGCGCTCCCGATGATGCAGTGCTCTTTATACACTATCCAATGTTGAAGTTTAATGGCAAAGTGGTTGAGTGCCCCTAGTGTGGCAATTTCCCCTATCATGGCTAGTGCAATAGTTTTTACTCGGGGTACTTGTCAGTTGCTTTTAGGTGAAATACTACACTTATCCCTTCGAGGAGGTTTCCAATTCTCGGTATATTTATTACTACTTCGTTTAATCTCTTCTAATCAATGTTTGATGACTTAGTGATGCCAAAGCAATGTTTAGTTATTTTCCAGTTGCATTGACCACGAAACGAGCTCAGAAGCAAATAAGAAGAGTGTGAATCGATATTTGATGACTTGATTAGCATTACTGGGATAATTTAGATTGATGTTTGATGATCCTACTGCCTTAGCATTTGCAGGTGAAGGTTTGGGGAATGATTGAGATTTTATTTGGACCGACTTCAATGGGTGACGGTCATTGGGAATGACTTGAGCATCGCGATTAAATATTGGTTATTGATGGATTTTAGAAAACAATTCCGATCTTTTAGAATTGACCTCGAATGCAACGAGTGGAATTTTTTAGATGGTGATTCATATTTTGAGGAGTTGACCTCAACATGGTAGGGCTTTTTAGAAAAACGAGCCCAAGCTTTGGGAATCGATGTCCCCAATAGAGGGTTTGTAGAAAACGATTCCTTGACCTCAATGAGTGAGGATTCTTAGAAGTTGATTCATGTCTTTAGGAATCAACTTCTATGGATGAGGATTTTTAGAAAACGATCCCTATCTTCAAAAATCAACCTCAAGGGGCAAGAGTTTAGAAAAACAAATCCTTTTTCGGGTTATGAACTTAAGATGTGGGTTTTTTTTAGCTTGTTTGACCACTCAGAGAACGTGGAAATTCGTCATCTAGGAACATAATTTCATTGGTTCTAAGAGAATTAGATTGATCAAATCACTCCTATTAGAGACTCTTCACACTTAAGTTTGCAAGTAAAAGAAAAGTGAACATGGATTAGCTAGTTCAAAGGATAATTTTATTCATGCTTAAAGGAAAATTGATAAGTATGTCAAGGTATAATGGCTTTAGTATACTCGAAAACTTATTTTTCTAATATAAGAAAATATTACATGCTTCAAGCATGATATGGTCATAGAAAAACGTTGTTACAAGTCCATGAAATAGGGAGTTACGTTAAATTTCATAAGCTTAAAGGTTCCATTAAAGAGCTTTTGACAGATCACATGAGGCTCTTTCAAATTTAGCCTAAATACGTTGATGCTTGTCATTGCTTATTTGAGAATGAAGTCTCCAACTCTGTGTCAAGGACTGGGATGTTAATGATGATGGTTTTGATGACAAAAACCTTGTTTCCACTTTGTTACAATTATTATTGTTATAAATTATCTACTAACACAACTCTCTAGAATATATATACATATATATATATATATATATATATATATATGTGTGTGTGTGTGTGTGTGTGTGTGTGTATGTATACACACATATGTATATACTGAAAATCTGTGTAGGTATTTTATAATTGAAGACTGTGCAATTCACAAGAATCAAGACTTCAAATAGTAGATTTCAAATATCAAGAGTACAAGGGTTCAAGAGTTCAAGTTGAGTTGGTGTGTCTACAAATTCTGTTAAAATCTCTGGTTAGCACTTGATTCTACTTTCAAATCTAAACGCTGATTTTAAAATTCAAATCTTGATTTGAAACTTGATTTCAAAATAATTTCAAAATTATTTACATCTTATTTTCAAATGATTTCAAAATTATGTCCTTATTCAGAATACTTTGTTTTAATAATATTTTGACTCCTGATAGTTATTTTCTAAACTCCTGAAAACTAAGTTTATATTCAAATTTATATTTTAGATTTTAAATTTAAGTTTTATTTGTTTTATATTTACTTATGTTGTTTAATCTTCTTAAGTTTTTAATATATATGCATAGTTTTATATTTTTATTTCATTTTATATTTAATCTCTTAATTATTTTTAGTATATCTTTATATAAGATCTAAAATATATTTTTACTTTGAAAATAATATTTAAATAGAAAGGATTTTAATTTGTTTTAACTCTGGAATCACAATAACTTATTTGAATATTAGTTACTTTGTTTGAAAATTATATTTTTGAAAATTATATTTTTGAAAATACACTGGCATATGTCGACATATGCATAGCCGTTAGGGTGTTATTTAAAAATTTGAAAAGAGGTGTTTTTTGAATTCAAATCCTTTTAAATACGTTGTGACTATTGGGAACCTATAAATACCTTCCTGAATTCGAATTATTTTATTAAATTTTCATCTTCTTCTTCCTCTCTTAACATCTACCATTATACTACTTTAATTCTTGATTGTTTACACTTATACTCTGCCGATTTCAATAGAAATCATATCATTCTTCTTCTCTCTTAGTTCTAAACAAAATTCTCTCTGATTCAAGTGCTTCTCAAGATTATAGAATGTTTG